>VWZO01015736.1:0-114044 GCA_013396975.1 Bucco capensis
GACAGCTCGGAGCGACCGATCGCCGACGCCGGGCTCCAGCATGGGGCTCGCCCTGCTTCTGGGGCTGCTCCTCTCCCGAGCCGGTAACAATCAGCCGGAGCGCGGGGCGGTGAACGGGGTCGGGGGGCTGGCGCCGGGCTCGGTGCGGGCAGGGCAGGGCAGGGCAGGGCAGGGCTGTGCGTCCCGGTCCCGGTCCCTGTCCCGGCAGGCGGCGGCTGGCGNGGCAGGCGGCGGCTGGCGCTTCCCTGAAGCCTGGCGGGCCAGCAGCGCGTCCCGAGCTGGCGGCTCCCGGCCGCTGCCCGTCTCTTCGTTGCCCGGCCAGCGGCTCCGGCGGGCGCTTCGCTTCCTCGGGCGCAGGAGGCAGACCCTGCTTCTCGGAGCGGGAGAGGCGAGCTGCTGCTTTGAGCCGAAAAGTGACCTGCAGCTATGGCTGTGAGCACTGGAAGGGGCTCGGGAGAACGCGGCTGGCTGTCCCGCGGGCAGGGCTGGACAGGGCAGAGGGGCCAGTGCCCGGAGCTGATCCCTCAGCGCGGCAGAACAGGCACAAAGGGAGCGGCTACTCCGCCTGGACCTGCTTTAGCAGAGCCTTGCCGAAACCTCCAGACTCTCTCTGCTAGAGGTTCTCTTGATACCAACGCTCCAGGCATTCCCCCTCTGAGATGCTTTAGGCTGATAGTTTTCTGAGATGAGGCTTAGTTTGCAAAGACCAGCCCCCGGAGCTCCTGCAGAGATGCAGCTGTTTGTTTTACTTTGCCTTCTGCTGCTGCCAAGCCACGGGAGCAGACGGTAGAAATTATTCCTCTTTCCAGTTCATCTCTCGTGCAGTCTTCACAGGTGATGTGACTAGAAATACAGAAATCACAAAGCTGCTCTGAAGCATTCCTAGACCTTGGCTCTGCGATGTCAGTGCTTTACACTCAGAGAAAGCTCCAGCTGCTGAATAACACAATAACTGCTATAAAAATGTGCTATTGCAGAGACCTGAGTGGCACTTGCAGCCACTTCTTTATGGTGGATTTCCATGTCCACATACTCATGCTGCTTTGGTAACTGGAAAGGTTTTCCTTCTGCAGTCCTCCTCTCTTTCAATAGCATGGTGCACCAGGGACATCAAAATAATACATATATATCTGGCAGGATGTGGAGTGAAAAGGGAGAATAAAGGGATGCTCTCTCAACTATCCCTTTTTTCTAAGGTGTATAATCATAGTCTGAATTCATTATTACTTTTTAACTTTTTTTGTTGTTTTTTTTTAAACTACAGAAGGGTTCCTGCCCACATGCCTCTCTAACATGCTCTTCAACCCAGAGCACAGGTCTAAGAAAGAATGAGCTTCAGGATGCAAACTAGAAGGAGGATGTTCCAAAGGAAGCACAGCTGAAATACTGAGACAAGGTTTTAAAAAATGAAACAAGAAGTATTAGGGCTGAGGACAAGGCATAGTAATGCATAGCTATTAACAGATGTCTGTGGAGGAGGACTGCTTTAAATTAGAGGTTTACAGCAGCTTCAGTTGGAGCATCTGGCACAGGCCTGCGGTGGAAATACACTCCATCCAGTTACCCTAGCACTGCTCTGCCCTGGAAGCTATCACATCACTTTAGTTTTTTAGATGTTACTTCAAGCTCAGGTGCTTGCTGAGCAGATTCTTGAGGCTAGGAAAGTGCATCCTGTCCGTTTGTGAGCTTCCTACAACAGCTGCTGCAACTCAGTGCTGGAGATGGGACACTGGATGGTTCTTTGGTCTGGCCTGGTGGGGCAGATGAGTTCACTCAGTTCAGGGTCCCCAAACTACTCTAGAGAACAGACTGGTTTGCTATTGGGACTTGCACTGATTGCAGCCTTGCTTGGAATGTTCGTGCCTAGGTATAAAGCCTAAGCAAAATCCACTGTGCTGGGCACAAAGCATTTCTGGTGAGAGATCTGTTTTTCAGGGAGCTTACAATTCAAACAGTCTCTACATAACAGCCAGATGAACAATGAAGTACAGCAAGCTGCTAGAAAAGCAAAGAAGTTTGTACAAGAGACACTTAGACAGTGTTACTGGGCTGTAGGAAAAGTAGAAAGGTTGAGAAGAAGACCAGCATAGAATTATGCAGCCTCCTGCTTACAGCAAATAAACTCATGAAGCCAGTGAAAGTGAAGGAAGAGAGAGAACAAAGATCATTTCTTGTTCCAGGTTCCAGTTGTACTTGTAGAGGTTGATATACTACAGAAATGAAGAAAGATTACAGCCTGAAGCCACCTACCTGTGACAACATAACACTAGTTATCGCTCCAGTATTATCTTAGGAGACAGCAGTTGTATACAAATATTCTTAAAGCTAAGAAAAAGTCTATGTTTTAAGATGATATTGTTAAATTGACATTATTTAATACTTCCACCTAAGGTGGTGCACGTGTGTGTATGTGTACATATATCAGTGCATGTGTTACACAAATACACACACAGATATAGTCAGAGCTCACAGTCAACCAGCAGATGAGAGCTTACAGGCTAAGCCTGCATCCCAGCATCTCTGGCAGGGATTTCAGGGGCTGGCTTCTATACACTTGAATTGATTACATACCAGAACTTCTCTAGGAAACTACTTGCATCTTATGTTAAACATTTATTCTATTATGCAACCCCCCCACATCCTTAAGTGACCAGGCTCAGAACAGTAGCTTTTTTTACAGCCTACAAATAGCTTTCTCAGTACACCTCTTGCTGCCCAGTGCACACTTTAGCAGTGGCAGCACTGACTTACAGCACACAGCATGGGGTTGCTGCGTGCTTATTGCACTGTGGTTTTCATTACCCAGAGAGAAAAGCTTCTTCCAAGCAGGCTTCAGCAACCCCAAGGCTTCCATAGGGATTTACTGCTCCATAAAATACAGAACCGTCCCTGGTCCTGGCCAAGTTGGAAGAGTTAAGGGTGATAAAAGAAAGGCTTGATTAAAATTACCTGTGAGTCTCTTCCTGAGCCTTTTGTTCCCTCTTTGACATATTCATACTCACCCTTCTGTGGTTGCCTACAGAGCAATGACAAGGTGCTAGTGTGGCATTCATCGCAACTGCGATCCTAACAATCTTTTCCCTACCTGAGCAGGAGACCTCCTGGCTCTGCCGAGGAGTGACTGCCTAGCAGCAGAACAGCTGTGCCTCTCCGACTCCATCTGCAATGCCACCTACAGGACCCTGGAGCACTGTGCCCTGGCTAAGACTCACTTCCTTCCCCTGGATCGTGACAGCAGGGTCAGGTGTCTGAATGCAGAGCTGGACCTGGGAAACAGCTCTCTGCTGCACTGCAGGTGCCACCGGCGCATGAGGCGGCAGGAGCAGTGCCTGCGCATCTTCTGGACTGTTCACTCCAGCATGGCAGATGGTGAGATGCAGTAACAGCATGTACAGAGCACTAGTAAGGGCCACCCCTGCCCCATGTCTGAAAGCAAATGCAAAAGTCCACTTCCAACACTGCAGGTGTCCTGTTGGAAACACATTTCCTAGTGAAGAGAATGAATGACTGCTCTGTTTCAATAAGCAGAGAAAGCCAACGTGGTCTGGGACCAGCCCAGTAAGCAAAGCACACCAGGGACCCTCAGAGGCAAAGATAGCTACTCTGAGGCAGTTAGATTTAGTGCTGTGAGGCGAGACTGCTGTGGAAATCCCCTCAAAATGGTTGTGTCTGTCCACACTAAAAACAGAGGTGTGATTACCACAGACACTGTAATAGCATCTTGGAGCATGTGCTGCTTCCCAGCTTTCGTGGAATGCTTCTGCTTGGCCCCCCACTAAACACCACCTGTGCTACACATCTGCTCACTAGTGCTGAGGCTGTGAAAACGCAAATGCCAACAGAGACCAAATTCCAGTCAGAGGAAATCTGATGACAAATTGTAATGCTTTTTACATAGTTAATACCTTTGTGTCTCCAGCAGAACCATTCCTGGCATTTGGCTTTGAGTGAGACTGAGCATCTCCGAACAGCAGCTTGAGGAATAAGAAAAAACACATCAACAAGCTGGTCACAGCATTTCTCCCACTGCATAAAATATCTTGTATCTTGCCTAGGTTATTTCAGTTTGGAGACTTCTCCCTATGAGAATCCAGCAAATGAAGAACACTGGAAGACAGATTATAATAAGCTGGCAGCTCTAATATCAGGTAAGGACTGTAACAGGATATAATGGTGCCCTTACTTATCTTTTCAGGGCCTGAAAATGATTAAGAAGAACAATTTGGGGTAATGGCCCTTTTCATCAGAGAAACATGTGCTCTGGGTACTTGCCTGAATTTATCCCCACTACCAAGTGTAAATATAGCTAAGATCCAGGCCCATGAAACGGGAGATAACCCTTGCTGATGTATTCCCTGAAATAACCACCCTAACGTGAACCAGTCAACTATATGACTTTGTAATTAGTAGAACTACAATGTCATGCTGCAGGCACAGAGCAGAACTAATTGGCTTTGTTCTTTCTGATGTTCCCAATCTGACCATCGAGGAAGGGCTACTTCTGTTTCCACACAGAATCTCTTCTGGAGACTTTCTTCATTGCTTCTGGTTTTCTTTTGGCTTTGCAGGCTCCCAGTTAGCAGGAGATGCAACAAATCCCTGCCTGACAGCAACTCACGTCTGTAACCTGAGCAAGAAGTGCGTTCGCCTGCGCACGGACTACGCATCCATCTGCAGCAGGGGAGCAGGCAGCGAGGACACCTGTGACCGCCGCAGGTGCCACAGAGGCCTGAGGAACTTCTTTGAGAAAGTCCATGAGGAATTCACCAAAAGGATCCTGTTCTGTCCATGTCAGGATGAACTTTGTGGAGAACGACGCCGGAAAACTATTGTTCCTGATTGTTCCTTCCAGTATAACACCAAACCAAACTGCCTCTGGCTTCTGGACTCCTGCTTAGAAGACCACATCTGCAAGTAGGTCCAGCAGCAGCAGATACTAGCCAAGAGGAGAACAGCACAGAGACTGATGTTCTCCTTTTCCTTCCTACAGATCCCGACTGGCTGACTTCCAGCAAAACTGTCAACCTGCAGACCTGTCTCCAGATGGCTGCTCCCAGTACAAGCATGCTGCATGCCTGCAGGCTTACATGGGGATGATTGGTAAGTGAGACCACAGGAGCATATGGGCTGGATGCTTTCAGGCTGCAGACTTGCAGGTGCACTCTGATGCTGTGAAGGACCATCTTGCTCTCCTGCAGGAGGTAGCAGTCAGTATACCAATGAATATGCCTTAGCCTTAGTGATGCTAGTGCTCCCTCTTGCTTCTGAGGTAAATGCAATCCAAAGAGGTCAGAGAGAGCAATCTCCACACTTTTTCACAGCCCAGCAGACTTTGTGAAGATTCGCTAGGCCTGGATCACCTCCCATGGGCTCCAGCTCTCTCCTGGATAGGTGAAGTGGAAGGGCTCTGCCCCTAGGGCAGCGTTCCCTTTAGTGTAACAGGACTCACATGCTTCTTTCTTTTGGGGGTTTGGGACAGGCACACCCATGACACCCAACTACATCAGTAACTCCAGTGTGGAGGTCTCCCTGTGGTGTACGTGTGAGAGCAGTGGCAACCAGAAGGAGAAGTGTGACCAGATACTCGGCATGTTTGAGAGCAACAAATGCCTTGGTAAGCATCAGTCACATCACAGAGAAACAGCTCAGCACAGGGAAATCCAAATCCTGTTGATTTCAAGATCCTATAGTGCACTGCTCTTGTGTATAGATAGCTCTGCCTTCTTCTGCAGTGTCTATCCAACCTATGGGAGCAGCCTGGAGCTCCTCTCAGAACTGTTTATCCTTTGGCAACACTCTGTTCATCTCAAAAATCATGAAGCTATTTCCAAACAGCAGTTAAATGAGGGGGTTGCAAAAAAAAAAACCACAAGGAGAGGTCAGACATGCTATATCCATAGGGTGTCAAGTAAATCAGTGCACCAGGACTTTGGGGTTTGGGTTCCCTTCCTCCCACTCCTTTCCTGTGCTCACCCTTGCCCCTCACTTGGTCAAGGTAAGAAGCTCCTGACAGCCCTGTCACTACTCAGCAGTAGTTACCAAAATCCTGCTACATGCAACTATGTAATCTTAAGTCCATATTTCTTCTATCTCCCTAGCATTTGAGCAACAGACCTTCATAAGATTTAAATATTTTATGTTTGTAAAAGCTTCCAAAGGATATAAAAGAAACCAGCATCATTAGATGAATGATTAATATTTAAACCTACCTCCTGCTGTATAGAAAAGCCTCATCCCAGCACTAGAGCTACACCTACAAACTGAATATCCCATCTGAGATACTCTGCACCTGCTCCTTACAAAACAGACATCTGGGAAAGCCTCAGAGGGACCCAAAGGTCCTAGAGCACAGTGCAGATTGGCTTTGCAGTCTGCTCAACCTCACAGGTAAACCCAAAAACTAAGAGGCCACTCACTGAGCAGAGAGTATTTTCTAAATCAGTGCCACACAACCTGTGAGTGCATTTCCTGGAATAGCTTCCCCATTTCTATTCACTAGCCTGCAAGGTGTGCATAACAAAAGCACAATAAGACTCCTGTTTTACTTGTGTTTGCAGAAAATTCCATTTGGTCTCAGATGCACCTAAAGAATTTGGCTCTGGGAAGACAGGAAGACTTACTTTATTCATCTTCCTTAAGCTTCCAAGGAGACAGTGCCGGCACATCTCTTGCCTCAGAAATGTCCCAGGTATGCTTTGTTTTGCTGCCTTCACAAAGCAGTGAGTCAAGTGGCCTAGAGACAGTAGTTGAAAAACCTTGGATCAGGAAATGTGTGATTTTGGACACAAAAGTTAGGGATGCCACTTGCATGCAGAACCCTAGACCACCTGAGATATTCCTTGCACAGAGGAGCAGAAACAGGAGGCCATGCTGCCTGGTCACAGGAGTCTCCTATAGTTTCATGTCGTTGCTCAGAACTGGAGGCTCTGCAGGCAGATGTTTGGGCATAAACGCATCTAACTGGGATTCATTCCTCCTTCTCCTTGCCTAGGTGGTTGAAGGGAAGGCACAGCGAGACCTCTCCGAGCACAGCAGTATGCCTATGGCCTCCTCGGTATATTCTGGAGCTACTGCTTCTTGCCCATCTCTGGTTCTGTTCCTGGCCCTGTTGCTGAGCCAACATTAACTAGGCATAAATGGCATCTTTCCTTCCCAAGTGATTAATCTTATTGCATATCCAGGCACCTTCTGAAGGCTTCCAGGAAAGAGGAATGGAACAGCCTTAACCCAGAACAGCTGAGAACATCCCCACCACATGCAGCCCACTTTCCCCCAGCCAGTTTGCACTGAGCTCTGCAGACCCAGTGCCCACCATTGCTTCTGCCACGTTAGCATTCTGAGGAGCAGGCTGATTTTCCAGTGCAATATTTTAAAGCAAAGGTCTGAGTTCTGTCAGGGCCTGTGCAGGGTTCAGGTTCTGACTGCAGGGAGGGACCTGACACAGGTCCTACCACCTTCTGGAGCATTTCCTCAAGCATACAATCACAAAATGGTTTGGGTTGGAGGGGACCTTAAAGATCCATCTTGTTCCAATTCTGCTGCCATGGGTAGGGTCATCTTTCACTAGACCAGGTTGCTGGAAGCCCCATCCAACCCGGCCTTGAACACTTCCAGGGACATCCACAACTTCTCTGGGCAACCTGCTGCAGTGCCTCACCACCCTCATCATAAAAAATTTCTTCCTTATGTCCCATCTGAACCTACCCTCTTCCAGTTTCAAGTGACTGCTGCCTCTTGTCCTGTCACTCCAGGCCCTGGTAAAAACTCTCTCTTTCTTATGATCCCCCCTTTATATACTGAAAGGCCTCAAGGAGGTCTTCACAGGGCCTTGTTCTCCGCAGGCTCAACAACTCCAACTGTCTCAGCCTTTCTTAGGGGAGTGATCTTCCAGCCCTCTCATCGTTTTCGTGGCCCTTCTCTGGACCCAGTTAAGCAGCTCCATGTCTGTTTTGTACTGGGCACCCCGGAGCTGGATGCAGGACTCCAGGTGGGGTGGGTAGTGTAGAGCAGAGCAGAGAGGGAGAATCACCTTTCTCCACCTCTTCTTTTAAATATATAAAGAATACCATCCCAGATCAAGAACACTGTACAACAGTTTACATGCTTCTTCCTTTCTGTTTTGTCCCTTGCAACATGTATATATCATTCATTATCACAGCCAGCAACAGACTTGGGTTTTGTGAGTTAAGAAGGATTTCTGTGCTTAGCCCCATTAAATTTAGTCTCACTTAGGAAAGGATGACCTTGCCTGGCCTCAGGACAGACCTTCTGCTTAGAGAATGCATATAGCTCATTGAGGCTGTATTGACCACAAAACCCCTGGGACATTCAGTTGCAAAAATCTCTGGGAGCTGCAGCTACCTTGTACCTCTTCAGATGTTCAAGTTGTCATTGTCCCCTTCCACCTGCCTGAGCAATCTCCTCCTCCTCTGCCAAGCTGTTTCATGGACTGTTTATTCCCAGTGTAAATGTGTGCACTATGTAACTGCTCTTATTTTGTACTGCATTTGCCTGTTAAAATGTGGTGTTAAGTGACTATTGATTGCTGAGCATAGGTTAATAGTCCACAATCAGCTGTGTGCAAGGCTTGCCTCTGCCAGCCTATGCTTTCAGGAGAGCTAGAAACTCGGCGGAAAGCAGCTCCTCCAAGCACACATAGAGTGTCCCTTGCTCATCCTGTGAGATAAACCAGATCTGAACAATATTATACACAGCCAAACAACAGCACAGGCCTGGACACATGTGCAACAGGTGGGTATTGCTTTCTCCCCTGTGCTGTGTGTGTTGCCAGGGAAGCACCAGCAGTGTGTGGTGGTTCCCTGTCGCTGTCAGACACTTGCTCATCACAGAACCTTACACTGCCACGTGTATAAAGCAATTGTCCTTCTGCAGGGGGAATGTTTCCAGTTACAATTCCAGCCTTCTCTTCACTTCCTGGGCAGGTAGGGCAAGGAAATCACTGCATGGAGCAGAACCATCTCCTCTGTACACAGAGAAGCAGCATGTTATGTCCATGCAGTAGGAACAACTGGCATATCTTCCTGAAGGAGTACATGCTGGTGTTCCTGATTCCCTACTGAAGTACAGCTGTGTGGCTCAAGAGACAGCTCTGTTTCCACATACTTGCTAACATTTTTCAATGAAAACAGAGTCCATGTTAGCATATTCTAGTATATACATTAGAGTGTCTTCCATGTGGTGGGACTAGAAACACGTCAAAACTCTTGACTCTAGTGTGATAGTGTCTGTCATCTCCAGAATGCAGTGAATGAAAAAAAAACAACACCACTATTGTTCTTTCCAATATTCCACAAATCAGTGAGGATATTTGTGAGAATGATCATCTTCCACTCATGTACACTCCTGTCAAGACCTGGATTACATAGAAAATGCTTGACACAGACAAATCCTGCTCGAGACTGAAATGAAAGCAAAACACATCAGCTTGGCTTTTTCTCCATGTGTCCTATCTTCCTTTCACATGTACATATGCACCTTTATATACACAGCTGCCTCTTGGGCTTGTCCATCCATAACTGCAAGCAACGCTCACCTCTAAACACACCTGCATTCACAGCGACTCACACTGCTGTGAGGACAAACCAATTGTCATTTAGACTTCTGTTAAGCCCTGATCTCCAAATATCACAGCTCCACCACTGCAGAGGGTATATACATGCACAGATGTTGTGCCAGCTTCAGTTTAGTTCTGTTAGCATCACGATGTTCAGACTGGGAGTTCCCTAAACCCATTCAGAGCAGTTCTTACTAAGCACTCTACAGGGCAATTTACAACCCCCCTCAGTACACATCCCATGGCTACCCTTGCTCTACATACAGAAGCCATCTCACAAAAACTCTATCCCAACACTCTTAACAATGAGCTCTCAGCAAGCATATACAAGAAGGGAAACTTCTAAGTGTTGCAATGTAGATTATTTTTAAAAGTGTAAAAAAAAAAAAAGCCAAATCTCACTAATAAAATTTATCTCTCAGCTCTAGAAGTCTCCAGACTTCCTTTTGCTACACTCCTTGTCTCCTACTGCTGGAGGTGTCATAGGAAAGACACTCTAAATGACAGTTGGACAGAATCTCTTACAAAGCAATCTCAACAACTTTTGGAGACATCACTCACTGTCAGGTACTCCAGAAAGTAGCTTCTGCAACTCCCACATAGTTTTAGATCCCTTACCATGGTCTAATGCAGCATTACAAAGGACATTTATGTAGTCCTTCTCCAGTAGCTGTGCTAGGTCAGTCGTTTATGGTGTGACAAGTGGGAGAAGCAATACACATTTCTCACCTGAGGTCACATGCAAAGTGATGCTAGAGATAAGCCTTGAGATTGGAAGCTCAAAATCGTGTCCTTGCCTTATTAAAATCACTCCCACTGCCTCCAACAAATGCAGGTTTCAGTAAGAACCAGGTGACTGCAGTTTTCCTTTTAAAGGGGACACAATAGGTATGGCAGATGAGGAAAAGCTGATCTTTACTTTAAACAGGAATTCCTGACCACACATCCCTGGCATGACTCTTAAAACCTGCTGGCAGTAAAACATACCTTCAGGTTGACAACACTACAGATTCAGCACCTAGAAAACATGGAAGTATCTTATCAATACATCCTAAAAATCACAAGTCACTCTATTTGCTAAAATGGTAGCAACTTGAGACAAGAACAAGCAGGAAAATTGTCAAAGTAACCTTTGGGGTCTCCATAAACCAGACAGCTTTTGGGGACAGCAGTGGAGAAGCAGAGAGCCAAGCAGCATCACTAGGTTCAGCAGGAACCCTCAGCACCACTACAGAACCAAAGCTCTGCAGCTGCTTCCCCCATCCAAACACATACTGGCAAATATGATCAGAGGCTAATTGTTTCTACCTCGGGGACTTTGTGGCCGAACCTTTTTTCAGAGGAGAGAGGATTGGTTGAGGCTGAGCTTGGTTTAGTCTTTAATGGAAGCTCTTCTTAGAGGTGATTAGCTCTCCTCCAGGAAGTGAGTTGGTGTTTGGGTTTCTTGCAAACCCCAGGGTTAGCAGAGGTCAGGGAGGCAGCACTTTCTCCAAGTGCCTTCATGAAAATAGCCCCACATACTTCCCATTTACAGCTGATCACCTCCATTATCCCCAGGCTAGGAGGAGATGATCAGCAATTGTTAAGTGCCTGAATCAGACTAATAGCTCACTGCTAATTCCCCCAGTAATGTGAATCTGAATTCCTGGTAAACAAACTGACTGCTTTTCACACACAGGGATGAATGCCAAAAGCCTAATATTAGAGCTCTGGAGCTAAAGCTTTTAGAGCAATCCTGTCCACTCGAAGATGTTTAATGACATTATATTATGTACTAAATAATTAGAAAATGAAGGCATACTTGGAATCGATGAGTTACTGTCTAATTAAGATGAAAAAGAGGCTCTACCCTGTTTTAAACAAGTTTATACTAAAATGGTGCACCTGATAAATGGCACTGATAACTGTCTTTACCTTTGGGCAGAACAAGGCAGCCATTAAGATAGCACAAAATAATTGTGTGATTTTTGGCTCACCTCTCTTCTTACTGGTCCCACATCTTATCCTGTAAGGCATGAGATTCAGTTCTTCTTACCCTCCCACCATCAGACATCAGCAACACTCAAATAGCTTATCCTGATGGAGAGAAAAATCACCTTTGCCTTTGTTTTCCTGCCTGGCCAGAATCACAGAGTTCACACCACTGGAGGCTGCAAGAGATATGAACTGAAGCCTCTAGAAGCACTCTGCAAGAGTTGCTAGTGAGCTTGAGAACACAGGAGGTGGTGATCTGTATAAACTTGTGACTGTGGGGCAGGAGACACAAGAGGTTCATTGCAGGGTTAAGTCCCTAAACAAAGCAAATGGAAACTTTTCAAAACGATTTTCTGCAGTATTTGACCTCTTTTAGTTATTTTGGCTCTTTTCTTATACTATCAGGCATTGCTATGGACTACAGAAAGGACAATTTCTCCTGGGTTTCTTTTAAAACATTTAGCACTCATCACTTAGAAGCAGAGCACAATAAAATGTGATTTCTCCTCAGAAAAGGACACTACTAAACCAAGCTGGCCAAGCTATACAATAGTTTAAAACTCCACATCAGAGATTTTGCCATGGATTCCTCCACAAGCTGCCAGTGAGTCTCAAGAAGTGTGGGGTCTCAGTTATGGCTCAGTGCTCCCTTTTACCTAGGACTGCAGGGAAGTGGCACCAGTCAGACTAATGCAAATGTTAATATCCCAGATGCTGTTCTCTCTGCACTGTTATTGCTGCAGCCTCTTAGGTGCTTGCAGAGTCATACACGACTTGCTCAAGAAATGCTGTAGCAAAGGGTGAGCAAAGTGCCACTCTCCTCTCCTCCTTATCCCTTTTTCCCGGCCAGTCTAGCACTTAGATTATGTTGCCCATTAGATAGGTCACTGAGCCCCACTGCAAGGAGCTGGAATGTCTTTAACCATCCACACAGTTACTTCTTCTGCAGCTCTCCAACCAGCAGCTTGCTTTTTTCTCTTTCCTCTCCCTAAAGAATCTTCTGATTAACTGAAGTCAATTTTGCTAAGTGCTAGTGGCTCTCAGAAGCTTGTTTTGTCCCCAGGGCTCCATTATGTTTTCAGGGCTATAAACCAGGAATTGCTCAGTCTTTCTGTAGAAATGTGAGATTAGTAGCTAATTCTTCCAGCCCCAAACTCTTCGGATTTCACTCGCAGCATTCCAAATCGGAGCATGTGCATCTTTTATGGCAGTTCTAGTGGGAATGATTTAAGAGATTTCCCATCTTTTTTTCTCAATTTCTCCTCAGGTCTTCAGACTCCATCTTCATCCAGGTTTACACCTTTCTTGGCAGCCTCAAATAAAAGAAGCAAATAATGCACTGACAAGGATTAGCAAAGCATCAGTCAGTGAAGCAGCTGTGGCCAGGCTCACCAGCAACACAAACCCCGGACAGGTAGGCAGGAATGGAGACAGCAGAAAGACAAACTGACTTTACAATACATTGACCAGACAAGTCAATCCTTTAGATGATCTATTTTGCACAGACTGAGCTAATCTGGACAAAACCTAACATAAAAGGAGGGCATATTTCATAACACAAACAAGTGGACAGTTTGAGGCAGGGGGCTCTTGTTCAGCCTGATGCAGATGTCAGTTAATTAGAGTGGAAGGTTATATCATTAGCAGCCAAATCGATCTAAAAGGGATTAAGAGCTTGGCCAGCAAGCTCCTCTGCTTTCCAGCACAGCACCCGGGGCTGTATTTAGCTAAAACTCAATACACATTAGCAGACAATCAATGCAGTCTTGTATGGGGATGTCTTCTTGAAATACTTTAATTGGACTCTCTAGTGTTATCAGTGCTAAATAAGATGTCAGATTAACATAGAAGCCTCCCCAAATGGGACTGCCAGCCCACAGTCTGGAGAAGCCACACTGACTTCTATTAAAACCTCGTTGGCTTTCCAACATGGATTAATAGTCCTATTTTCACAGTTATCTTAAGAAAGAGTGACTGTAAAGCATCTTTACATGTGGATGCTCCATCCTGTAAAGCTCAGCCATCTCCACACCAGCGACAGCAGATCCACCTGTTCCTGCAGTTTCAGTCCTAGGCTCCATTAACCAGGAAGCTGTCAGTCACACTAACTGATAGTTTTCACCCTGAATTAGTAACCTCTGCAGAGCATACAAATCGATATTGAAATCAGCAAGTGTAAAACACTCAGCTGACAGCAGCCAGAGCTGGAATGGAATCTGACACAGCAATCCTGTGCCCAGTGGCATGCTCTAGTCATCATAAACATTCAGAACACTCTCCATCCTTGAAACTGGTGAGAAGTACTCACAGGTAAGGGTCTGCACATGGTAACAGTTCTGACTTTGGATTACAACTACTACGACACACTTTCAGCTGGTTTAACATACTGCACTCAACATGTCTGCATGTTGCAGTCCACCCAAACTTGACCAAAGTCTGCCCTGTTGCCCCACCATAGACAGTTCTTAGTAACTTCATTTCTAAAAGGCTTATCTCAAAATAGATCATGCTCCTTCAGAAAGTCTCATCTTTCTCCAGCCTTCCTTTCGTAGGTGGGGCGAACAGAGTCAGTGGAAAGAATGGCTTCATGGTCAAAAAGCAACGGAAAGGTTTCATGAGGAAAGGCTGCACACTGGAAAATGGAAAATAGGAAGGGTCATTCAAGGTCTGGAGAGATTACTGTGTCATGTAAAACAGAAAGAGCTGTTGTCTACTGGACTTTTTGAAGTCAGTGTACAGAACAGCATCTCTTTAGATCAGGAAATTGGTCCTGAAGCAGAGGATGAGCAGTGCTCACTGCACAAGGTGACACAATGTCACTGTCAGGAGGAGATTTTAGCTGGAAGACAAATCACAGCTTAGTCTAGGAAGAAAGCTGACATTTACTCAGGGCACAGCAACTTACTGCTGGGTAAACGTGAAGGTATTGCTCAATTAACCCCCAGCTACTACTGCTTTTTAGAAGTATGCCCCTGAGAAATGCACTGCAAAAGTCAGCTTCCCCTTGGGCAAGTCCTGTAGAACACACAGTGCATAACTGCCCAACAACAGCAACCTGCAGCGCTGCGAATCTCCACCTGACACGCAGCACAGCCACCCAACTTCTCTGTGTCAGAAAACCCAAATCACAGGGGAACAGAAAAGGGGTGGAGAATGACAAGTCCTTCTAGGGATCCATAAAGCATTTTAACAGACAACATAGCACCACACAACAAAGTAAACGAAGGAAGTGTCGTGCCTACCAAGAACTGGCTAGCAATGCACAAGACACAGACTGACACAAGGTAGCTGCCACCACCCTATGGCTCCACTACTGACACTTGTAGCATTTGTCAGACATGTTTTGAATTAACAGTTCCCCAAACTCTTCACATGGGCCACCAGAATTTATTGCTTTTGGATGAATAGTCCAAAAACCAACTTGGCATAACAGAAATTCGGAAGGTTATATCAGTGTAACCTTTGCAGCTTTCAGATGTTACACAGCACTTCCATGCTGTGTCCTGTAACAGCATGAAGCTGTTATGTCTCCCCAGTAACAAACCATCTCAGCAATGCAGTACTTTCTATAATGGAAGAGCTACACACTCTATTTTCCATTACCTTCCACTTTAATTAAATGTTTCTTGAATAAATCCTGTGCTTACACTCTTGTGACATGCTACTGGTGCTGACTGCACTCAGCCCAATCATCCCTGCTTATCCTACCTGTCACTCACAGGACACTCCAGACTCTCAGAACCAGCCCAGTTTGGGTTCTGCTTTGCTAGTTACTAATTTATATGTCTGTAGAACTGAATTAATTATGTGGGCTAGGTACCAACAGACCTACTTGAGCTTGCTTATTTAGAGTGGCCAAGAGGCTGAAGGAGGACAGGACAACAATATTCCTTGAAGTGAAACTATCAGAAAGAATTCCATTTACTGAGCAGGAATATGCACATTTGATTTCGTTTCAGCTCTCAATTCAGCAGAAAGCATTGGTTCAGGAAGCATGACAAGCCTCCTCTTTGCCTTTGAACATAGATTCTTCTTACTTATCTGCCATGACAGCATAATAGCAGCATAGGATGATGACTTCAGACAAGTTAGAGCAATTTTAAGGCATGAGAATCCTTCAAATGGCTTTACTTTCCTAGTCCACTGAAACATCAAGGTAGTTCAGGCTAAGCTGGTTTGGTTAGAACAGACAAGAGAAGAATGTGTTCAAATGTCATCCTTCAGCAGATGAAGGGACATCTTCCAGAGCAAATGCAGAAATAGCTTAAATCACTATTAACTTAACCATTCACAGTCATCTGACCAAATGCCACTATGCAACCTGGGAAGAGAAGGCATCAAGTGCCAAAAAAGTTCTCCCAGGTTATGTCAGCACTGGATAAACCAGAATGAGGATAAGCAGTAAATCTCATATGACTGCCAGGGAGCCTGTATAAAGTGAAATTACCTTTCCTGAACCAAGACTGTCACCAGGAATTTGTATTTTAATATGCACAGGTTCCTACTGCTCACCTGCAAGATGAAGACCACCACCTCAGCACATTCTCTCCAGTCTCTCCTCTCCTCAAGGACTTCTGGGATTCACAGCAGCATGCTACATGCAATCCAATCTAACTAACCCAGTGCTTACAAATCAGCCTAACCAGAACTTCAGAAGACTAGCCAAAACAATCTTGGTCTCTTGAAGAGGAAGCAAGTTTATTCTCCATTAAGCCACAAAGCGCAGCTTAGCAACAACCTGAAGGCTCTTGAATAACAGAATCCTTAAGAACATGCATTTCTCTGTGATAGCTAGGGGCTCTTAGTGGGCAATATCCTGAGCACAAGGGGCAGGCTCTTTTCCTCTGAGCCCTTGGCCTAGCTGGCATGCACAGCTGATGCCACCACAGTCAAGCTCATCAGATGCTGCAATTAACAGAAAATGTATGGCATGAGTCAATGATTTCTCAGACAGAAAGAAGTGATTCAGGCACAGTAAACACTTTTGCTGCATGACTCCAGGGTCCTCAGAGGAATTTTGCATCACTTCATCTCAATTAACCTCCCAAGGAAGCAAGTGAGATCCCAGCAAGAGAGAGGGGAAAAGGAGATTACTGACAGCCCACAACAGCCTGCTCTGATGTCAAAATGCTTGTTACTTGAGTCATAGGCAGGTTTCCTGAAATTCAGCTCTGAAGCAGGAAAGCTGGTAATAAAGAGCACAGAGACAGCAGCTACCTGCTGAAGCAGAGGAGAAACAATTTCAGATGCTGATCAGGTAGTCATTACTGCTGAAAGTTAAAGCAGTTCTACAATCTGCACCTTAACACGCTACTCAGCTTTGAATTCTTCCAGTCTCAATCCTGCACACACTGTTAACAAAGAATAAAACAGTTCTAACTCTCCCACAGCAGTTCTGGGACACAAGATGGTTTACTACCTCCTTACTTCCAAACCCATGATTACCATAAACTTAGCTGCCACCACCTCTTCACCAGCAGCACCCTGTGTCCTGTAACAACAGCAACAACCTCTAGGCTTCTAGCCACACTTAGAAATTCTTATGAGTAGAGAGACTACCTTAAGCATAAAACACATTCAATACACTAATCATAAAAAGGGTATCCTGGACAAAACCAGGCCTTAACAGTGTTTGGACTAGATGCTTAAAGTGTCTGTAGCAATCCAGCATCACAGCACCAGTGCTTTCAAGTGGAACTAAAACAACCCTCACGTGATCCACAAGAGCACATGCACAAAGCAGATTTCACCACAGCCACACAAAACCTGTTGGCTGTCACAGCCCCAAGTCTCTGGGACACAAAGGTAACCCCTGCAACACAAAACATGGGGACACAGGTGAGGTAGGAAAGCTTGCTGCCTTGCCAGGCATGCTGTGATGTTGTTGTCAAGGACTGGGTGCTTCCCAGGACTATCTGCACTCTACCTGTCACTGAACTTCTGATAAAGAGAGCAAACAACTCTTGTGGTGAATGATATCACTCTGTCATGTCTGTAATGAAGATATCTCTGTCTTCAGCCAGGGCACTTACAGACTTCTGCAGTGTACTCATCACTGTCTGTTGCCTCAGGGCTGAGGGTAGATAGCACTGCATCAAACAGCCAGGAATACAGATCTGTGCTCCATTACTCATCTTAACACACTCTCTGGACATCAGACATTTTAGATGGAACTAAATCTAAGAAGAGCTATGACTATAATGCAACTTTGCCACATCAGATATCCTGCAGGCAATGCCCCATCATTAAAAAATGGCTCCCTCTTTTTGTTATGCAGCATATATGATTTATTAGACTGTCAATTAGTATATACATGAAGAAATAACAGGGGAAAAAGAAACCATCACAAATTAAAGATGGAAAAATCATATTAAAAACCATCCCTTCCACTCTGCCCAAAGATTGCAATCTTTCTAGAAGCAAGAACACTATCAGAAAGAAGAAATAGAAAGGCTATTGGAAAGAACAGCTTGTCTCCATGGGATTAGAAGTTTGACAACAGTCCTCTGAAACAAATAAAAGTAATTCCACACTCAGGAACTCAGTAACTGTCTCACAGAGCTGATACAAATTTCTGGGTAACCTTTTTCACTTCTGACAGGCAATCTCCTGCCTTTTGAAACTCTCCACAGTTTGTGATGATTTATTCTTGAGTCTCGATGTAAATCAAGTCGAATGGTTTCCCTCACATCTCAGGGTCACATGGTTTCCAAGCTGTAACCTTAATGATGTCCTGGCAGAGTGCACAAGAAGCCAAAGCAGAGTTGCATTAACTGTGCTAAGCAGAGAACACAACCAACAGAAGACAGTAAGTTCTTTTTGCTTCAAACTTTTCAGTGTAAAATGATACAAGAACTGTAATCATAGCTGATTCTGAAGTTAAAAAGCACAGTTTGACAGCAGCATGACACAGGAATTGAATTCAGGTAATGCAGCACTCTGGATTTTCTCTAAAGGCCAACAGGTGACATTCCTTCCCTTGGCCACTGACACTGGATCTCACTGAGCATCAGCTGGACACCTGAAGAGTTTAGCTCTGAAAAGCAAAACTCTCTTTAAAGTAAATACACGACCCACTTGCATGATGGACATAATCCCCTGCACACTGACCTCCACTGCTCTTCTTACACATTGCTGTGAGGGACTAGAAAGCCTGATCCAGGTAGCTGTGCAATGACATGGTGGGCAAACTGCTGCTCTTCCAACAGCACCAGTTAATACAGCTCAGTTCATCTCTATCTCCCTAGGATATTATCAGTTCCATGGACAGAGGATTTAATTAGTCCCTGGCTCTAAAAGCCAGCCCTGGGTGTCACTTAAAAGACGCATCTATTAGAGAATGGCATGACAGGAAGAATTATGAGTTCTCATTATGAGCAAGTCTAGAGCAATTGAATTACTGAACTCTTAGCCATCATTAAGTAACCTCTCCTCCTTCTGCAGCTCCAAGAAAGTGCTCGAAGCGCCACCTCCTGCTGAGCAGCTGGAACCACAAACAGCAATGTCAGCAGCTGCTGAACTGCTGCAGGGACAGCAGCTGCTCACGGGCTCGGATACAGCTGATGAGTACCGAAAAATAGACATTTTCTCACTAAACAGCTCGTTGTGTCACACCTGCCAGAGCTGTTGCTCTTCCAGAAAAGCAATCCTCTGAACAGCAAGGCCATTCTGCCCAGAGTTCAGTAAGCATCCAAATCAGTAGAACTTGGTCTATTTTTGCAGAAGGTTCTGTATTTCTTACTGAAATGCCACAGAGCACCTCAAGCACATCGCCAGCTTCCAGCCAGCAAAACACCATGCACTGGGCCAAAACTGAGGAGAAACAGACTTCAACAAAATTACTTCACAGACCTCACAAACAAACAAACCAAAACCAAACCCCACAAAATCATTAATTGGATTATTGTAAAAACTGAACATCCTTAAATTGAAACAATGTAACTATCAAACAAATACCAAACACAGAATGTAGGAGTACAGAACAGCCCACTCTCACAGCCAACACCCAGACACAGGAGACGTAAAGGAGACTGTAAGGACAACAAAAATGTATAGTAACAAAAAGAAATAAAGTCTGAGTCTCTTTTCATATGTGTTTGGGGGGAGGCACGGAGAGGGAGAGATGATTTACACTCTGGTGTAATTCCAGTGAAGTTCCTAAAGCATCACGGGAAAAATCCAACAGGAAAATAAACAAAGGCTGAAATGAAGACACTGGGTTGTAAGTACAGGCTGGAGAGACCACTACATCCTTACATTTTTTAGCACAGGAAGTCAGGAGGTGTTATCACTATAAAGGCAAATTGAAATATCCCATTAAGAAACAATCGGGTGACTTTGAAAACTAGAACCCAACCACAAGCACTTAGGCACTATATAAGGAGTATTTCCTCTATCAGCTAGGAACTGACCAGCTGAAAACAAGCAAACCTGATGTTCTTTATCTCTGATTATGATACTTTGGAGTTACTAGATTTGTATGCCTGGTTTTCAGCCCACAGGAGGCACTGCCTGCCTAAGACTCAAACCAGATACATTTTAATTACATAAAGGAAAAAGCCCAAATAAATTAAAGACTAAGCCAGCAGGGACGTGGCCCTGGGGTACTGACCCTTCTGGGGCTGCTCGCAGAGGCCTTGGGGATTTCTCTGTTCTTGTTTCTTCTCACTGAGAACTTTAGCTCCCGCACCTCGGTGCAGACATTTGTCAGAGAGAATTCTCTCCCTTAGTGGAAAGGCACAAAGCCCAGGCGGTTACTGAGGCTCAGAGGCGGCAAAGCAGGGAGGATAGCTCTGAGCAAAGGAGCATTTCCAACCCTCACATTTAGTCTTTCACACAACATCTTGGTTTGCTGCAATTCCCCTTGCCCGCTCCAGAGGGAAACAGTTCCCAGGCAGGGCCCGGCAGCCAAGCTAAGCGCAGGGAGCTCCTGAGCCCAGACCTGAGCCGCGCGCCTGCCCGCAGCTCCTAGCCTCGCGGCCGCTGGGAAACATTGCGCGGTGAGAATTCGTCTCCGCGACAGCTGGCCTATCAGACATCAAGACTGCAGCGCGCCTCCTCTGATTGGATGCAAGGCCTTTCGATCTTTGCCAATGAGAAGGCTGCGTCTAGAGGGCGGAAGCCCGCTCAGTGTGCGGGGCTGTGATTGGCTGGGGGCGTGCGGCGGGATGGCGGCCGCGGGGCCGGCGGGCAGCCACTTCTCGGACCTGCGGGAGATCAAGAAGCAGCTGCTGAGCGTGGCGGAGCGGAGCCGTGAGCGCGGTCTGCAGCACAGCGGGAAGTGGTGAGCGGCGCGAGCGGGACGGCTCGGCCCCACGGCCGCCAGCCTTGTGTTAATAGCTCGCTCTCTCTCTCTCTCTCTCTCCTCGCAGGGCCTCCGAGCTGGCCTTTGCCTTGGACCCGCTGCCGCTGAATGAGCTGCCGCCGCCTCCCGCGCTCACGGAGGTACGGCCGCGGGGCGGGGGGGGTGGGGGGTGCAGGTCCGGCCGAGGGCGGGTCCGACGACCCGAGCTGCTGCGGCCCGCTCGGGGCCTGCAGTCACGGCGCGAAGGAGCCCCCGCGGGCGGGGTGGGCCGGCCTGAGCCCAGTTGGTGCGCCAGGGTTGTGAGCTCGAAGAGAAAGAGTTACTTGCAGGGCTGCTTCTTAATTCTACTGACAAAAAAAAAAAGGGGATAGCAATCAAAAGAGACGTGCAGGACGCTGCCCTGGGTGCTGGCTCTTCTAGAAGACTGTGATGCTCTCTTCCGTTAAATATCGAATGTGAATAGAGCTCCATGTGCTAAAAGCATTGCAATTTATGTGTGCCCTAAACGACGTACTCTGTAAGAAAGACTTAATTTTTTATTTTTATTTGAGTTTGCTAAGGCAAAAGTTCATTGTAATGCAAATCATGTTGTGCTGTTAAACTTGTGCTCTTTAGGACATAAACTAGTTGTGTGCAGGTGTACAGTAGGACTTCTGGGTGCATGCTTATTTGTTGTTAAATTACAGCAGCGTAACATGTCCTAAGTGCATGTTAGCAGATTAATAGAGTTTGATTGGGAATTCCTGAGTAGGTTTCCTATGAATGATCATTCATACTCATTGAACAGCTAATTCATGCTTTCTGGCAGTTTGCCACAGTTTGTTTTATGGAATCTCATTCTTTACTTTAAATGTTTCTAAATTATCCATACTCATTAGTTGAGAACTAGGAATCTCATCCTCTGAGGGAAGGGAGAGGCTTCTCTGATTGGACACAGGCTCTTTCAGGATGAGTAAACTTCATTGTTAGCTTTTGGAACAATTTCATTGATATGTCTGTAACCAGGTGATTTTTCCTGAAGCATGTCAGAACTTCTGAGGTCTGCCACTCCTCTGTGTCCCTGCAGGAGGATGCTCGTGATCTGGATGCCTATACCTTAGCCAAGTCTTACTTTGATCTAAAGGAATATGACAGGGCTGCCTATTTTCTGCGGGGCTGCAAGAGCCAGAAAGCTTACTTCTTGTATATGTACTCCAGATACCTGGTAAGATCCAAGTTGCCTTTCAGCACTCAACTCCTCTGCTTCCCACCCTTCCCTGGCATACCTTACTTTTTGCCTGTTCTGTTCCATATGACCACCTAGAAGTCCAAATTGTGTGTCTGGGGGAAGGGAGATAGGGATGTTCTTTTTAGAACTGCCATGTCTGTGAAAACTCAGTTCAGGTGCTGCTGCTAGCAATGCAGCAAACCTTAATGATTCTGCAAGGAGCATTCTATTGTGGTGTAATCTTGGATTTTGTCTCTTTTCCAGTCAGGGGAGAAGAAGAAGGATGATGAGACAGTGGATAGTTTGGGTAAGTCTCTCATGCCAGGAAACACAAGACAATATAATGAAGCTTCCAGTGAAGCCTGTCATGAAGATCATCTTGGTTCTATGACTTTCTCCAGAATTTTTGCATGATAATGTGATCTCTATTGTCTTAGCACAGATTACAGATTTTCATCTCACTGGTTCCTTTGTTAAAGCAGAGGATCTGACTGGCTGATCCTCCTTTTAAAAAAGGAAAATAATCAGAGGCTGGAAGCCTTCAGGTCGTGTCAGTGGTGATTCTGAATATAGCCTAGACTTTGTCATTGCTGTGTAAGACCCTTGATGACAGCTGGCTGTTTGGCTTTCTCTGCATGCAGGACCTCTGGAGAAAGGACAGGTGAAGAACGAAGCGCTACGAGAACTGCGAGTCGAGCTCAGCAAGAAGCACAAGGCACGGGAGCTGGATGGGTTTGGCCTTTACCTGTAAGTGCCTGCATGTGTTTCTGATGTCTTTGTGTGTTACCTGTGTGGATATGCAGAGTTCTGTGATGCTGATGAACCTGGTAACTTCCTGTCCAGGTACGGTGTTGTGCTGCGGAAGCTGGATCTGGCAAAAGAAGCAATAGATGTGTTCATTGAAGCTGCCCATGTCTTACCTTTGCACTGGGGAGCCTGGCTGGAACTCTGCAACCTGATTACAGATAAAGAGATGGTAAAACCTGGGAGATACCAAGATGTGGTAACAAATTCCAGAGTGTAACTTGATTCAGTAACAAGTGATCCAGTTGCCACAAGACTGATGTTGCCCACTCCTTTATTCTGTGAGACTCTATCAGGCAAAGCAACTGAATTTGGATATAAAACCTAAATAGGTTATTTTTCTTTATGCATTGGATTTTGTGAGACCACTCCTGGAACTCTTCAGTCAGTTCTGGCTGGTGGAATGTTTAAGAAAGTTTAAGTGTCACAGAGCTTTACTTTTCTGTAGGAAAAGGGAAATGCATGTTTGGTGAGGTTATTTGGAGTCTGTTCACTCAGCTAACAAAAACACAGATATGATATTGATGTTCAGAGGTAGGAAGAAAGTGCAGTCCTTCAAATGACTTCCGAATGTAATGGGGAAATAAGGCCAGGGCTGAAGCAGAAGCCAGGTGCTGTCAGATTTGAAGACAGTTTCTTCAGTGATTGACCAAATGAAATGGCATCAATTCTTCTGCAATTTCAGCAGTTATGGGAATGGATTGGGAGTGACTAACTAGAATTACATCATTCATATTGTACTGCTTTTTTAGCCTAGATGTCTTAGTGCTCCTTCCCTGTTTCAATGATCTGAATTTACAGGCATTGTTTAGTCTCTTCTGTGGAAGAACCTCATCCTAATTCTTGGTCCTGATACTGCTCTTCTGTAGCTGATGTAATGGTTTGAGAAGGCAGTTGCAGGAAAGCCTCCCACCTTGAGAGCATCTGCGAAATCATAGGGGACAAGATAAGGATTGTTTGCCCTGGGTGGCTCTTAGAGTGCTACTGATGGTCATCTCCTCCTCCTCTTCTTTGTTCTCACTAGTTGAAGTTCCTGTCCCTGCCAGATAGCTGGATGAAGGAGTTCTTCCTTGCACACATTTACACCGAACTGCAGCTGATCGAGGAGGCTCTGCAGAAGTATCAGAGCCTGATTGATGCTGGATTTTCCAAGAGCACTTACATCATCTCTCAGATTGCAGTTGCCTACCACAACATCCGAGGTCAGTGACACTTACTAACTAGTAGGAGTGAGCCTCTGAATGCCAGCTCAACATTTGTAGTTCTTGTTCTCCCATATGCTGTTCTTTCCTCAGATATTGACAAAGCTTTATCCATCTTTAATGAGCTAAGGAAACAAGATCCTTACAGGATAGAAAACATGGACACTTTCTCCAACTTGCTGTATGTGAGGGTAAGCACTCTTGCTATGGCCTGTCCATAGTGATGGTGTTCATCAGAGGTGTGTTAAACACTAGCAAAGCAGCTGGTGCTCTCTGGCCTCTCTCAGTGTAGGCTTTCAGCCTCTGCTTTCTGCTCTGCAACACATGAAGTAGCTGTAATGTATGGATGCATTGCTAGCTGCCTAGGTTTTCACTGGAACTGTAACACACTCCTTTTCTTACTACTATTTCTTTGTTCCACTAGAGCATGAAGCCCGAGTTGAGCTACCTGGCTCATAACCTCTGTGAAATAGACAAGTATCGTGTGGAAACCTGCTGTGTCATTGGTGAGAGCCAGCCCTTCTCTGGGTTCTTACTGTGCTGTCTGCAGGCTGGCTGAGGGAATCTTAGAAACTTTGATGAAAATGATCAGCCAGCAAGGTGGACCACTTGTGAGTGTGGATTCAGAGAGCCTAAAAAGCAGACCAAGTGACAAGAGTGCCCTTTTCCCTCATCTCTTTCTGAAAGCTGCTGTAATACTATTAGTGCAGAAAGGAGATGAAATAATTTTGAAGACCCCTGCAGCTGGTAATCCAGTGGTAGTTTTGAAACCCAGTGGAAATAGTTTGTGTCTCAGGACAAGGAAACTTGTTAGATCATGGCTTCAGTTTTAAGGCCGAGGGGATGGAATCTTGATTGATGGGTACAACTGGAAAAGGATTGACCAGAACACTGGAGAGCAGTGTTCTGTTAGGTCTCTGGAGATTTCAATCAGATCTGCCTTTATATCTTTGTAATGTGTTAGGAGATAGATAATACCCCTTCCATCTTTTTTTCTGCTTCTTTGCTGTTTGGGGGTTTGCGTGTTGTTTCTTCCCCAGATGTGTTTTCAATACTGTGTCTCCTGCTCTAGGGAATTACTACAGCTTGCGTTCCCAGCATGAGAAAGCAGCACTCTATTTCCAGAGGGCCTTGAAACTGAATCCTCGTTACCTGGGAGCCTGGACACTTATGGGACATGAGTATATGGAAATGAAGAACACATCAGCAGCTATCCAGGCTTACAGGTACCACTCCCGTACCGCACAAAACGATGTTTCGAGTCTGCATGCATGAGAACTGAAGTAGTATCTTCTAATTTTTGTTAGGCTTTTGCTGAACTGTGTCTTGATTTTGATCCTGACTGCTTTCTGACTAGTTTATCTCCTTTTCTTTGGCAGGCATGCAATAGAGGTGAACAAAAGGGACTACAGAGCATGGTATGGCTTGGGGCAAACCTATGAGATCCTCAAGATGCCCTTTTACTGTCTCTATTACTACCGACGGGCACACCAGCTCAGGTAGAGTTGGGAGTGGTGTTTGTTCTGACATGATTGCTACTAGCTAAGGAATTTAAACACAGCAACTCAGCTGAGAAAGGAAGAACATCAATGCTATCTGATTTGTGCAGTCCCACTATTCCAAATTATTTTAGTTGTATTTGTTGTGAAAACTTTAAGGTTTATCATCAGCAGGAACAGGAGGTGCAAGGCTGAATCCAACAAACAGCTGCCCAGTCACACACAGACTGTTCTGCTTTGTTAAAGAGTTTCTTCTGATAGTTCAGTAACATTGGTTAACTACTAACAGGGGCTTTGTCAGCTAAATGTCGAGGAACACTGATGTTTTACGGGAGAGAGGATGACAGACACTGCCAGGTGTAGATTCCCCCACCCTCTGCCCTGAGGTCTGCTGGCTGCCATTAAACTACCTTCAGGCATTGCTCTTTTACAGGCCAAATGATTCTCGTATGCTGGTTGCTCTGGGAGAATGCTACGAGAAACTCAATCAGCTGGTGGAAGCTAAGAAGGTGAGTGAGAACTGATGAGTGGAGCAAGACATTAGGATGTCTGCCAGGACACTGGAGTCCTAGTAGAACTGTGTAGCTAGTGGTACTGGCAATGAGTATGGCATGTTAGGAGCTTGTGGAGACCATTTGAGCTGGGGAAGTTCTGCTGCAATCTAACTAGAGCAGCTGATAAATGAAGAGCCCTCCACAGGAGAGACATGCTCCTGTGCTGCAAAGCCACCTAGTTCTCTGTTTCTAACTTGCTTGCTGAGTCCTGAGCTGGATCATTTTTGTGGTGCTTGACTGAATTCCCTTCCATGACAGTGCTATTGGAGAGCTTATGCTGTGGGAGATGTGGAGAAAATGGCTCTGGTGAAACTAGCAAAGTAAGTACATGTTGTCACTGAACTGCCAGCATTGTGTTAAGAGCAACTAGCACTGTGATACCTAATGGTAAAGTACTAAAGGTAAAACAAATGGAATTGCTGCTAGGGACTATCTGTGAACTCTGTAATAACTGTATCTTGAGGTGTGTAGTCAGTGCAAATTCTTGTGTCCAGCTTTAGCTGCTGATAAATAGAGGGAATTACAATGTAGTGTGGGTTGCAAGGGACCTCTGAATCTTGAGGTAATTTGAGCAGTGCTGCTAACTCTAGAAGGTCTTGGACAGTGCAGCCTTGTTCCCTGTGGCCCCTTTTTCTCCTTTCTAGGCTGCATGAACAGCTGAATGAATCTGAACAGTCAGCTCAGTGCTATATGAAATACATCCAGGATATCTATTCCGGTGGGGTAAGCTGGTATATTGAGAATAAAAGGAAGCAAACAGGGTCTGTAACTACCTTGGAAGGCACTCACAGGCCATGGTTTTTACTGTCCTTGCTGTAGGACATAGTGGAGCACCTGGAGGTCAGCACTGCCTTCCGATACCTGGCCCAATACTACTTCAAGTGCAAGCTCTGGGATGAAGCCTCAGCATGTGCTCAGAAGTGCTGTGCCTTCAATGATGTGAGTAGTTGTGCAGTCTTTGATGTTCTTTCTTAGGGGATTTATGACCTTGGCCTTGCTTCCCCTCAGATGGAATCCTTTATTGAAGGAATGAGGGTTGTCTGCCATGCCAGTCACATCCTGAGTGGTGGTGTATTCCTGATCACTAGTGCTGCTTATGATTGACTAAAGTCATGGACTAGGGTGTAGAGAGTAAACTGAACCATGTCTCTTTGGTGAGTAAAAGGAGGAAAGACTTGGAGAAGAAAAAAAAACAAAAAACAACCCCAGAACCAAACCTTAACATTTTTAAGTAGCAGAAATTGAAAAAAGAAATGATGGTTTGCATAGCTTGCAGCCTCACAGTGACAAACTAACTTACACTGCTAACATACTGCCTTTGAGCCAGGAGCCACCCATCCATCTGTGTATTGTTTTCAGACTAGGGAAGAAGGGAAGGCCTTGCTGAGGCAGATACTGCAGCTTCGCAACCAAGGAGAGGCCTCATCCACAGAGATTGCTGCTCCTTTCTTCCTCCCTGCATCCCTGTCAGCCAGCAACACTCCCACACGGCGTGGCTCTCCACTCAACCTGTCTTCTGTGACACCGTGAACAGGGCTGCTACTTCTGACCTGAGCATGGGATGGGACATTGCAGATGGAACTTAAAACCACTTCTTTCTAGTGAAATTCCTACATCCCTTGCTCCATAACATGAAGGGTAGGAGTTCCCAGAGCCCACAGCTGGAGACAGATGTGCACCAGCAGGCAGAAGTGAAGCCTGTGTGAAAGTGCCTATGCTGAGATGTGAGAACCTGCAGTACTTCTCACTGAGTCATTCCAGTCAGAGGGCAGACATCTTCCAACACACAGGACTACTCCTGACTGAGGGATGGGAAAGAGCTTGTCTGGTTGACTTAAAATACACTTGAAGTTTCATTCTGCCTTGTTACCTCTGATCTTTACTGAACAACTTTGAATGACCTCTTGGTGGTATCATGTCTGTCTGCATCAGAAACTGTTACCTGCTTGGCTACTTCAAGACTTCCACTTGTCTTGAACTACACAGAGGATGTTCCAGTGAGGCAGAAGATACAGGCACTTAGGTACAGGTGCCATGTCTATGCCGAAGGACTGACAAGTGTCAGAGGAATTCCAAGTAGCCCCAGCTGACAGCTGTTTGCCATTCTGTCTGTGGATCTGACAGATCTTTGGCTTTCACTAGAAAAGCAGCCAGTATGATAGCACAATTAAAAAAAAAAAGTGGTTAAGTTACTGTTCTGGGGCTTCTCTGTGGTGCAGCTTTCAGGGGTAGTGTAACAAATGGAATTGGATGAACCCTAATGGATCATTATGTGGATGGTATGGTGCAGGGGATTCCTCCCTGCAGGGCTGCTGCTTGTCCTGCACACATGCAGCCAAGAGAAAGGCTCTGTGACTTTATCTATTCAGAGATGCAGGAAATGCCCCTGTACTGCAGACGTGGCCATAAATGAAGAGATTAACATACACAAGAGGACAGTGCCCTTAGATGCACTTGCTTAAAACAGAAGCTAGAAGTGGCCTGATCCTATGCCTCCTTGCTTAAAGTTTGCTAGTGGAACACAGGTAGCTGCCATTCAGCTGTCCGGCCACTGTGGCTAAAGTACCCTAGATATCAGGAAAAGGCTTTTGTTCCAGAGAGTGTTGGGGCTCTGGAACAGCCTTCCTAGGGAAGTGATCATGGGGCCAAGCCTGATGGAGTTCAAGAAGTGCTTGGACAGTGCTCTCGGGTCTATGGTGTGATTCTTGGGGTGTCTAGTGTAGGACCAGGAGTTGGACTCAGTGATCCTTTTGGGTCCCTTCAACTCTTAACTATTCTATGATTCTTGTTTCTCAGCTTTCAGTGAAGCTGTTTTTCTTAATATCCAACCTGAACTTCCCCTGGCACAACTTGAGGTCATTTCCTCTTGTCTTACCATTTGTTCCTTGGGAGAAAAGACCAATTACTGTGCTCCAGCCTCCTTGCAGGGAGCTGTAGAGAGTCAGAAGGTCTCTCCTGACCCTCCTCTTCTCCAACCCCAGGTCCCTCTGCTGCTCTTCACAACACTTGTGCTCTAGACCCTTTTCCAGGTTCCTTGCCCTTGTCTGGACACACTCCAGCACCTCAATGTNCCGCTCGGCATCCTCTCCTGGCCGCGGCACGGTGAGTGGCGGCAGCTGGGAGGGTCGCCCGGTCCCTGCGGCGGCGGAACAATGACTGCGGCCGGCTGTGGGGGCCTGTGCGAGGGCGGCGGCGCGGCGAGGGGCGAGGCGAGGGGCGGCGGTGGCGCGGCGGGTAGAGGGAGCGATGGAGGATGTCCTCTGAGTGAGGAGCCCAAACCCGACCCCAGGATTTGAGGTGTGAACTCACCAGTATGGGGTGGGGAGGAAGAACCTGAAGAGCAGGGGCTTCTGTGGTCACTGTTGGTGTGACAGCCCCACAGGTTTTTGTGCTAGGCAGAAGTGTGACTTGCAGTTTACTCACACGTGAACAGTTCTGATTACCTCGCTCTGGGCTGGTTCCTCCCTGGAACCTTACGAGATGCCTTTCCACTGCAGCCCATGGCCACCGAGCACTAGTCCAACACACCCTTGCTGACCTCTCCCTCCTTCGGGAAGGCATTCTCTCGGCCCACGGTGCAGTTTCAGCTGCGGGGTCGCTCGGTCTGTTCTTGCCTCCACCGTGCACAAGTTGCCCCTGGGCCAGCACCGTGAGCTCGTGTGGCCCAGGCTGTGTCCTGGGGTGGGGGCTAGGGCCCGTAACAGCAGCGAGTGCCCGGCCCCCGCGGGCAGGCCGCGCTCGGCGCCCTGACAGAGGCCGCGCCCCGCCGGCGGGCTCGCGGCAGGNGGTGATGGTGATGGAGCTGGTGATGGAGGAGAGGTGTGGCAGGGCGCAGCCTGCGGCGCCGTGCCGGAGCTAGCCCAGCCTCTCCAGGTCCCGCACTATTGTGTTCCAGGTTGGTCATTGTCTCGCTTCTCCCGTGCCCGGTGCGGTGCTCTGTGTGCCATCGCTGCCTACAAAGGAGGGGATTTGCCCGGGGCTGGTGGATGTGCGGAGGCTGTGGCCGGCAGAGCTGGGCAGGGCCTCGGTGAGATGGCATCTGGGGCGGGCAGGCAGCGGCCGAGCAGCGGCAGCTGTGGGGACACTCCCCGGCTCGGTTTTTGCTCGGGTGCATTCTCGCCTGCCCGCGGTACCAGGCCCAGGGCTTCCTGCCGAGCAGAAATGCACCTGCGTGTGTCTCGGCGTGTCAGGCTGCAGTGTGTGTGTGTGTGGAGACGTTCTCTCTGGCAAATGCAGACCCCGCAGGATGCGTCTCTTTGTACGTGCAACACATGCCGTTTTCTTCCACAGCCATTAACTGATGGAAGACGGGCTGGTGCAGTTTATTCTTAAATTAATGGCTTGCTGTCCCTCGGTTTCATTGTGGCTCCTCAGGGCAGGTCTAGATGGTGCCTTTGGACTATCTTACCGCACCGAATACTCATTTATAGTCTATTTTTTGCTGTGAATGCAAATACCGGAAGGATGCTGAGTATTCCTTACAGGCAGGGACCAGGGAGAAGGATATTTGCAAAGTTTAATTTGAGCTCTCATAAGGAAAATAATGAATGTGATACATTTTTTTTAAACATTTGTATCTTCTGATGCTGTCCTCTGCAGCACTGTGAGGTGACACTTTGGAGTCCCACTTCTCAATGTCTCTAATTTGCTGGGTGAAATTTGCACTGGTGCACATATCATGGCTGGTCTGAAGGTCTGGGTGGCCCATCAGGAGAATGTTTTGTCTCTTTCCAGACAATAATGTGAGGTTTATTGCTTGTGCTTTGACTCGGGTTTTGTTTCTGTTGATCTGCTGCTCTCCATGCAAACCTCACATCCAGGCCTGCAGTGCCATGAACACTAGCTTTGCTGGCACTGGACCAGTCATCGGATTGGTGCTTGAGTGAGGTAAAAATCAGGTGATTGTGAGGGGTTCTCTGGGAATGGTCATGATACTGGTGAAGTCTGAGATTGGTTAGCTGGTAACTGTTGAAGTGATCATAAGACACAAGTCCTCTGTAAGTAGTTGTGTGACAACCAAAAGATGCCATGAGTGCCTCAATGCAAGAAGGACATCAGTCATTTCTAGTCAGTCATTCTTTGTATCCTCTAGGTTTAATCAGATTTCTCTTCAATCTTTATATCACAATGCAATATTTGGGTTACAAGGCTTCAAAAGACATGTTTTTGTTTTAAAAACTAATTCCTTTACTTGAGTTTACTGTGGGATGTTTGCATTATGTGTTTCTAAATCTGCAGCTTGCTTAAATTCCCAGCAGGTAACCTCTTCAGAGTTCCTCTGTAAATCTGTATCACTTGAAGATCTGCTCTTACCAGATTATAACACATTTATTTATGGATTCTCTGCTGCCTTCTCTTTGATAATCGTCTTCATCTGTGCAAATCTCTAAGCTGTTATCATCAGCTCCCAATATCCAGAATCCATGAGAGGAGGAAAATGCATTTTTTTGTTGTACTGCTAGTTTCAATATCTTGAAGGTCTATTTGAATTTCACCTTTAAAACATGGGAGCTAGAAATCCTTGCTTCAGGAGGTGGGGCTCTAAGTAGACAGCTGGACAGCTGTTTGGAAGAGTCAAAGAAAGGCTCAGTGGTCTAGCCACACTGAATGCTGTCAGGTTAAACCAGTGTACCTACAGCTTCTTTGTGAATGGCAGAGAACCAGTGTGGAGTATGAGACATCCAATGAACTTGAAAGGAAAAATAATGACATACAGGCACCTTCAGCAGGCTTTCAGTTCATCTCACTAAAGATTAGGGTGCTGTATGATTTGCTTGCCATGCATTTGGGTCAGTGGTGGGTAGCTGAGACACTGTCACGCATCCTGGAAGCTTTAGGACCTGTGTTTCATCTGGAAGATAGCATCTGAACATCAGAGACAGTTCCTGTGTAACATAGTCTGAATCAGTGCCATCAGAAGAGAAGCAAAGTGAACTGATCTGTGTGACCATCCACGTAGTTTAGTTTGACAAGGAAGAGGCAAATGAATGCAGCATGCATTTTAGTACACAGCTGCACAATGGAATCCTCTGAGTTAACAGTGGAGCAAACACCAACAAAGCAGGAATACAAAGGAAGGCTGGATAGACCACAGCTGCATTTCTAGCTTTGGGTGATGACTGACAAAGCAAACTGATGTACCTGAGGAGATGGCTTAGATAGAAGAGCTGCGTGTGCCAGGTCTTCTGTGTTAAAAATGATAATGCAAAGTAAATCGTTATCTCAGATTATTTTATCAAAAAAGCCCAACTGAATTATTTGACTTGAGAGCAGCTGATGCTAAAAGGCATGTTCTCTCTCCTTTTCACTTCATGCAGTCTAGGAGGTGATACCTCTTTACTGCATTACTCAACTTGTCAAGCTGTTTGTTGCATTTCACTGAAATTGTTTATTATAATACTCTTTTAAGTATTTAGGGGAAAGACTTGTTAAACCTTGCATTGCAGGGACTGTAAACAAAAGCTCTAAGTTACGCGGAAATTAAAACTGAGAAGAAGAAGAAGAAACAGCTGTTGAGAATTTCATTGAGGTCCCAGGTGGTTTAGGATAATCAATAATGAGTGAGCAAATAAAGTTGTGAGAAATGGTGGAGTCAGGGCTTCTGGATTTATTGTGAAGTTTTGCTGTGTGTGCACTAGTTTGCTAAAACTGACTGAACTGATTTTTCTTTTAAAATGGATGCAGAAATTATTGTTTCACTTTTCATTTCTGTGATGAATGCAAAATCCTTAGAACTCTTAATGTCACAGCTGATAGAAATTAATTAGAATTAATACTGTGCTCTTTTGCATGCATTTGGGGCAGGCTTGGTGCACAAATTTTTCAGTGATTAGTTGTAAAAAGACTTAAAATTGTATTAATACAGAATGTACACTTACATTTTCATGAATATGAGTATTATTTTTGTTCTTGGAGTTCTGTTATGCATAGGCAAGTCTTTGGGGCTTTTTATACTGTGCTTATTTGTACTTGATGTTTAAGGTTCTGCAAGCTGCTCTATTCCATCTCTGTGCATTGGTGAGGAGCAAAATGAGATGCAGTCTTTTTTTGTGGAATCAGCTAGAAGAATCTGCTTTATTTTCATACAGCCCTTAGTGATATTCCCTTCTTATCTCCCCTCTCTGATGGGAAATCATAGTCAGCTATAATCAATCCTAGACAAACAGAGAATGTGTGGGGACTGCTGTACTTGAACACTGAGTAATTTACAGCTCAGAGAACAAGTGTGCTGGTTACTATTTGGTAGCAAGAGGTTGTATTAATTGGTTTGGAAATGCCTTTAGGAATGAACCTGTAAGTTTAGAGTGTGTCTGGTGTTTTGGAGGAACAGCTGATGGCTACTGAACACCATCCACATCCAGGGGTATTCCTGACCCAGTGGCATGTTGGTTGCTGGCAGCTCCTCTTGGAGCTGTCACATGTGCTTTGTAGGTCACTGCATGACCTACATGTGGCTGTTTCCTTGGAATGTCGTGTGGCAGCCTGTGTTAGGTGAACTCAGGGAAGCATTGTCCTTGGAAATGGAGCTGAAATGATGTACAATAGCTTAATGCCTATTCAGGTCTCTCTGAAATTACAGTAAGGTATTTTTCTGGTTTCAGATGCAGCCTTAATGGAAAGCTATGTGTTCAAGACAGTATCTTCAGTGTCTTATGAGACCTTGCCACATCATCTGTGAGCCTGCTTCTCAGCTGGGTTTGATGCTTACACCTCTGGCAGCTACGGATCCACACCATCACCTGCTAACATGGCAGGAGAATGCTGCTCCCTGATCAGTACTAGCTGGCACCTCCATTTGTAAAGTGGCACAGTTCAGCTACAAACCATCCTGTAAATGTCAGTAGTACTCCTTAAATAGTAAACTGTAAGGATAAGTTCTGCATTTAGCATGAGTTTCATCCTGGTTGTTTATCTGTTGAGTCCTGTTCTTCCCATTGTGAGCAGAGTGACTTCAGTCCATGTGTCTGGTGTTAGGTGTTAATTTGATTTGTTTTGCTGAGAGGGCAAGGACTGACAGGGACTTGTCCCTCAGCTGAGCAAAGGCACTGATGAGAAGGAAGATTTCTGATGTTACCTGGTGAAAGTCCTGTTCCAGATCATTGCTGAAGAGCTCACAGGCTCCAGTCCTGTTGAAGGAACCTGTCTTTCAGCATGTGATAGAAGGGTAAAGATCACAGCCATTCAGAAATGAAAAAGCAGCTCTGTCCCTGCTGTACTCGTAAGTTAAGAATTGTGTTTCTAGTGAATGCTACTTGTAATGGTTTTATTTTAAAGGTGTTTTGAGCCTAGAAGATGGGTAGAAAGGGCCAATGGGATATTTTATTCACATAGGTTTACCTTTCTACTGAAAAGCTGATGTGGTGACACAAAATGTAATTCATGTTGGCTTAGTTTTTGCTGAGATTCCCTGGTTATGGGAATGTTCAGATGCTTTTCCCAGAAAATGGGAGGAAAAGACAAGAGGGATAGGGGCCAAGGGAAATTAGAGCAGTGTGTACATGAGATTCTGCAAGTCAGTGATACAGAGGGAGAAGAAAATATGTATTTTGAAGATATAGTGACCTGCAAGCTCATAAGAAGCTGCAAGAAGGTAGTTACCTGTGTCCAGAAAAGCAAACAATTCCTTGTAGAGATCTGTGTTGTTAGAAGTGGATGCAGGAGGCCAGAACACAGGGGGGGTTTCTTACTGATTCTGGAACATGTCTGTTTCTTCTCAGGACAGGGCAGGGTTTGGGGTTGTCACTGCTAGTGTTCTTCTCAGGGTGCACTGTGTTATGGCAACTTCTAGGGAAATAACTGTATGAAAAAAGAGAGAGATGGTATTTCAGCCCCAGAATAGTTGAATATTGGTTTAACCCATCTCCTCAGCTTTGCTGTGGATAACAGTAATGCTTCTGTCCCTTTCTGACTGTTTCCATGGAGCTGTCAGCAACTCGTAGTGTTTTGGCTCGTGCTTTAGAGCAAGGGCCAATGGTAATGTTAGCATGAGTGGCCCAGCAGCACCAGAGCCATGCTGTACTCCTGCAGAGCCTGAGGGGCATGGTGAGCTCAGCTCGGAAGGGATTTTGATATTCCTGAAAATTACTGTAGCTTACTTTAAAAAATTAACTACAACACTGTGATGTTTGTGCAGTCAGAAGCAGGAGGTGGTTAGGATTTGTCCTGAAGAGCTGTTTATTACCATTTGGTGGCACAAAACACAACACCAACAACTAGTTGATGACAGATTTGGTAAATAAATCTTCGCAGAGCTCACAAGAGTTGTGAGCTGAAGCAACCCTTCTGCTGGTTTTCAGCTACATTTAATTAGTGCATGGTTTGAGGGAGTTGCTTTGTTTTGACACAGCTCTTTCATTTTTGACAATATATAAAAAAAGTAGTATTCTCAGAAGTGGTGCATTGATTTCACAATAGCAGGGCAGTTTAATAAGACAGTTTCAGTGCTTCCAAAAGAGAAATACTGAAGTTCCCATTTATTTTCTCTTAGGCAGGGAAATTCTTGATTTTTAGGATTTTTTTTGCACTAAGGAAATGATATTTTTTTTTTTGTAAACCAGCTCTAGATTTTGAGAGTGTATTGCAATCTACTTAGATTTGATCCCTTTTCTTCCCTCCCCCCATCCTGCAGGACTTTCTCATTTTTAATGCTGAGAAAAGAAGAGATTTAGAAATGACACGGAGTGGATTTGCCTTACAGTATTAATCATGATCTGAGCTAGACTGTCATGCCTTCAGACTCAGTGGGGTTAGGACAGTCTTAGGGACAGATGCAGATCTTGATGTGCTGTGCAGACAGTTATGTGTCCTTTACTAATGATTCTGGAGTCTTTGGTGGGACAAAGAAGTAAATAACATTGACGAAGAAAATGTAGCACAGCACTGTTAGGTCTGGAAACAGAAACACAAGCATGAAGTTTCTCATTACTTGTAGCAGTATGACAATATCCTTTTTCTACTGCATGTTAGTGAATGTTCTTATGACAGTATGCTACCATGTGGTTTTTTAAAACATGAATATATGGTTCTCTTTTGGTCAACATCCTGTGCTCCTAATTCTAGCTTAATCTGTGCTTAGCATGATTTGTCTCTTTGTATTCTTGCCATTGCCTGTACCTAAACTATTGCCTCCAGAAGTGATGAAGAATACCTGCTACCTAAAAGGAGCTATCATACATTGCTTCAGACTGAATTTATTATGTTTTATGAATGGGTTTAATCCTACCTTCTTGGATGGAAATCTGCACATGCCACTAGAGGGCAAAGCTTCTGTTGTGCTTGGCAGTCATTCATCATACATAATTCTACTGGTGTTTTTGCTTGCAGACATCTGACAGATCCTGCTTGCAATCTCTGAATAGTTGCATTACTGGTTGTTAGGGCTGTGTTATTCCCACAATCAGGCAATGCTGTGGTGTTTTTAATTTCTGTGAGTTGATATGTCTAATGGTACCAGTGCTGTGCCCTGCGTACATGTACATGTGTTGTGGAAAGCCTTTGAGTTTGGCACAGGATCTTGGGAATCAAGGGGTGGAAAGGGTAGGAAGAAGATGCTGTTGGTAGATCCCCAGGACTAAGGTGCCTGCTTTGTGGTTATCTCAGATTGCAAGGCTTGGGTTAGCCCTCAACAGCTAACCCTTACACTTAACAGACTCTGATCTTCTTTGTGTGCTGCCCCTTCCTCAGAAGAGGAAAAGGGCATGTGTGGACTCTCCAGTAGTACACCAGGCTTGCATACAGAAGCCTAATTGTGCTGGGATGTCTCTTGCAGGTTTTCAGACAGAGATGGCAGTGTTTGGAGGAGTGACCTCTCTCTTGTGTTCTGTAGCCATATGAGCTGTCATGCTGCAGTGTCCACTGACAAATGACAGCATGTCTTATTTCTTGCAGGGCTTACAAAGCATCTGAGTCCAGGACCTTAAGGAATGTCATGCAGCAGGTGCTGAACTAACTGGCACTGAAAGGAACAGAAAAAGATGGCAGTCTGTATTTGAAATCATTCAACAGGTGAACTCTCTGATCAGAAACCATGTCAAAAAAAGGACGCAGCAAGGGCGAGAAGCCTGAGGCACTGATTGTTGCCCTGCAGGCTGCCAATGAGGAACTCAGGACCAAGCTAACAGACATTCAAATTGAGCTGCATCAAGAGAAATCAAAGGTGAGTGAGGGTTTGGCTTTAAGTAAGTGTCTGCACTGAAGGAGAGGAACACATGGTAAAAATAGTATCACAGAAATCAGCAGATGCAACACAGCTCTTTCCTAGAACTAGTGGTCTGCATCTTTCCCCACATACAGTATCTTAATGCTGTGTATGTCCTCTTGCTTCTGTGGGAAAGACTCCTTTTTACTGAGGTATAAGTTTAAGAAACCTCTGACCCTCAAATGAAGCAATATGTCTTTTGTAACGTCTATGGCCATATTCCAGTTGGTGGGTTTCATCCTGTCCACTGAGTGTTCAGAAACTGGTGTAGCATTGCTGTTGTTTGAGTGGCTGATATTTCAGCAGGACATGCTCTTACTTCAGAGCTGAGTGAACTATTCCTTAAATACATTGCTTGACAATCCATGTCAACCCTTGTAATACATCTGCAGTGCAGCTGAACAGTGTTGTGTACACTAGGGCACATGTGCATTGTTTCAAGCTTGCTCAGGTACCAGTGATCTGCCAGAGTTACAGTCTCAGATATGTAAAGTTAGTCTGGGGCCAGCTGAGTCCCATGCACACAGGCTATGGCCACCACCCTGCAGTGTACACATAACCTGTGAAGGTCTGACCATGCACACAGGCTATGGCCACCACCCTGCAGTGTACACATAACCTGTGAAGGTCTGACCATGCACACAGGCTATGGCCACCACCCTGCAGTGTACACATAACCTGTGAAGGTCTGACCATGCACACAGGCTATGGCCACCACCCTGCAGTGTACACATAACCTGTGAAGGTCTGAGATGCCTCCCATGTACTTCAGAAGCCTTTGGTCCAACTGCAGGGCTGTGCACTGCAGCTTCAGCTCCTGCCTGCATCATCAGCTGAACTTTTCCCTCTCTTTTCCTACCTTGTCTGTGCTAGGCCAGCCCTTATGAAGCCCATAAGGTCTTTTGTAAGCTGTGAAAAGGTAATGGACTGGTGTGGCTCAGGTATAAAATCCTGGCTATTGTTGTACACCTACTCTGCACATACCCTGCCTGCATTCTGTTAATGAGGAGCAGCAAAGGAGGTTTTAAGTAAAGCTAGCTGTTCCATAAGCATGATAACCACTGAAACATGCTTTTCTGTACATATGTGTCTAAGAAGTGTCTGCAAATGCCTGTTAAAGCTCTATGTATGGGTAAGAACATCTGTAAAAGGTGAGATGTTTCTGGGACTCTCAGACTTGCACCTTGCCTCAGGTAGGAGGCACTTCTCTCATCTGATTGACTGCCTGTGGTCATGAAAGTTATAAGAACCTTGCTATTTCTGAGCCCTGCTAATTTTGTGGTGAATTTGACTGACATTAACTGATGGATTAAAAAGTGATCAGACAAATGCAGACACATCCATAGAGTTGTGTTTCCTGAGGAAATACTGAAAGTACCTGTAGTGTCTCTGCATGAAGCAGGACACCTGGAGAAGACAGGGTGGTTTGGGCTTGAGTAAAGACAGTATGAAATCTGTGTGAAAGCCCAGGAGTTGGCCCATATTTTGTTGTAGGAGGGTGGAGGAACATCTAGGGTCTGCAGAGGGGTGTTCCTCAGTTTGACATGCTGTGTGTCTGGGTGGGCTTGTTTAGATAACATTATGTTGGTAGCATTTTGTCTCTATGTAGGTTGCTAAACTTGAAAGAGAGAAGACTCAAGAAACTAAGCGAATCCGTGAGGTGGAGCAGCGCAAGCAGACCGTGCAGATCACGGAGCTGAAAGCCAAGCTCCATGAGGAGAAAATGAAGGAGCTGCAAGCCGTGAGAGAGAACCTCATCAAGCAGCACGAGCAGGAGATGACACGGATGGTGAAGGTTCGGGACAGTGAAATCCAGCGCCTCAAGTCTGCGCTGTGCGCGCTGCGGGATGGCAGCAGCGACAAAGTAAGGACAGCGCTGACTCTCGAGGCTCGCGAGGAGGCCAGGAAGCAGTTTGACTCCGAGCGGCTTAAGCTCCTGCAGGAAATCACTGAGCTAAAGTCTGCCAAAAAGCAGGTAGATGAGGCCCTGAACAACATGATCCAGGCCGATAAGATCAAGGCAGGGGATCTTCGGAGTGAGCACCAGTCCCACCAGGAAGCCATTTCCAAGATCAAGTGGGAGAGTGAAAGGGATATTCGCCGCTTGGTCAGTAACCGAATCAGTTCTGTGTTCTCTGATCTTGTACTCGGTTTGCCTCTTGTGCCTCTTAGCTGTTTGTGAATAGCAGAACTCTGCAGTGTGCCTCAGCTTGCTCAAGTTTGTAAACCTCTGCAGTCTGCCTCAGCTAACATAGTTCTATTCTTACATGGGCAGGGCTAGTCTGAGCTTTTTGGGGTTTGTCAGAGTGCATACTTACTTTTCACTAGTGTAAATAACTGACCAAAATGCAAGGGGAAAGCCTGAACTCCTCAGTTACCTCTTCCTACATCACGCCATGCTCAGTCCCTGGGCTTCACTCTCTGTAAAGCTGGTGAATCTGCTACTGTGCCAGTGTACAGTCATGGCTGAAGCCTCAAAGTGCATTGCTTTAGAAGGCTGGTGCAGTATGAGATAGCACATTGAAGGGGTAGACACTGCTATAGAGTAAATCATGGAGAAGGCTGAAATGCTGCTGCCTCTACACACTAAGACTGTTGTTCTGGTGTTTCTCTCATGCAGATGGATGAGATCAAGGCTAAAGACAGGATCATATTTTCCTTGGAGAAAGAACTGGAGACGCAGACAGGCTATGTGCAGAAGCTGCAGCTGCAGAAGGAAGCTCTGGATGAACAGCTCTTCTTGGTGAAGGAGGCAGAGTGTAACATGAGCAGTCCCAAGAGAGAGATCCCAGGCAGAGCTGGAGATGGTTCAGAGCACTGCAGCAGCCCTGTACGCAGGTCTTACTGGCCCCTGCAAAGCAGGAGCATGGCTGTTTCTCTTCCTTAAACATTTCCTTAGGCCCTGGGAAAACATTCCCACTATTATTTGCTACAGAGAAGTTATGTCTGTAGATCTCAGAGAGAATGTGAGTGGGACAAAGCTTTGTAAGGCTGTTTCCTCAGTTGCTCTATTTACAAATATAAAATATCTTAAATGATTAGTGCATCTTTGAAAGAATCATTCCATGAACATAACTGCCTGGATAGCATGCATCCTTAAAAACAAGTAGAATTGGGAAGGTGGGCAGGGAGAAAGCTGGCGGAAGAATCCAGGAGGCTCTTAGGAGATCCTCCTCTTCCTCTGTCATATTCTCCATGTATCCAGCTCTTGCTGCCATTCAGAAAGCATGCAACTCACTGGTTGTGTGACTAAACACATGATGTTTACACAACAAATGTGTATATACACACATATTCACACATATACAAATAAGAAAGTAAATGGAATTGATACTGAATGTCCTTGCTTTTTCACATGTTTGTGTTGTTGCTGCTGCTCAGAGCAGAGGCAGTGACTGTGCTGTGTTGCTGCTGCTGCTGCTCAGAGCAGAGGCAGTGACTGTGCTGTGTTGTTGCTGCTGCTGCTCAGGACCTGCGCAGGAACCAGAAGAGGATCGCGGAGCTGAATGCCACCATCCGCAAGCTGGAGGACAGGAACACCTTGCTGGGGGATGAGCGGAACGAGCTGGTGCGTGAGCGTGGCACTGACAGCCAGTGATCAGTGTGTCTTGTCCATCCCTCAGGNGAAGTAATTGTGCTGTGTTGCTGCTGCTGCTGCTCAGAGCAGAGGCAGTGACTGTGCTGTGTTGTTGCTGCTGCTGCTCAGAGCAGAGGCAGTGACTGTGCTGTGTTGCTGCTGCTGCTGCTCAGAGCAGAGGCAGTGACTGTGCTGTGTTGTTGCTGCTGCTGCTCAGGACCTGCGCAGGAACCAGAAGAGGATCGCGGAGCTGAATGCCACCATCCGCAAGCTGGAGGACAGGAACACCTTGCTGGGGGATGAGCGGAACGAGCTGGTGCGTGAGCGTGGCACTGACAGCCAGTGATCAGTGTGTCTTGTCCATCCCTCAGGCTAATCACTAGAGAGGATGACTTGTTTATCCTAGAACTAAGCAGTGGTTTCGCTGGAGTTGCACAAATACAAAATCACAACAGAAGTTGAGGCAGAGAGGCTTGTAGGTCTCTGTGTTAATGCTGATGTTCCCTGGAGCCTCTGAGTGTACAGCAGTGTGTGGTGAGACTTGCCTTGTGTGTGAAATAATGTCTGTAGTCCAGTACTTGACCAGGTTGGGAGTACTTAAGCAGTGGATCTGTGGAGATAAAAGAGAATTGATTCCTTTATCTGATGTACTCCGAGGTGGTGAAATCTCTGTGTTGCAGTCAGCACCCTGGCTTTTTAACCTCTCTGTAGTTCTTCTGTGGTTAGGGAACAGTTATGCAGGGTTATGCTTTGAGATTTATAGGTGAAGTTATGGAAGCTGTAAGCATAATTTCCATTAGATCACTTTGGCAATTTAATGGGACAGTAGTCCCAACAGGGAAGTAACAAAAATACCTTTAACAAGGGAGGGAGAAAAGGTATCTTTTATTTGGATTATTTGCAATTATTGATTGCATTTATCAATCCAGCTGAAGCGTGTTCGAGAAGCTGAGAAACAGTGTAAGCCTCTTCTGGAGAAGAACAAGTGCCTGACAAAGAGAAATGATGAACTTTTGCAGTCCCTGCAGCGCATGGAAGATAAGTTCAAAGCAGTCACTAAAGAAAATATAGAAATGGTTAGTACTGAAGAGCAAAATGAGGATTATTGTATGCTCTGTGTCTGTTATGGTGGCCACATAGGATGAACTGTGTTTGCCACGTGTTGGGGCATCTTGCTGGCTGGCCAGGGAAGGGCTGTGTGATGACTAAAAGTGCTGCTGTGGAGGCTACATTGCCGTGCAAGAAGTAAACACACCAAGCTTTATTGTTCTGCTTGAAGAACTCAACTTTACTCTGCTGCTTTATTGTGAAGAAGTGCTGATGGATGTTAATAAAGCTATAAAAAGGGTGTAGCTGAAGCACATTTAAAGGGTTGTACAGCTTGAATGGAAGGTAATCTCATTTTTAGCTCAAAGGTGGTCTTTTTGTCTTTTAATTGCTGGATCTTACTTTTATCTGTTTCTTATTCTGACCACAGAGAGAAAAAATGACATCACATCCTCCTCTAAAGAAATTAAGATCTCTCAATGACCTGGATCAGGCTAATGAGGAACAAGAAACTGAATTCTTAAAGCTTCAAGTGATAGAACAACAGAACATAATTGATGAGTTAACAAGGGTATGTCCAGAGCACCAGGGAATGAGGAACCATTCCTGGGTGCAGTTCACCACTGATAGCATTTCTTCTTATAACTAGAGGACTTCTTTTCCAGGACAGGGAGAAACTCATTCGCCGCAGAAAGCATAAAAGGAGCTCCAAGCCAATTAAGGTAAGAGGAAAAATTGTTTTCAGCTTATAAAAATGCTGATAGGCTCTGTAGGAAAGGCACTTCAGCAGCTCAGTTGAAGAGAGCTTTGTGGATTTTAGCAACCTGCTTTAGTGATCAGGTTGTAAACCTGTGGAAGAGCTTTTAAAGTCCACTCTGAAATTCAGTTCAGGGTGTGCAGCCATTTTCTCTTCAGAGAAATGGAGCTTTTCAGTAATAATTCATCAGTCAACTTTATTGCTAAGACAGAGATTATAACATGGGAGAATATGGCTATTGTCTTCACTGGGAAAAGCAGTGAATAAGAAAAAATAATGTATGTGAAAGGTTATTGACATCTTTGGTATGTTTTCTGTGTGAGTCACATTCCAGGTCTAGAAGGTTGTAACCTGTCAGCCAAAGTGACAAATGATGCCAAGTGCATCTTAAATGCTCATCAGTCAGTTTGCAGGATTATTCCTAAGCCAAGCATTTAAATGCTCAGATCTGTGCCCTGAAAGCATGGCTGCAGAGTTAAGCATCTGTACCTTCACAGGAGATGAGTCACAGTTTTTATTTGGTTTTATTCAATTGCTGAGACTGGAGATGGTGGTGTCAGACACATCATCAGAGTGTGTGGTGTGAGCGATCTCGTACAGCATATGGCAGCTGCTCTAGTGCTGGAAAAGATGGGTGAGATCAAAGTTCCTTCGTGCTAGTTTTGTATTAGCATAGCTTTCATTCCCTTACTGCAGCAGCAGCAGCGAGAGAAGCACTGAGACATTGTCAGCATCAGCAGTGTCTGTGGGGCACTGGGGTTCCCTGTTGTGCATGCCTCTGCAGCTCAGGATGGTGCTGTCTTTGCAAGGAGACTGAGGTCATGTTTTCCCTTCTGCAGAGACATGTCATGGACACAGTGTTTGGGTACGACGACGATTCCATGGACTCTGAAACATCCTCCGTGGCCTCGTATAGAACAGACAGAACACCAGCAACCCCAGATGATGATCTGGATGAGGTGAGATCTGACTCTTTCTGTAGGCAAGGACAGATTTTCAAGGGGCTTTGACCTCCAGAGCAAGTGGCCAGGCTCTCAAAAACACTTAGGTTTTTATAGTGCATGTTGAGTCCTAAGTTCTTCATGAAGCTTGGCCTCCATTTTGGTTTCTGATAAGCTGAAATGCTGAGAGGTCCTTTCAAGATCTAGCCTGTAGTGTCCACAGCTGTGACTTCATTGCAATCTGAGGTGACTTTTTCCTTCTCTCCCCTTCAGGAGAATAAACCTATCACATTTCTTTTCATGTAAAGACATATAAACATTGTATAAATTCCACATTCTTATTACTTCATATCACAGCAAGTCCACCAGGAAAGCTATCCAAATGAAGTCCTGTAAGCCAAGTGTTGTGCTTAAGAACTCACACCTGCATGCTTTGCTTTGGCACTGCTCTCCTGTCTGGAGCCCTGACATGTCCTTTCTTGCTCTGCAGGGTTTAGCAGCGGAAGAGTCAGAGCTGCGGTTTCGGCAGCTGACAAAGGAGTACCAGGCCCTGCAGAGAGCCTATGCACTGCTGCAGGAGCAGACAGGAGGCATCTTAGATGCTGAAAGAGAAGCCAAGGTCAGTGGTTGTTTGAGGGTAAAAGCATTTCATTGCTATCAGGACACAGAAAGCTCTCCTAGTGAGATGCCAGGGAACAGAGCTACAACATCCATACAGTGAGGAGGTGTCCATGTCACTCATTTGCTGAGGACATTGAAAGAGAGTGACAATTGAAAATGGACAGGATTGCTCACTTTACAAGGGGCTGTCCTCCACCTGGCAGCACAGACACACTTGTGGAGTCAGCTCTGGAATACCCCCAGGCAGTTATCCTTGCTCCTTTGCAGTAGCTTTTGCTGCTCTTTTCTCCAGTGCAGGGGCTGCCCTTTGCTAAGCTCTGAGCACAGACTGGCACCCTGAGCACTTAAGCTTGTGTTTTGCTTCTCTAATGCAGTGCATGGTAATGATGGGCTTGGCTGTGGAGAGGGAGCTGATCTACCACCCTGTGCCCTTGTGTCATCTCTATGGTATCTGAGGGGTGGCACAAGACACTGCTGGGCCCGAATCTTTGTAACAGTTACTCGGTGCAGCAACAGCATAAACCCAGACTCTGCTGTGTTTGCTTTGCTTTTAATGCTGCTGGTTTTGTTACTGTTTAACACTGTGCCTGACTTCAACAGGCTCAGGAGCAGCTCCAAGCTGAAGTCCAGAGGTACAAAGCCAAAATAGAAGATCTAGAGAAAACTTTGGCACAGAAAGGACAGGTAACAACTTCTTGTGTATTTTCTTTTCCTGTTATAGGTCTTACCTGCTTTGCTTACAAAATAGCTAGCACAATTTCAGTGTTGACTTCCATGAGATGCTGTGTTGCTGTTCAGTAAACAGGGAGCTCTAGTGAGTTCAGAAGCCTTGCTGCAGCTTGGTAGGGGTAGGCTGCTGTTATTCTGTAAAGAACAGCTTGTTCCTGTAGGATTCTAAAGCTGGAATATTGTGGCTCCAGTGTTCAATAAATGTGTCCAGCTTCCTGGAGTTTAATTATTCTGTAACAACACTGCTTCATTCAACAGGACTCCCACTGGGTGGAAGACAAACAGCTCTTCATTAAGAGGAACCAAGAGCTTTTAGACAAGGTATGTTCCCTCTGAAGGGTCATCTGGGTCCTGCAGTGCACTTTTTGGACATGAGATCTGGTGGTTATAGGTGTAGTATAAGGACAGAAGAGCGTAGATTAATGTGGACAGGATCACAGATGGAGAGACAAGCCCTCTCCAGCTCTACTTAGGCACTGTTGCTGGCAGTTGCTGCTGCACCAGCTTTGCTGGTAAGCTCCAGCCTGGGAGCTGGAAGGGTCTACTCATTGTTCTGGCACCAAGGGGCAGGCCTTTGTGTATGAGGAGCACTTCACTGAGGAGTTTGCATCTGCTGCTGTGCTGGCAGGGTATGAAACAGCAGTAGAAATGCAGCCACCATCTGACACCAGGACCCTTTCATACTCCTAATAGCTCACCTGGCACTTCTGTAGAGTTAACTTCCCTGCTGATCTTCACTAGGATTGGATGATTTTAGGGAAACCTTCAGGCCAAGGATGTTATGATGTTTAGGAAGTTGATGAGCAGAAGTTCACCAGTAAACTAAAGACTTACTGGGGTAAAACAGCAAGTAGTGAATCATCTCTGGTGTTTGGAGGTTTGGATTTTGCACTGTCTATGCTTCCTCAGCTATTACTCACCACATATTTGGTGTTTTGCTGTTTCTGTTAGATAGAGAAGCTGGAAGCAGAGAGCAGCAGGCTGCAGCAGGAGCTGCAGGATGCCCGTGACCAGAACGAGCTGCTGGAGTTCCGCAACCTGGAGCTGGAGGTGAGGCATCAGCTCCTTACATTGGAGCTGGTAGCAAATGAAATGAGTGCACTTGCATTGGATGCCAGCTTCAGTCAAGTGTCACACAAGCGTTGTGGTGATAAAACAGAGTAATAAACCAGACACAGCATTTTCACTTGTGAGCTGAAGTGCGTCAGCTCTGCTATCCTCTGTGCTTGGCTGGCTCAGCTCTCTGAGCTAGGTGTGCAGTGAAGCAAGGCTTGAAGCCCATCCTCATGCACTTTGCTCAGGGCTGCATCCTGCTTCCCAGCTAAGATCTCTCCTGAGAGTAGACATCCAAGGTTTTTGTTTGTTTGGCTTTGTTTTTCCATGAAGCTGAGCAGGTCTTGGAGGAGACAGAAATGTTGACCATACCTTTATGTCTAAATAGCTGGAGAGTAGAGTGTTCCTTTCAGAAGTAAGAGATGCAGGTGCCCTCTTCAGGGTCTTCAAAGCCCTGTTTACCTTAGGAGAATCTTACTGCTGATGTGTAAATTACACTGGCTGTGTTCTTTCCCCTCCTTCAGCAAGGGTGATGAGAGGAGTTCATGTTTCACTGAGAGTGCTGCTGTGAGGAGAGGTGCATCCCTCTAGCCCTGTGCTTGAAGGACTGGAACTGTCTGAAGTTTAATTCAGATATATGTAACAGTAGCTATGGCATTTAATGAATTCTGCTTCAATTCTATTATGTTTTCTGGTGTCTTTTCAATCTGTTCTCAGGAAAGAGAGAGAAGGTCCCCACCATTTAATCTGCAGATTCACCCATTCTCAGATGGTGTGAGTGCTCTGCAGATCTACTGCATGAAGGAAGGGGTTAAGGTAGGTCAGTTCTGTAAGGCAGCACTCCTTCCTGCAGGAGTGCTGGATGCTGCCCCTCTAACCCATCCCACTCAGTGCTGTGGAGAACTGCACTGAAGCCCAAGCATTTAAACTCAGTCTGGTGTAAGACTGACACAATCAGCTTTGACTCGTGGCTTTCACTGTAGTGATAAAGCTGCCTCAGAGGCAAATGCAATCAGTGTGGGATAAAGCAAAATGGGTGATTTCAGCATGGCTTGTAGGAATATTGCAGCCATGATAAAATGTGCACGCCAGACCTTCACCTTATCCTCTCTTTGCAGGATGTCAGCATCCCAGACCTCATAAAGCAGTTAGACATACTTGGTGATAATGGGGTAAGTTAAAGGGGGAGATATTTTGCCTTTACAAGCTGCATTTTGTACAGTAGAGTAAGTGAAATCTATAATGATCATGATTATTTTCTAAGGTACTTGTTATGTAATATCAGAACACCTCATTAGGGAGTGTTCATTTCCATAAGTTAAGGATTTCTGAGATTTTAATAGTCAGAGAAACTAGTAATGAAGTAGCAGCTCCAACCTCTGGTGTAGCAGACTGGGAGGAATGTCCAAAGGCACTGATATGTGGGACTGGGCCTGCCTGTGCACCAGTCATTCAGCAAAGCAGCAAGTGTGGCAGTCTGAGCCAACCACATCTTCATCAGGACTAGATTTCATCTGTAAGCAGCTTTGTAAATAGACAAGGATGATCAAATCCCTTGTGGCTTCTGAAGTGGGCATTGCTCCCCTCTTCAGTGTGGAAGAGCTCATCCTCTGCATCTGGCCGAGGTTAGAGATGTTTCAAGGGAGTGTCTAAAACCAAAACTGATCATGATTGTCTGTTGACATGCTGCTGTGAATCAGCACTGCTTTACAAAAGCTTTAAGGGAAATTCAGCTTTGTAAAACTAGCATGAAGACAGAAAATGTGTCTAATTTCAGTCTGCTTGTCTCATAAGATGTAACAGAATGAAGACATGTAGCTGGTCCACATCATGCAGAAAGCCAAAAGCAGTGTCCTTTTGAAGGCATGAACAGACTGAGTGTTTGAGGAGGAACAGGACAGCCAGCTCTCTAGGGATGCCCTGGAAACCACCTGCTCTGTAGCCTGGATTGTCTTCATGCATGCAGGCAACTGCTGACACTTTTCTCTCCCTCTCTTCACAGAATTTAAGAAATGAAGAGCAAGTGGCCATAATCCAGGCTTCCACTGTATTGTCCTTGGCAGAAAAGGTAAATGGTGTACTTGCTTTTCTCAGGTGTTAGCTAAGGCCTCACCTAACACAGGCAATTTTCTGCTCTGTTGTTGTTCTCCATGTTGTCCAACTTCTAGTGTAGGAAGTGATTCCCCAGGTAAAGTAAACTGTGCCAGCACAGCCCCAGAAACCTTGCTCAAGCTGCAGAAATAGCAAACTGTGAACTCAGAACAACTGCAAATATAAAAAGAATGTATTGTGAACTGAATGAAAAGCACTCAGACATTTAAGCCATAATTACTTACAGTGTGGGGCTTCTAGTCCTGAGATTTCCAGAGCTTCTGAGAAGATCCATGTGCAAAATTTCCACTAGAAGCATGTGTCTAAGTTCCTTGTTCTGGAGATTAAAAAGAAATTGAAGGTTGGTTAAAATTGCTTTCTGTGACTCAAACGCAGCACAGAATTTTGTCAACATGACAACTTGCAAGGATTCAAAGTCCTTCCAAGGACCTGACAATTCCTTCTTTATGAGGAGAATTGCCATCTACCCAGCTAAGCTGTTTTTGGGATGCCACATCCCCATCGTGTCCCCTTGTCCAGGGATGAATTGGTTTTCCTTTCCATCCAAAGGCTTTTCCATCTCCCAGGGGTACAGTAATGGTGATCCTCTTGCCTCTTCCCTATGAAGTGCTACCTGCAGACATTACAGCTGCCCCTGTCCCAGGAGAACTGCCTCCAGATGGACTCAGAGCTAGCAACAGGTTACTAAACACAGACTAACAAGATGCTGTAGTTGCCCTGCTTGCCCATGTGCCTAGAAGACACAGCAGGTGACAGCTCTCCTTGTCCTTCCTCCAGTGGATCCAGCAGATAGAGGGAGCTGAAGCTGCTCTGCATCAGAAGATGATGGAATTGGAAAGTGATATGGTGAGCAAGCTTTCCATAATACAGGTTTTAGGGGCAAGATCCTGAGTGTGTGAATTCACTTGGTGTGCCAAAAGATAACTGAAAAGGTGTTTTGGTAAGTGAAGTCTGCAGGCTTTCTGTGGTTGAGTACATGGAATTGTTCCTAGTCTGATTGAGATGTGACAGCAGAATAGCATGGAAGTAGTGGAGGTTTGAGGATGTTCTCTGTGTCTCCATGAGGATGGCTGGTTCCTGATAAGTACAGAGAGCTCAGAGGTTGCTTGCTGATGTTCAGATTTTCTAGCTGAGTCAGCTCTCAGTGACTGCAGTGTCAGCTGAAGAGCAGTCTGCCAGTGCTGAGGCACATTCATGGAGTTGATTTAATAAAACTTCCCAGAATATTTGGGTAACTAATTCATTTTTTCTTCTGTCTAAATGTCCTTCACTGTAGGAGCAGTTTTGCAAGATAAAAGGTTATTTGGAGGAAGAATTAGACTACAGGAAGCAAGCTCTTGACCAAGCATACATGGTATGTAGAAAGGAAATGCTGCAGCACATACTTGCCAGCACTGTGACAGGACACAGGCTGCTGCTGGACCAGCAAGAGAAGCTTTTACTTTTCCTTGGTATCCTTTCTATTTATTTGTTTTCCCCCATTCTCCTAATGTACCTAATGAATCTGCACAGCTCCAGCACCACTCCTAGCTTCTTTCTGTCACAAGAAGGCAAATCTGAAGTCTGAACTCCTTTGTTGGTTAAAAGCAGATATTGCTTATCAGACTTGGCTCATCCAGCTGGAGTCAGTGCAGCCAACTGGAACTCAGAGCTGGAATCTTGGCTCTTTTGCACAGGTCATGGCAAGGAGACAACATGCCACAGAGAGGGAGCTCCAAACCCTGCTCTGTCAGAGTTTGATACATAGCTCTGATAACTAGATGTGCATGTTCATCATCTTTGGTTTGTCAAGTTAATGAAAATGCTCATTGATTGGCAGATGAAGAGCAAGGTAGTCTGGCAGTGACCTTCAATCCTTCCTCTTGGGTTTTTTAGCACAATAGAGCAGAATTTTAGAATTAGTGAAACATTCATCTTTACACTTATGAAACAGAGAGGAAAATTCTGTCAAACTCCTAATCTCTTTGTGTGTGCTTAAAGCCAGTGAGGGGAAATGAATATTAAAGTATTTTTAAGAGTTCCTATCCCTCTGTTGAAGCACTGAACCATTTCATGAGTTCAGCTTTTCCCATCTGTGCACACCTGAGCACAGGGACCACCTCATGCAGGGGCTTGAATCTGCCAACAACACTCAAGTGCCCACTGTGTTTAAACAATGTCTCATCTCTAATTGGCTTTTGGTGTTGCATCAACCAGAGGATCCAGGAGCTTGAGGCCACCTTGTACAATGCTTTGCAGCAAGAGACGGTGATAAAGTTTGGGGAACTCCTCACTGAAAAGCAGCAGGAGGAGCTGAGGACAGCAGTGGAAAAGCTGAGGAGGCAGATGCTGCGGAAGAGCAGAGAGTATGATTGCCAGATCCTTCAGGAGAGGATGGAGCTGCTCCAGCAGGCTCATCAGGTAAGAAAAAGGAATGATGCACCTGCCTATTTACTCAGCTTTGCTGTGTGAGAACATGAGCATGAGCTCCAGGTCATGAGGGAGCTTGGCATCATCTGAGTCATTTCATCCTCTGTACAGCAACACAAGTGATACCTGGGGAGCTCATCGTTTCCAGAGCATGAGGAAGACAGTCACAGGAGTGCCCTCTGCTCTTCAGGTGTCTCCTGCTTTGTCCCCTTGAATCTCTGCTGTTTGCTGGCCACCTGACTTATGCTGTGGCTAAACAGAGAAAAGATACTGAGATTCAAGGCCTGCTTTTTATACTTAGTTCTGTTACCTGTTGTGTGAGATCTGTCTCCCCAAGGGGCCAAAAGTTTGATTCAGGTCCCATACTTTTTCTAGAAGTACCAAACTCTCCTAAAAGACTACACTTGTCTGTCAGTTATGTATATCCTGCTCACCACAGAGTCAATGGGTTTGTGTTGTATGCTTCCATCATTTCAGATCTAATAACAACACTTCCATCTCTTTCAGCACATCAGATTGTGAGAAATCTAGTGAATCATGATATAATCCCAAAGAGTAGAGTCTTATGCTTTCCATCTATTTAACACAGGATTAGCATAGAATAGATAATATGGAACAGATCCACTCTTGCCATCAACTTCCAGCATTTGAGGATAGAGTCAGATACCTGCAGCAGCATACTGTGAGCAGCTGCACACGTGGTAGAGTGGTTAGGCAGAGTTAGTGGATGTTCTACACAGTAGGGTCCCTGCCAAAGAAATGAATTTGTTAATTTCTAGTCTTTTGGACTTGGAACATGAAGTTCCTTGTTAAGCAGAGCAAATTTACTGAGAATTTAGTCTAGATGCTTTCTTTTCTGATTTCTAGAGGATCCGAGATTTAGAAGATAAAACTGACATCCAAAAGAGGCAAATTAAGGATCTGGAGGAAAAGGTTGGTCTGTTATGTTTCTGAAGCATGCTGATCCACTTTTTTGGAAGTAATGACCTAGTTCTCTTGAACTACCTGACCCTTTTTGTTTAGCTGAGTCAGCTGGAGCTGTTGGTGTTTACTCTGCTTCCTTTGCAGTTCGTGTTTCAGTATACACAAACTTCAACCTTAGAGTCTCCTCCACAGCATCTCATTTCAGGAGATAAATGCCAAACACTTCAGCTGTGGTGAATGGTTCTGTAGCAAGTGAGGAAGCCTTTACTGGGCTGTGAAATGCTGTGTTGGGAGACAGCAATACTTCCAGTAAAGGCAAGGTGAGGCTGGCAGGCAGTGAGTGGAACAGTGAGGATTTGAAGAGTGTCCTCCTCTGGCAGGACTAACAGGTTTTGGTGCTGTCCTCTTTAGTGAGGCTTCTGTACCAGAATCTTGCCCTTAAACTGAAGTGTAGATGCACATTCTTTATCTGGAATGTATATGCACACTCACTCACTTTCTCTCTTCTCTCTGAAAATACACACTGCATTCTTTGGTGAATAAAGCCAGCTCTGTCACACTGAGTTTTGCTGCTTCTGGACAGGTTAGATGGGGTTGCTGGGAACAGAGCCTAGCATGGGTGCAGGGTGCTGCAGTGCCAGGCTGGTGGGAGCTGCATCTCCAGCTGTAGCCTGCAGTGTACTTGAGCTGGCACAGAGCAGTGACCCATAACAGGAAGCAGTGGCAGTGCCAGTAGTGCTGCTGAGACATTGCAGTGGCAGCACTCTAAAGAGCTGCTCACTCACAAAAATTCACCTCTCAGAAGACAACACATTCATGATTGAGACATCCAGAAATTGATTACTGACATGCAGTGGTTGGGGGTTGATCTGGCCTGTGTGTGTGGAAATAGTGTTTTCTGAATGCATGATTATTCTAACTGTCCTACAAAGTGCAAAAATTGCTTACAATGCAACAACCTTTAGTTTTTACACAGTCTTCTTTTTCTTCTGCAGTTTCTATTTCTATTCTTGTTCTTCTCTCTTGCCTTTATTCTTTGGCCTTGATGTCAATGTGCCTCTTGGAAAGGTAAGACTAATTTATTTCCTCAAAGCTAGCACTTCTTGCACAGAGTTGAGGAACACATCCTTGTGTGTGGAGTCGGGGGACTCAGCAGCTCCTGGTCAGTGTGCCATAGTTGCCAGGGGAGGTTCCTCACACTGCTGAGTTGCACAGGGAGTGCAGTCAGACCAGCACCATCCCACAGACTGGGGAGTCAATTGCCAGCTTCCTGGTGCTCTTGTGCTATTCAGAATTGTAAGAATAAAAGCTAACAAGGCTTTGATAGCATCAAACAGCTAAGATAACTGCAGGTGGAATTCACTGGTGATGCTTGCAAAGTGATTCAGACAGAAAACAGTCCTAAGTCTCAACACACTGACAGGCTCTGACCCTGACCCTCAGGAAAGGGAGCAGGAGGGTGTGACAGGCAGACCTTTTCAGCTTCAGGTTGATGGGCTGGATCTTGTCAGCTGGGGTAGGGAGGTAGCAGAAATGGTCATTTATCTGATACATGTTTGTTTCTTTGTTTGTTATTTAATTTTAGAGTGCCCAGCCACACAGATCAGTCCTTATAAAGGCAAATGCTTCCACCCCACCATGAAGAGAACATTGTTTACACCTCTTTTAAAAGGTACAGAAATGAACAACCTGTAGCTGAGACTGCAACCACCTTGTATTTTAAAGCCATCACTCCAGATTTGTTACTTGACAGTTCCTGTCTAAAGCTATGATATATGCTGCATCTAATGGAATTCTGTATGTGGAAATGACAAGGGAAGAAAAACTATGAACCTACATCACTTAAGAACTTAAAGGGAAGGAGCCACCTTCAGCTGATCAAGTCAGTGTGTCTTGGGCATGGAACCAAAGTTACAACAGGAAAACCTATCCCTGCTGTGCAGGGCAGTAGTGTCAATGTGACACTGTCATCCCACACATGGACAGAAGCTGGCAGGACAGAGCAGGAGGAACACGAGCTGTGCAGACAACAAAGCACTGTTTGGACTATCTGGCTGTCTCACTGCAGGGACTGCTCTCCCTCTTTGGTTTTAACCTCAGGAACAAATGATAGCTGCAGTGTGGGGGAAGAAAGGGAAAACACTCTCCAGTTTATTACAGGATGTGCAGAACAGGCACCAAATCTTGGTGCTTGAGATCATGACAAAGCAGCACCCTGCTCAGCAAAGGAAGGGAAGAGGTGTCTGGCTTGAGGAGGGTTTCTGGCAGAGTTGTAGCCTTATCTCTCTTCACTCTCCCTCCCTGAAGAACAGCCTGCCTACTGTCAGATACTTCTCATACTCTTCAAGACTGCCACTGAGGTGTGATGATTACTTGGTTTTATTATTTGAACACACTGAGGATCACTGGATTGGACCCACAGAGTAGCTTCTGAAGAAGAAAAAAATATGTTGGAGGACAGAGGGGAAGAAAGCCAACCTCCTTGTCCATGTGGAGTGATCCACAAAGCAGCAGCTTCCAACTGTTTTGGAACCAATGTTTTGGTTTGGCTTGTCAGAACTGACTTAGCTGGTTTCCCAATCAATGACACATAAACCAAAAATGGGGGAAAGCTGTGTGAACACATCCTTATTAGAAGTGAGAAGTATCACTAGTCTGGTTAGATTTTGTCACAATTAAGAATAACTACAAGTGTTTTGCATCTCAAAGCATTCCTTACCTCTTCAATCACAGAGCCTGGAACTCAGTCCTGGTGTCTCCCTGAGGTGTCACAGGTCCATGTCCCCCCTGAGTCAGTAAGGAATGAACCCTGAGGAGTGTCACACCTGCAGCAGACATGGTAAAGGTCCTGTGCCTGCTGGGATGAGGGCCAGCTGCACCTCTTCCCTTGCTCTCTGATGTGCTGCAGCAGCTAGACATGACAATGCACTTTCCTGCACCTGTTTTCATTTCCCTAGAAATGGAGTCATGCCTGTTTAGACTTCAGGTCCCTGTGGCAAGGCTCCTGCTTTGTGCTCTGTCTTCCATGAGGGAGCTTTTTATTGTAACTGGGAGAAAAATGTCTCTAGTACAAAATAGAAAGATAAGGGCCAGAAACAGTCTGTGCATTACTGAAACCAGAACCAGAGCCCAGCCTGGGCATTGCTTAGCCTTCGGAAGGGCTCCCATGTGCCAGCCTCTCACGCACACAGATTGCCCCTCAGAAGCTCCCAGAATGCTTTACAAGGAGTCTCTCCTCTCCTTGTTTATTTTTACAGAGGAAGCAACTGAGGCACAAAGCAGAGAAGTAGCTTGCCTCAGCAGCTCAGCTGGGCAAGAGCAGTTCCTTGGCCATAGCAGGGATGAAGTTCCTCTGGTGTCAGGGATACCTGCAGCTCACAGAACAGCCTTTAACCATCAGTGTCCGTTCACCCAACTGGATTGCAGTGCTGGGCTCCCATTTCTCCACAGACTCCTAACTCCCTCATTTCTTGCATGCTCTGAGGTTGTGTTAAGCCTTCCATCAAACAGCTATTAGCAAGTGGTTGGGTTTTTTCCTTCTCCTTGAAATTAGTTTGAGTTACAGACTGGCCACCTCTTTAAGCAGTCTGCTTCAGTCAAGGGCTTTGCTGCATTCTGCACCAACTGTGTGTTTGTTGGTTCCTTTTGTTAAAAGTAGGCTTCTAGGCAGGTGTGTTTAATGAGTTCAGGTACATTGCATGCTCTCTGTTGCAGTTCTTTCTCCCCTGCAGAAGAATCTGTGGATGAGGTGGGCCCAAACCTGCATGTGCTTTCCGAGAGTGCTGCTTGCAGTTCAGCCCTGGAGCTCTGGAGTCAGGCCCTTTGAGAGTCTTGTCCCACACCTGTGATAACTTTAGATTGCTAACAATTTTACAGCATCCTTATGGCTGCAAAAGGGGGGTTTTCCTCTCTGGTTATTCCCTTTTCCACCTCTCACTGGTTATTTCCCCTCATTGCAGCACCAGTTCATTTCATACCACTTGGCTGCAGTGTCCTGCAAGTAAATACAGGCTGGAAACTGCTTTCCAGGACTAGAAAGGTTTGTTTCAAGCCGTCATAGGGAAGGTTCACAGCACAGACAGACATACATGATCTCGGAACACCTTGTGTAGGCTTGGTCATTGAGGCTCTCCGAGCTGTGTTGTCCACATCTTCTTGTCTCTTTTTGCCTACTTTCCCCCCGCCCCACTCCTCTGTACACACATGCCTGCAGGTGCTCCATGTCCAAGGACTTGGCATGGCAGACAGCCCACAGCTTGCCTTGAGCTCCAAGGTTGTGCTGTTCCCTCCAGAGAGTTGAAGAGCAGCTGCTTCCCTCTCCTGGCAGCATGGCATAAGCCATAAGCCATGCCTACAACACACTTGCTGGTAGGAGCAATGCAAGCCTTCTGCTCTCAGCTAGGTCAAGCTGAGTTTGAGGTTTGTGTATATATATACATGTATCTATATACAGTATCTATGTATATGTACATATATATATACACACACAGAGACATATATATCTATTCCCTATTGTATATAGTAAAGCATTGCTATCCCTTAGGAATACTTCCAGTCTGGGTATGGGGAACTGAATCTAGACTCGTTTAGCTGCCACAGCTGGTACACTCCTCCTAGTTTAATTTCACATCTCAGGGGCAGTTAGGTTTTTGATCTGTTTTTCTGGGGTCTCCTCCTTTCTCTGTCTTGAGGCTGTTTGTCCAGGGCCTTCTGCTTTTCCTGACATTCATAGAGGCAAAATATTGCAAATCCTCCCTCAGATTAATCACTACTGCCAACCTCCCCAAAACAAAAGTTAATTGATGGCAGCCTCTAAGGAGAGCAGATCCAGCCCTGGACTCCTCCATCCATCTGCCCTAGGCTGCCGCAGGAGTACCACCACAGTGGCAGAGGAGCCACACCATGTAGTGCAGGTCAGTCTGACCAGAAGCTGGCTTGCTGCTTTCTCTGCACTGACCACGTTAGGAGGTTTTGAAGACTCTTCTTTCTGTGTAAGCACCGCGGGTGAGGGCCTGGTTAGGTGAGATGCATGTGGGCAGTTGGGGTTCCAGAAGGAAAAAGAGCTTCTTGCAGTATTATCACCTGGCTCACAGCTCCATCTTCTCCTGTTGATGTGCCTGAAGGACCATGGAGACTTTCCTGTAGATGTGCTTCATTTTCCAGCTCCTTGCCCTCGTCTCAGTAGGAAACATCCTCTGAACACCTGAAGCTTTCTGTTCCATGGCATCCCGTGAGGACTGGACAGGTCAGGCTTTCCTCACCAGGACAAGGTTCAATAAACACTGCACAGTTTTTGGTGATTCTTTCTTTCTCTCTGCCCTCCCTCACATCAGCACCTGTGTCTTTTTATATATATTTTTGTTCCTGGGTTGTTTTCTTTTGTGTCTATTCCAGAACAGAACTGTAACTGAGTTGGCAGACTGACCCTTTGATAAACACTGGACATGTATCTGTACTATATGTATTAATGTGTAGGAGAGAATCCTTACTGTATGTAAAGTTTTATGGATGGTTATTTTTTAATTTATGTATTTAATATAGGATTCAATGACCTCTGGTGTTTTAGTTTGTATAAAAAATAAAACAGCAGCATTTTTAAAAGAAAATCTCACTTTAGATTCATGGAGACAGTTGGTGTCTGTCTGGACTCTGTGCAGAGGAATCGTGCTGAAACTCCTCACCAGAGGCAGGAGGAGGAGGCTGGATCAGTGACATCCTGAGGTGATCAGCTGGGGAGGATGAGGCGCTTGGGCTTCCCCAGCATAGGCCCAGGGCTGAATTTATTGGGTTTTAGGGAAAAGCTGCTTTTGTCAGGGGAGGACAAGACACGCGACCCTTGTCAGACTCGCCTCACTGTGAATAACAGGCCTCAGAACCTCTGCTTGTATCCAGCAGCCTCCCAGCGCTCCTCAGCGCTGACTCGAGCCTTAGTGCTTCTCTCCGCAGGCACGGGCCGGGAGCGGGCTCCCTGTGCGCCAGAGCGGCGGCAGAGCCCCGCTGGCAGCGACGTGACCGGACACAGCCACCAGGCGGCAGCACTGCCCTCCGCCGCCGCGGGGCCCCGCCCGCCTCTCGCCCGGCTCCGCCGCTGCCGCCGAGCTCCGGCTCTCCTGACGAGCTCCGCTGCTGCTGCCGGGCGTGCCCCCGAGCTCCGCCGCTGCCGTGGGCCTCGCCGTCAGCGCTTCGCTTCGGGGCGGGCGGTCTGCCCTGCCGCCGGCCCTGCTGTCGGGGCGCGGAGCGCTGCGGGCCCCGAGCTGCCCGCTCGGCGCTGCCCAGCGGCTCCGGGAGAACAAAACTCCTGGAAAGAGGCGCCAGGTCTGTCAGGAGAAAAGATAATGATTCTGGAATTCAGGAGCTTCACCTCACTGCTTAAGCCTTGCCCACTTTACCAGAGATGTGCCCTGTAGACACTGCAGTGCCTTCCAGCAGCCAAAGCAGTTGCCACACATCAATCCAGCCAGCTAGCTCCTCTTTGAAATAAGCCCCCCCAGGTGCCCAGGGCTGGCTTCCTCTGGAGCTCCTCCTGTAGCCAATATCGATGCCCACTGGCCATGTGCAGGGGCTGCACTGCTGTGGTGAAGGCATCCTGCAGCTGGGCACTGCTGTGCCACACACAGCAGGAGTAGGAAGTTTGGAAGAAACTGCCTGGGTGCAGCAGGTTTGTGGGTTTCACAGCCTTCTCTTGTTCAGGGGAACAGACTGGACTTGTCCCACTTTTGCTGAGGTTTTCATTTTCATGAAGAATCTTCATGATCAGAATTGGGACAGCAGTGATTTTATTGCGTTAGTTGTCTGAGAGACAAAATATTATGCAGCCCTGCTGGGGCAGCCCATAATCCCAGGGGTGAAAGGCAACACAGCTCTTGGAAGCTGTGTGCACGACAGAAAAAGACCTTCTGGAAGGAAATTGCCAAGGAAAATCTTAGAGGGGAAATGGAAAGCATATTTTGAAAGTGCAAAGTCATAGCCAGGTATTGCAACTATCCTTTCATTTTACACTCAAATCCCTGACAAATCCAAGCTAAAGGATATTATATTGCCACAGAATAGCCTAGCACTTGAATGTATTCTTTATTTAAAAACCTCCAGCATCAACTGTCTTTCCCTATATGCACTGCAGCTTGTGTCTTTAAAGTGTTCTTAGAAGACTGAAACACATGAAATGGGTCCAAGACACAGAAATTTGGATCTAGATTTAGATCTCTATTATTATACAGTTCAGAAGTGTTTATCTCCAACCCCTTTGCACAATAATCTTAAAATAATGAATGTAGCAGAGAACTCAAGCCAAACATTCTCATTTCCTTTGGCTAGAAGAAGTGGAAGAGCATTTAATATTAAACTGCACCAATCTGAGTGTTTCTCTGGGCTGGCTGCAAGGCATCTCCAGCTACAGGACAAGAGAAAGGATGGGACAATGCAAGGGAGTCCTAGGCTATCCAAACGACGGTCAAAGAGAGGGCAAGCCTGGTATGAGTCTGTCCCTGGTACCTGACAGCACCTCAGCCTGCCTCAGGTAGAGAGAACCCACGATGGTGCCAGCAGCAGGCTGCAGCTCCCTTCAGGCATGTCCCTTTTGTCCTGTCTTTAATCACCCAGCAGGGCTTTGCTGAGGCAAGGACTGAGCTGTGTTAGATAGAGGGCATGCCTGTGTCAGGGCAGGCATGGCCAGGACCCATGGCTTGTGTGGAAGGAAGTATGAGTGCATGCTAAAAGGCTTCTGTGCTGTCTCTGCAGCCCATGTGCATGGCAGTGGTTTGCTGTTGTTTGGGAGATTGTCTAAACACAGTAGAAGCCCTAAGAGCTGGCTCTGGGCCATCTGCTCTGTCTCCAGGGAGGCTGGCTCTAGGAACACGGCAGAAAGAGGCATTCCAAAGCCCCGTTCCTGCTCGGACAGAGGAGCATCCCACAGTTTGTGCCACACTGACAAGAGGCCATTGTGCAATGTCTGCTCTAGTGCCCAGCCACCAAGTGACAGCCATGAAGGAGCTGCTTTGCACAACAAAGAGAATCCTGTGAAAAACCATTTGAGAAGCCTGGAGCAGCCTGAGACCAGAGATAAAATGATTTCAGGGTGTACAACAGATGGAGACTTCAGAGCATGGAGCCACTAATCTATGGATTACAGACTCCCTAATTACAGGCTGACACTCACCACTTCTGAGAGGCACTGCCAGCCGAGGGAAGGACTTTGCAGTTCAGTGCTTGTTAGGGATAACCAGGGGAAGGAACAGAGACTGGAAAAGGTAACCATACCAAACTCTTGCTCATTTGTGTCGTGGAATGCTGCATGGAGTTCTGGTTTGCTGCAGATATCGAAAAGGGGAGGCAGTCACCCACCCTGTCTCCCCAAAACTCATCTGTTTACTTCTGGCCTTATCCTATCCCAATCTACCTAGGAAAATGCAACAAGTAACTGAGCTCCACAGCCATCACTGACCTGAACACCAGCCACAGCCAGGACCCTGATCCTGCACATTGCCTGAATTCCTCAGCTGCCTCAGACACAGGAATAACACCCATGTTTGAGCCTAGCAGGAGCAGGAAATTCAAGCTCTTCAACTCCATTCTCCAGCACACTGTCTGTACTTGTGCCTCGGGGACATCTCTTACCTACAGAAGTAAATGTAAGGCAATTGCAGAGATTAATAACAGAAACCTGGGATCTGGCAAGATGCAGTCACTGAATGGGTTTTTAGTGCCTCCAGTCAAAAATGCTGACTTTAAGGAGAAGCCTGACTTAATTGCCTGTATGAGCTCCAGACTCTGGGAAGCCAGATGCTCTCTCCATGCCAGGACTCCTGCCACCACGCCTGCAGCCAGCTCCTGCTCCCCTGCTCCCCTCAGCCCCTGCTCCCCTGCTCCCCTGTCATCATAAACTAGGATAAGTATTTAAATATTAAATGTACTGCAGCATTCTCTTGGCTGTATGAAATGGGTTTTTGAGGCCCAGCAACCATGAGATCAGGAGCTCTAAGAACAAGGTATCTGAGGTGTGTGTGCCACTGTACCATGGGATAAGTGGGTGAAGATGATTGCATGCCATAGCTACTGGGAAGAGCCTTGGCAAGCTGGGTTTAAGGCTGAGACTTAGCAAGTGAATCTCACTTGGCTCATAGGACAGTGTTTGTTCTGCAGATAAAGAGCATTTAGAAGTCTCATGCCAAGCTTACACTGAGGATCATACAAATATGCACATTTATTAGATTCTGATCCTCAGAGGACTCAGATGATGAATGCTCACAAAACAAGGTGACTTGCAGAAAGGATCTGGATATTGTACAAAAATGGCTTTGCTTCATCTGGGTTCCTTTCTACTCCTAAAGCAGAGTTGCTGAGCTGTTGCATTCCTGTGTGATGTCCTACATGAAATCATGTTATTAAGTCCAGAGGCACAGATGACTGGGCCGTGCTCCCTGGTAAGCATTTCACCACTGCCACAGCCATGGCCACAAGCAGCTCCTATCTGGCTTGTTCCTATTGGATTTGTTCCTGTGGTGTTCCCCTCCCTCCCGAGGGTTCCTTCCAGTTATGGGTGGGACAACTGACACTGCCCTCAGGCACTGAGACTGAGGAGAGGAGAGGAGGAGAAGAACAGAGCCAGACCAGCAGTGAGCAGAGTGAGGAGAGTCTTCAGCACACTTGAGTAGGGCATAACTGGACCAGCACTAACCCTTACCAACAGCTCGTGCACCTCTCAAAAACTTTGAGGCAAATTGTAGCAGAAACAGGAAGACTGACTGCCAAAACCATGAGAAGCAACATTCACCCATGCTTGGCTCCAGATTTCTTATGCTAGAAATCTGACATTAGTTTGGAAAATGGAAGCAACTCACTAAAAATTGTTCTGGAATTGTTTTCCTAACAATTGTCTAAATATATAGCTCAATCACTCTCATAAAGACATGTGATGTGGTGAGCAGGAACAGCAGTGGAAGGAAAGCCTTCTCCTTTAGCAGGAACAAAGGCATCAGTTAAAGTTAGTGGTCTCAGGAGCAGATGGGACAGAGCATGCCCATGGCAGTGCCCACGGAGCTCTGCCTGCTCTCTGCTGTCTGCACTCGCAGTGCCTTAGCTGTGCTTTCTGTCAGGGTGAGCCTGGGATCAGCCAGCAGAAGGCAGGGAGTTGATGACCACGGTGGACACCAGTTTCCTATCTGCAGTCACACAGCGATGATCTAACAGCTCTAGAATGCCTTTAAACTGCAGATGCACGGCCTGGTCCCCACCCACAGCAGACATCTGCTGCAGAGGCAGTTGCCTTGCTTGGAGGAGATGCAGTCCTTTGCATGAGCTGTGCTTCAGCTCAGCATCCAGCAGCTACACCCAAAGCTCCACGGGGCTGCCTATCAGAATCTGTAGGATTCTGTGATACTTGTTGGGGGGGAGGATGCCTCCCTGCATTGTTAAAGACACAGGAGGCTCTCCTGGTGTGCTTGCTTGCTGTGCTCTTGGCTCAGGCTCTGCTGAAGCCATGCTGACAGGTCACAGTCTCTCCTTGGCTGACTGCACGTCTGCTCGTTAGTGGTGCTGAGGCTGACATGCCTTAAAGGCTCAGCTCTTCAGCAGACTATTCCCTTTGTGAGCAAACTGCAGTACAAATGCAGCAAGGATCATGGAATAGTGGTTCATTACTTGTTATTTCTTTAGAAGAACCCTAATTAGGTAATGTGCATTCAGAGGCTTGAATGGAAAAGCTTCTGGAACTGGAAGTCTTTTGTTTGTTCAGTCTTTCTGTGTTTTTAGCCGTCCCAGAAGTTTATCAATGCTAACCTGACACAAAACAAGATTATGATTCTGCTTTGCATGCTCCAGGGGAACCATAACGAGCTTCACTTCCTGGAGAGATGAAGGAAGCCTGAAAGCATTGCCTTTCCTCCTCAGTGGGGAGTTCACTGCCCTTTCAGAGACTTTGCTGGCAAAATACAACATTTTCCAACAGCAGTTTCCAGGTTAGGGATCTCAGCTCCTGTCCAGGAATGAGGAGAGTACAGCTGGGTGCTTTTTAGGATTAGTGGAGAGCACATACTGGGAAAGGAGGAGGGCAAATGGCAGATTTGGAAGTACTCAGCACACAGGAAAATCAGTCTGTGTTCACTAGGTATCCAGAAAGATTTCTGTGAATGAAACCCAAGCAAACTCTCCATGATCATTCTGACACTGGCTGCCGTTGCTCTTGGGTCCTGAGTTTGCAAGCTGTGCTACTGTCTTTAACTTAAAAACATGGAAACATTTTGAGCTACATAAATAGCACTAATCATCAGTGTAGAAGGTGTGAAATGTTTTTTTCAGGATGAGAGCTGTAGTATCTTGTCATTTTCCAGTCAGCATGATTTAGGGCACATTCCCTAGCAGGGCTAAAGCACACTTACTACAGAGAAATGCAGTGGGCAGCTCTGTGAGCTGGAGTTCAAGTACCCTGAGCTATGATGACTTCCAGGAGTGATGCTCAGAAAGCAGTCAGTGAATCTCTTCATCCAGAACCAACACACCCCCTCAGACCAGACAGTTGCTCTCAGACATAGCCAGAAAGCATTTGGTGTTATGCTTTCCCTGTGACTTCAGAGAATGAGGAGAGTGAGGGAGATAAGAAGGGCAATATCCACCGAGTATTACAAAAAACCAACCTGCAGCAGTTTGGATTCCTTTGTCTATGAAACATTGAGTTTTACAGTGACAAGTTCCACCAAGTGCCCTCTTTGAGGCCCGGGTGGAAGAGCCAGTGCAGTGGCAGTTGCTTAGCTGATAGGGGCTGTGGAAAGAATTCAAGCCTCCTGGCTTCTGCTTGCACATTCTAGCACAGAAACTTGCAGAGGTCCCTGTGGTATCCCTTACCTGGATGTTTGCCAGCCCAGGCACTGAATGAAGGATTTGAGCTCTCCTATCATGAGGGATAGTCAGTCTAAACCTGTAAGGACATACCATGGGTGTGTTGTGCGTGTGACACGCACAGGTCCTCACTTCCATCTCACAATGCACACATCAGGAACAGTGCAAAGGTAAAAGGCAAACACAGAGAAGCAGAAGGGTCATGCTGCAAAAGCAGCCTGCCCTGTTCTTGCCCATTTTCTACTATGAGAAATCTGCAGTAACAGGACAAATAGAGGGAAGAGGATTTCAGCCTCACAGACTGAGATTTGGCAGTTAGGACTCCAAAGTTGTTAATGTCCTGATTGTTTCATGGGGTGTGTGAAAGCTGTCTTAGAGTGCAGGCATCAGCACATCTGGAGTGCAGGCTGATCCAAAGTCTATCATGAATAGATACAATTCTCACATGCTTTCCTAGGGAAATGGCTAATAAATAGAAAAATATGTTTTGGAAAATTCTAAAGGACTTTCAGCTGGTCAGAAGGTGACATGTCTGATGTTTGAGGATCTCACAAGGATCTGTGCATTTGGATCCTTTTCTTGTTCTCTTTGATGCATGAAACTCTTCTAGTTTAAATAAAATCTACAAAACTTCTCTTTTCATTGCAGTGTCTTCCTTCAACAGAGAGATAGATGCTTCAGCCAGGATTTAGGTTCATCCTCTGGCCAGCAAGGATAAATCTCTCTCTTGTGATTCCTCCCAACACCCCTGCTTCCAAACAGATGGAAAACAAAACCTCAGCAGTGAGCCTGGGAACAAGCAGAAATGCTCACAGACTTCTTGTGGTCTAGCACTGCTCTGAGCTTTGGAGCTCAGCACAGCAAGGATCATGATACCAAGTTAGCACAGCCTCGCTGTACACATCATTAAACAACAACCATTTCCCAGAGGAGGTAGTTTTCATCTGAATTAGTGAAACATAAGAAGCAGTCCTGGCCAGGCAAGCACAGGTTCTAGTTCCTGAAGTTCTGGTTCTAGAAGGAAATGTCCTCACTCCTTTGCTTGAGCTTGTGAGTATTGGTGAAGGAAGGGATCAAATCTCACCCAATGTCAGCAGTTTATTTCGTTCAAATAACACACCATTCTCAGAGTCTAATGACTATTGTGGTCACAGCTATGGCACAGAACAAGAAAGGGCCTACCCCAGACAGGGTGATTATGTCCCATCTTATTAACTAATCCTTTTGCAGAGAGGGATTTGCCTAAAGACCAGCCCCAAGAAGGCTGCACCACTTCCCCCATTCATAACTAGTGTGATTCACTCTGCAGCATGACTGATTCCCATTCCTGAGTGCTGCTTAGTAAAAACAGCTCTTGCTCAAGCAGGAAGGCACAGCCTAGTCAGACCTAGATGAGAAGCTTTCTACTACAAAATGCAGTTTCTCATCCCTAAATCAGAATATCAGTCTGTTTCCAGTAGTGCCCACCTGGCAGCCTCAGCTCAGACTCCTGCCCCACGAGGGACAGACCTCTCTCACTCTAGGGCTCAGGATGTGAAGGCAGTGGGATCCCCTCCCTGAGCTCTGGTTTACCAGCAGGATCTGAAGATGTACCACTCCAGACTGTTTGCCTCAAAAGCATTGCTCTCAACTAGCAAATGAGCATGTCACTTAAAGAAAACAAAATGTGCTTAATTACAGGGGACATGCATGTTATCATTGTGCATTGAAAAGCTTCTAATCTGATCTGAGACACACATACACAAAAACACAAAGGATGCACTCTGCTGGGTTCCACAGCAAGATTCTGCAGTGAGCACTGAGCCCAAACTTCACTTTTCATGGTGTTCTTGAACACAGCACATCACACAACAAAAGGAATCCTGGAAGTGAATGAAAATTGGAGACATAAAATAAAAATCTGTCTTTTATACAGTGAATAATTTCCATTAAAGGTCAGAAACTGAAGCCTTCACTCCCTGGAAGAGACCCTGTGCTCCTTTACTGCTGCAGATAACTTCAGTGAACCATTTATGCAGCAAGGCACTAGCAAAGATAAACATTAGAACCAGGATTGGAATAAATATTGCTATTAAAGTACAATGCTGAAACTTTGCAAGTTTGCAGAGCCAGACAAAGGCCAGGCTCTGTTCCAAAGAATGTTAATTCCCCACAAAGCTACACAACCATATGGAGAGGTCCCAAACAAAATAAGGGGTTCAATCTAACTTCTCCATAGTCAGTGCACAAAGCCACAGGGCAGTCTAGGGCTCAGGAGCTTGCTTTTTGTCCCGGAAAGGCTCATTTCCTCAAGTGCTAGTCCTTGGCAGCTGGAAGGCAGGGCTCCTGCTCACTGTCTAGAGGACTCTGGCTGCTGGCTCTGACAGCAGAGGTGCAGATCTCCCCCCTTGCTAGGGGCAGACGCTGGCTAAGCTGGTTTCAGCCTCTGCTCAGTGGATCCAGCTTGCAGCAGTAGGAGGATAAATTCACTCAGGCTAAGGCACTCCCTGAGGAGCGTAAAGACCTGGTGGGCAGCTGCCTGTGTGCATCTATTGGACAGCACTGGTGGTCTTGCTGCTAAGCATCAATTATCCAGGAGAGCAGTAGCGGAAAAAACCTACAAAATAAGCTCATTCTGGCTATTTGAAGGAATACTGTCAACATAAGAACAAATGCTGTTAACATAACTCATTCAAGTGTGCTGACACACTCTGTGTATATTTAGTGCATCCTCTCTTCTCCTAACCCTGTAGTGCTGAATAATTAGTAAAAAATTCAAGGTCCTGTAGGTCACTCGACTTAGGTGAGGAAAAAGGGACAGAGTCAATGACACTGGTGCAATTTCAGTTACAAAAGCAGACTGCTTCCCAGAATGTAACAGGAAGGAAACAATCCCAGTTTCCTCCCTCACAACTTCAAGCCAGTGCCCATAGTCTCCCTCTCCAGGCTAATCACAGGGGCATTGTTCTTCACGAATTTTTCAGTAAGTGAGAAGCACCACTCCTGAGAGGACTGGGAGAGACAATGCCACTGCTTTTTTTTTTGCACAAAAAAGGTTGGAAAAAGCATAATTGACAACATCTTGTAACAAATACGTGGTGAGAGAAACTGTTTGGCAGGATGTTGAGCCCATAAAGGAATGAGCACTTGGAAAAAGAGTTTTAAGTCAAAACTCCATCTTTGGTGCTGTGTGATAGATTTCAGATGCTGCTACTCAGTTACACAGCCGCTGGCCTGGGCTGTCCCTCTGTCCCTCAGGTCTCCTGTGCTTCTGAAATGAAGTTGCAACAGAGTTCCCATAGGAACACTTGGAATGAATGACTCCAGGGAGCTCGCTGGTGCAGTTGTGTCGAGTCCTGCTTGCACGGCAGGAACACATATACACGCGTGTGTGAACAGTTAACCCTCTGTGCAGCTGACACTGCTTGCGTCTAGCTGTAACCTACACCCGACTGGTGCCTGTCCAGGGACTGTGGCCCAAGGGGAACGATGGATGACACACAGCCTTGTGCCGGTCAGCGAACGGCGGTTTGCAGGCAGCAACTGTCACCTGCCAGGGCAGGAGCTCCCAGGGGTGGCAGGGCAGGAGCTCCCAGGGGTGCCAGGGCAGGAGAGGCTGGGGACGCATCCCCGAGAACGCGGCTAGTGCCGTCTCACCACCGCAGCCTCTCGGCAGCGCACCAGAACCGGCGCCGGCCCCCCGCCCCGCCCCGGAGGAACGGGGAGTAGCCGCCCACGCGGCCGGGCCACGGTGGCCGCTCGTGTCCCGCTAGTCGCTGGGGGCGCGCCCGCGGTCCCGCCGCGCACGTGGCTGTGCCAGCCGGAGCAACTCGCCCTCTCCCGCCACCGCCGGCAGCCAGACTAGCGGCAGGTGCGGGCGGGCNCGGAGGCCTCTTCTGCAGCGTTGAGGGAGCCTTCGAGAGCAAGACCCTCGACTTCGGGGCGCTGCGAGTGGGGCAGCGCCGCGCCACACCGCCTTCCCGCCCCGAGCCCGGCCCCGGCCCCGAGCCTGGCCCCGACGCGGACACCGGGGAGCCCCGCGCTGCTTCCGACGAGGAGAGGCTCCGGGACGTTCCCCCCGCGGACGACAAGGTAGGGGCTGGTGCCGGGGCGGGACTCGGGCCGGTGTTACCGGGACCGGTGGTGCCCGGGGGCGAGCTCGGTAGCCGCATTGGGCTTCTCGGCTCCGGCTGCCTGCAGTGTCCCGCGGCCCCTGACGGGCAGAGGATTAGTTGTCCTCCGGTGTGTGGAGCGGCGTGCCCGCGGTTCTCCCGCTGGGATCACCTCGCCGCCTTTCCCGACCGGTACCGCCGAGCTGAGCCTGCCTGACTCGGCGTGCTGCCCTTGCTCCTTTTATACTGGTATGAAAGAATTAACTGCTTCTCCCCGAAAAAACGGGGATTTTGGAGTAGTTCCTCCAAACCAGGATAATCCTTACCGCCCACTGACACACATCAGGAGGGAGGGACATCACCTCGGTCTGGGAAGGGCATGGCTGAAGGTATCATCAGGCACAGTTTCTCAACTTAAGCCAGGCTCAAGGCAATGGTCAGACTCATCCAGCTCGGCAGCAGAGAGCCTTCTGCCAGAGGGTGAGGCTGTTTGCTCCTTGGTTCTGCACTCACCAGTGTCAGTTTGGCATAAAGATGGTGGAGTTAATGTGATGAGCTGAGTGAATTCCTTAGCTGGGATTTCAGTGAGCTTGTTCATTTGCATCAGAGGCAGGTCAGGCCATAGCCAGGCTGTTGGCTAAGGGAGTTCCTTTGGGGCTGAACTTAGGGGCACTGGTTTTCAGGGGTGAACAGGGCAAATTAATAAAGCCTATTTTTAAAAATGGAAGTGAGTAAATAGCAAGCCTGGAGCTTGGCCTGAAAAAGTGGTGTGCTTGCCTTGGGTTTCTGCAGAAACCTCAGCTTGTGTCCAGACTATGAACCTTGATACACTGCAGAGGTTTGTGATCTGGAGGACTGACCTCAGCAACGGGAGGTTGATGGGAGCAGCAGCAGTGTGGTGCAGTGACCTGGCCTGTTTTGCTTGGGGGGAAAGCTGAGGCTGTCCTTAATGTCTGCTCTCTTCTGTAGGAGCTTCGAGCCAGGCCACAGGCTGCTTTTTGGTTTCTTCATTGCACTTCAACTGCTTCAGCCTCTGCTTTTTGGTTACTTGTTGGCACACGGTTTGGTTTCTGTTTGTGATCCTTGCTCCTTTACAGCCCATTTTACAGAGTCAGGAACAAAATTAACCTTATTCCAGTCAGTACAACCTTGTCTGTGTGGCTTGAATGGCAGCTGCAGAGCTGACCACTGCATTAACAAGTTTATGTCCCTGCTTGTTGGAGAAGAAACAGACACTCAGACAGGCTGTCTGCAGGCTCTGCTGTGAGCTTTTCTTTATTAGCCATTCCAGTAATTAGAAACAGTCTTGTTCCCTTTTAAGGTCTTGTGTAGACCCTTATCTCCAGAGTTTTGCAGCTGAGGTTTTCCTTCAGCAGATCCTCTCTTCCTGGTGATTTCTACTCCTGGATTTCCTCCTCTGAGGCCTTCCACCTGATAAAAAGGGCTTGGTTGATGATGTTTATCTGCATGACCTGCCTAAGAAGATGAGAAGCTTCATGTATGTGTTCTTGTGCCTTCTTGGCTAGAAGGACTCCTGTGACTTGGTACTGCAACTGTCAAGTTCAGAAGTGCCCCAGAGTGGGATAGTCTTGCTGGGAAGTGCCTGTCCTACCACACTCTGTGCTTCCTCTGCCACAGAGGGTTTGCTCCTGTTGGAGTCTGCAGACTCAGAGCACACAAAGGCTCTTTTTGTGAAGGCAAATTGAACTTTGAATAATTTCACAGATTAAGAGAGAGAGTGGTTAAGTCATCTACCCTTGACCAGGCAACTTGGTTATTAGGAAAGCTGAAAGTAAGAGATTTGCCTGTGCCCAGGGCAGCAGAGATGTATCTCCTAGTTTTTGAAGTGAACAGCTTCTTGGAAGTATAACAGACCAACACACCTTTTTATTAAAAGATGGCATTAATTAACAATGAAAGCACCAGCATTTCTGCAGGAAGGCAACTGCAGTGTGTAATTGCCTGCTGATAACATGGGATGTCCTGCAACCTGCCAGTGTAATACAGACCCAGGTAGATGCTTCATCCTCACTTTGCTTTATCACAAGGTCTGTTGTAAGGACAAAGCCTGAGCTGTGGTCTCGAGCGAAGAGAAGCCACAGTTATGCTGCAGCGAGGGCCATGGCTAAGAGCAGTGTGGTGCCTGTGCTTCAGCAGTGGGAATTTGAGCTTTGCCTGTGGTTGAGGGGCAGGGAGAGTGAGTGGTGGCTGGGGCAGGGCCAGGGGTGGCTGCTGGAGGAGGCCCTGGCTGTGGAGGCTGATGCCTGCCTGCCAGTGTGGGCTGAGAGGCTTTCTGCTCTCGGCCACATCCTGGTGCCCAGCCCTGGTGTAGGACTCGTGTGAACAAGAGATGTACCTCCCAGGTGCTTTCTGCTAAACTGCTTTCTCTGGTACAAGGATCTGCTGCAGCAAGGGTTGTTGCTGTAGAACACTTGAGATTTGAAGGAACAGTATTGGGGGCTAGAGTCTGCTCTGATCTAGACTGTTCTCAGAGACCTTATTTAACAAGGGTGATTTAACTCAGTGCAGGTTTCCATCAGTATTGGCCTACGTGTGCTCTACCCTTGTGGAGCTTCCTGCAGTTTTCCTTGAGAGCTGCCATGCCTTTTCTCTAACCAGAGTGGATTACAACACTTACTTTGCTTAGTGAAGCCAGAAAGAGTTTCTCTGTAGTTATAGGCAACACTGAATTCCTGTGGTAAGGATGTTCACTGAGGGCTAGTGATGTATGACTAGGTACTGGAGAGCTGGGCAGCTGTGGAGGCAGAGTGGCTTCGAGAAGCTGGGAAAGAGCTTTTTACTGTGTGCTCATTGCCTGGGAAGAAGGTAGACTAGAAGCCTGTGGCTGTCTCCTCCATGCAGCCCTTGCTGCTCAGCAGTATGGTCCTTGCTGCTTCTCCTCAGGCTCAGGCTCAGAGGCAGGAGCTGCCCCCAGCTCCAGACACTCGGCTCGTCCTGCTGCGTGGTTCTCCAGTGAAGTCTTCATTTCCAAGGCAACTGGCTGTGGTCCCACAAACACAGGATTGCAGCTTCACCGCAGGCTGGGGCAGCTCCATCAGCCTGGAGGCCAGGGAGGAGGAGGAGGTGGTTCCCACCCTTTGCAGGAGCCATGAGTGTGAGGGCAACTGCCAGGCAGGTGAGGGGTCTGTCCCCTCCAGCAGACCTGCTGGAACCAGTCCTTGGCTTTCTCTTGGAGGTAGTGTCACCAGTGCCTCACTGTGTCTGGCTGTGACACCACTCAGATGTAGTTTGTGACAAATCCTAGAAAGACAGGGCTGCCTCAGCTGGAGAGGGAAGCTGGAACTGACTCCATTCTCTCTTAGTTTCTCTGACACTTGTAGAATGTGCTATGACTTCAGCATCAGCATTTTTGTTTCCACTGCTAGTAATTTATAGCAGAAGCTCCAAGCCAGCTGCAGTCCCTTACCAATGAACTTAGCATGAGCTAGAACATGCAGTTGTGTGCTGCCTTTTAGCACAGTTTAAAATCTTGCCTTTGTGGCAGGGATCATAAAGCACTTGGGCAGCATTAAGCCATAATCTCTGTGTCACCCTGTTCAGCAGAGAGCTCAGGTTTTAGTCTTTCTTTTTAAGAGGAGGATTTGGAGTTACTACATTCTTTCTGGTGTTTCTACAAACAATAGGCACAGACCCAGGCCACAGAACTAGTTCCCACAATGCAGATACAGCAGTGAAACCTAGATTATGATTCATGGAGTTTGGTGCAAAATAAAATAAAGAATCCCACAGGTCTCTCTGTGTTTGTTAGGAAATCTGATCCCTGCAGCAGAGCAGTGAGAGGTCAGTTTTGGGCCAGTTTTGGACCAGCTTTGGGCTGTTGGTGCTGGGAGACAGATTATTGCCAGCAGTTGTGCAGAAGTGCAGAGCTTAGTAAACCAGCCCCGTGTGAGAAGACAGAGTCTGAGGTTTTGTAGGAGTTGTGCAGTAGAGTTCATTTTCTCCAGAAAGGAGGGACTCAGCTGAAGTTCCTGCTTGCTGCAGAGAGCTTTTGTTTTAGCAGAGCACTCACTGAGAACACTGCAGTGTCCAGAAGGGTTCTGAAGGGGCTCCTGCAGGGCAAGTTCCTTTCTGTGACCATGGTAGGGTTTGCAATGCTCTTTACCTTTGCAAAGTGATTATCCAGAAGACTCTTCATTTAAAATAAAAACCCAGTGGTGTTTTTTTTCCCACATTTAACAACTTAGTATAGATTCTGGCTATGGCACATTTCATGGGAGCAGTGGGGCATCACCAGGCATGCCATGAGGCTCACTATACACAAGATGCCCTGACAATAGCCTGTTGCAGCAGGTAGGAGAGGTGATGATTCTTTTAACACTGTGTTTTTTCTGAGGCTATTAGAAAACACAGCAAGACCTGCACCTGCTGCTGCATCAGGACAACTCTGTTCTCATCAGCAGCTTCCAGAGGAGCTGAGGTTGCTTCTCCCTTGGCCATGGACCAGCAGTGACCCAGTGCTCTGCTGGGGATGCCCTGGGAAGAACTCCTGCAGCAGGACATGGCATCAGTGCTGCCACAGCTTCTCTCCTCCCAAGTGGGTCTGGCCAGTGAAGCCCAGCAGAGTGCAAGGGGCCTCTGGCCTTGCCAAGCTGCTGGCTTCAGCAGGAGGTGCAGGAATATAGGCTAGTTCCCAGGCATCTGTGGTCCTGGCAGAGGTGTCACCAGGAGCCTCCTGGCAGGTAGCATCCAAGTGACAAACATACTTATGAGCCAGACAACCTATGTGAGCCATGTGGCTGTTTCTTGTTCTGGCAAATTTGTGCCTATCTTAGGAGAGAAGTGAAAACAAGGAGAAATTCTGGGAAGTAGCTATATATTTTGGGATTTGCAAGGCAAGACTCGCTGCTTTCTCACTTGGAAGAGGCTTTGTTGTGTTGGAAACTCCTCTGAGCGCTCTTGTGAACAGTTAAAAGTGTCAAACACAAACTTCAGTAAGTTTAAATTCAAATGAAACATTGTGGTTTGGCTGCAGCAAAGGAGTTGACTCTAGCCAAAATAATCTTTTCCTTTTCTTTTTATGGAAGATGTCAGTACTTCCAGCAGGCCAGAACAGCTCTGCCTGTCCACCAGGTGGGAGGAGAGTTTGTCTGATGTGTACCAGATGTGCCACCAGCAAGGTGCACTAGGCTTTTGGGGGCTTTGTTTCCTGACAGTGTCTTGCTAGCAGACAGGCAGGTGCCAGGACACAGCTCTTCCTTTTGCTGAGGCTCAGAAAAGTCATCTCATCCATGTGGCCTGCTCCTCAGAGATTGCTGATGGCCAGCCATAATCCCAAGGAGAACCATGGTGGAGATGAGCTAGAGCCACATGTGTTTGCTGTGTTGGTTTACTTCAGGTGAAAGCTTTCCCTACACAGACCTCTTTGTTGTCACTTAGAAGAGGTGGAAGGCAGAGCAGGCTGATTCCTCTGCTGGGAAGCAGTTGCTAGGGATGGCTGGAGGAAATGGGAGGAAGAAACAAAAACCAAACATGCCAGCAGCCTTCCTGGAGACAGGGCTGAGAAGCTGGAAAATACAGCTGGACCTTGGCTTGCTCAGCTGGGCTGGCTCTCGGCTGCAGGTTGGATGCAGCAGCACCTTCTCCATTGCTCTGCTGGGAACAGCACACAGGTTGGGGTCTGGTAAGGAATGTTTGCCTTCAGCTGGGGGAGAAACGAAGTGATGCTGAGCAGAGAGCTTAGACCTTTCTAGTCCTTGCTTTGAGCATCAAAGGGGGCAGGAGGAGTGCCTGTGTGTCATGGACTCGGGCTGTCCTGTCTGTGCTCTGAGGGAATCGAGGCATTCCCGTGGAAATCCAGGTGCTCTTGTGCAGCCAAAGCTCACCCCATGGGGAGAGCTTAGTGTGAGGTGGGAGCCATCTCCCTGCAGGCTTGGCTTGAGCAGTTTCCTTTGGCCCAGGTGCAGTGGCAAGGAAGGAGCTACAGCAGCAGCTGGGTCACAGTAGGTCTGTCCCTGTGCTCTGGTGACATCCTGTGGCAGGAGCACCTGTAACCAGCCCTGTGCTGCTGGCACCAGCCATCTCTGCCAGGCTGGGGCCAGGCACGGGGAGAATACCTCTCTCTGCATTCCTTTAGACATCAGTCTCTGACATGATGGGAAGATTTGAGCCAAATTCAGATCCTTCCTCTGTTCTGTAGGTGTATGTTGATAATCAGGCAGGGGTGACATCTCTCACCCAGTGACTACTGATGCTGGGAGAGGGACAGGGCCACAGCAGTGCCTGCCTCTGCAGCCCACTGGGCCAGCCTTGGTGTCTGGCAGCTCCCTCCCAGCCTTGTCCCCACCTGGGTCCCTGTGTGAAAGGAAAAGCACTTGTTGAGTCACCCAGCTCAAGGGCACTTCATGGCTTTGCAGGATCAGGCTGTAATTGCATTAATTTGCCTTGAAGCAGCAGTCACTCGTGTACACACATTAGCATATTCCATTTGACATGTTTCTTTTCAACCGCATTTATTTCTGGCAAAGAAACAACTTTTCCCTCTCCTGGACACCTCTGTGTGCATGAGGGGGGCAGGAGCTGTTCTGTGGGGGCTCCAGAGTGGGAATGGGAAGGGCTGCAGAGCTCCACGTTGCCTCTGGGAGATGGTGTGGATGCTGGGAATGATGCCCAAAGACAGTGTAGCTGTGTTTCTCAGTGACAGAGCCACAGGGCTCTTTTTCCAGTCTCCTCTAGCTCTGGCTCTTGAGTTGAAAATCAGAGACTGGAAGAGCTGGAACCAACACCTCTGAATAGCATGGTTGTTTTCCGTATGTTGTGTCACATAGCAACTAGGTGGGAAGCACCTCTCTTCAGAAGCAGGGTCTGAAGTCACCGTGGCTGGCCAGCATCCAGGGGCTGATGCAAGCTCAGCTCTTGGAATTGTCCAATGGCTCAAGCCAGCAGCATCTCTCTGCATAGTCATTTATCTGTGATTAACTAATTGGCTGCTACTCCAGACAAGGTAAGATGGTACCACCCATCATGGGATACTCTGAAACTTCCAGGAAAAGGGGTGAGGGAGGGTTCAGGAGGTTTGGTGCTAGGGGTCAGGGGTCCTTCTCACATCCAGCCCAGCCAGTCTCATTTGAGTAGAGTCCAGGACCTGTTCTTGAAGCATTGCAGTGCCATGGCAAGAACAGGACAGTCTGGTACCTTCCCTCCTCCACACGTGCTCCTCAGCTGCAGCAGCTCCAGCACAGTGCTGCTCCCTGATCTCTTCCTGGTGCTTGCAGACACCTCCTGGCCCATAGATCCACCAGGGAGGGGGAACATCTCCTGCCAGCTGCTGGGGTGCAGGAGCTCACACTGGGGAAGGAAGGCAGGAGGCAGGGTCCAGCTGGGCCAAGCGGCTTGTGTGGTTTTGCAGATGCCCTGCAGTATGTCCTGGCAGTAATAAGCAGGTTCTGGAGAAGCTGCTGGTTTCACTTCAGGCTCAGGAATGAAAGCTTTTTGGGTTTAGAATAAATATCTGTCCAGCAAAATTTTCTAAGAGCATCAGTGGAAGCACACACAGAATAACAGACTAGATGAGTAATAAAAGCTTTGGGGGAGGGTTACTGAGCCAGTGGAGACATCAAAGCTGATGGTGAGGGAGGGCTGGCATACCAATCTACTCACTTAAAGCCCTCAGCAAGGAGAGCATATAATTAACAGTATTGTGTGTGACCCTCCACTGAACCCCAGCAGCAGAGCATGTGCTCCAGACAGTGCAGGCTGCCATCACCCCTTCCACAGAGCTTTGTAGCCAAGTTGGCTCCTGCCAGCAGCATTGTGGATTGCCTCAGGCAAGAGGGCAGACACGTTCTTCCCATCTCTTCCCACCCTATCACAGCTCCACTTGGCCCAGTCCTGGCTGTCGGTGGGTCCCAAGCCCAGCATCGTCCATCTCAGGAAACACTGTGTGCTTGTAACCAGTTCCACAGCTTAAACCTTCCTACCAAGATCATGGCTGAGGAAATACAAACCTCCCTAGTGCTGCCCACGGCAATAGGTAGTGTGTACCTAGGACACAGAATTCCCGGAGTCAGAGGCATTACATTTTGTTGTTTTTCAAATGCTTCACATTCTTGTGCTTTTGAAAGAATTCAGGTCACCCAAACACACTCCAGCAGTACCAAAATAGCCATTCCTTTAGAAATCCCATCTTTTCTTTACTGTTATTACTTGGAAAGGTTTCAGCCAGCGGAGACCCCAGGCTGTGCCAGCTCTGCCAGGTGAGACCTGGCCCCAGATGGGCTGCTGGGTGCGTGACACCTCGTGCCCGTGCCCAGCACCGGGTGTGCGGGGATTGCTGAGCCCTCTGTGGGGAGTTGTGTGTGGGGAGCGGTGCCCGGTGCCCGGTTAGCCGGTGCTCGGCGCACTGGGAGCGGTGCCCGGTTAGCCGGTGCACGGCGCACTGGGAGCGGTGCCCGTGCCCGGTGACGGGGCGCCCTCTGGCGGCCGCGGGCTTGGGCTGTGGGCGTGTCCGGGCGGGGCGGGGCCGTCCCCGGTGGCGACTGGCACGGCGGGCTTGGGCTCGGGCTTGGGCTCGCCTTTGTGCGGAGCCGGCGTGGAGGGCAGCGCAGGCAGCGGCGAGCCGGGCGGAGCCATGTCGTATCAGGGCAAGAAGAACATCCCACGCATCACGGTGGGTGCCGGGGGTGGGGGTCGGCGCCGGTGGCGAGCACCTAGTGGGGCGGGCGGCGGTGCCTGCTGAGCGCGGTGCCGGGGACCGGAGCGGCGGCGCACAGACAAAGAGCCGCGGTCCGTCCCGCCCCCGCACAGGTGTCCCAGCCCCGGCCGTGGAGCCTCTGAGGCGGCAGCCGCTGCCTGGGTATTGTCCGCCTCTCCGTCTGGAGCAGCCCAGCAGATCCCCCGGGCCGTCTCCCGCCCCGCCCGGTCGTGGCCGTGACCCGCCCGAGCGTACACTGGCCCGGCAAAGCCCAAAGCCGATCGCGCGGGGCCGGGGACACCGGCGGGGAGAGGCTCCCGCTGCCGCCCCACCTGCCCGTGCCGCGGGCGGGAGGGAGTGCGGCCCCGTGTTCGCTCGGTGCCCGCAGGGCGTTCCCGGCGCCCGGTGCCACTCGCGCATCCCGAGCCCTTCTCCGGTCCTGCCGCGTCAGGTGCAGCGTGCCCCAGGCTGTGGCAGCAGAGCGACCGCACCTACCGGTACTGGCCGTCCCGGTCCCGCTCCGCGGGAAGAAAGAGCTGGCAGGTTCTGCTGGCAGGTGCGGCGTCTGCTTCCCGGGGCCCACCGGTGCTCTCCGCACTGAGCCGCTCGGGGCTCCGAGCCAGCCGGTGCCTCCTCGGCTTTCCCCACGCCCTCCCCGCGGGGCTTTCTGCTGGGAGAGATCAGGTCTTTCATCTTGCCGATGGCTCGTTGCTGGCTCCGCAGAGCTGTTGTTTTTCTCCTGAGGATGCCTTTGGCCCCTTGAAGAGAAAGGAAGAACAAAGCACTTGAGTTTCATTAATGTTTTTAATATACAGATGTGAACAGAATGCTCCCAAAGAAGCACAAAGATCATGACCACTGTAAAGAGAAATTCCTTTGTCAACCCAGATTCAATTGCTTTAATAAGCAGTTCTGCTGCTTTACACATCTTGCTTTCTCTGTGTCCTTAGACCACCATGGTGAAAGCAACATTCCTGCTGCAGGTGGGGTTTCTCCCATTCTCTGGGGCTGGTCCTACAAGGACCTTTATGATGCTCTTTACCAATATTCAGGACCTGTTACTGCTCCTCTGGGATCTGGAAGGAACTTTCCTACCTTGGTGGTAACAAAATCTGGCAAGTTGCTTTATTTCTCCCTGCTAAATTCTTTTCTCAGCCTGAAGCTGGAAATTCTGTGCTGAGTGGTGTCTGTGTGCCAGTGTTACAGGGAGCTCTCACCAGCAGCTGGTCACCACCCTCTGGGACCCACTGGCCCTGTTCTGCAGCAACATCATGTCCTGCCTGGGTGGAGGAGATTGCTCTGGAATTCTGATCTGTCCTGAAGCCAGCCTTTGAGGCTCAAGAGGAGCAGTCAAGTCAAGTCAGGTGTTGGGTGGTCTTCTCTGCTTTAACAGAATGACAGAAAGAAAACCTCAGCAATGGTGTTGCTGAGTGGAACAAAGCCTCGTCTGTCCCTTTCTGCTCATCGTATCCCTCCTCCCCTGGGCATTGTCTTCATTTGTTTATTCCTCCTTCCTAGATTTCTGCCTCAGAACCTGTTCTTGCATGTCAGGACACTGACTTCTAGGGATGGCAGACTGTCAGCTAAGCTGGGCTTGTTGGTAGAGGAGTTTTGGGGATTGTGCTGTGCCATTGGGTATAGGATATCTCAGAGACCTTTAGAGCATGGGGGGAGGTCTGGAGTTGAGTATGCAGGGAATGACAGGACCCCCTGGTGCTGCAGGTACCTTGCCTGTGGCTCTCGGAGCTGACCTTGCTGAAGCAGTGCACACGCCGAGGGAGTGGTGCCTTCCTCCCTGCTGCCAGCCAGCAAGAGCATTGGCTTTTCTGGAGCCTCTGCTGGAAATTTGACTATTTTTACTCCTGGACAGCTACTGTTTGACCTATCAGTGTGTTTCAGGAGACGTGCAGACACTCCCTCCTGGTTCCTCTCCTACTCAGCAGTGTTGCAGTTGGAATTTGTGGCTAGTTTCTGACAATAACAGCTGAAAACCCCCAGTTTGCCTGTTGTATGTTTGCAGCAATTTCTGGTCTTTTCTAGAACAGCCATTTTAGTGGAGAAGCCAGGAGCATGAGTGAAGGGTGCATGTGCTTCTGTGAGATGAATTGCTGTGGTAATTGCTCCCAACTGGAATTGAAAAAGCCCAATCCAGAGCTATGTGACAGGCCAGGCTGTAGCTGTGGAGGAAAGACTGGGAAGTGTGGGCATATCTGTTGGTTGCAGTGTGCAGCAAACACAGGGAAAGGAGGTTAGCAGAGTCTTCTGGCTTTCTTAGCCATTAGCTGGGTATGGAAGTATTGCTCTTCACTGTGCCTTGAGCTGTGCATGGTCCATCAGAGGTCAGTAAATGTAGGATTAATTCCTAGGTGTGTGCTGACTTTTTATTAGTTCCTTTTTTTTTTTTCTTTGTTTGGAGAGAAAGTCTTTCCCCTCCTGTCCATGCTGTTTTCCTGTGCCTGCAGAAAGAGAGGTGGAAGACAGGAGGTGAAATGCCTCACCCTGGTTTCATGAGTAACTGTTAACAGAGCTGTTGGTTGAATCTAAATCTCCCCAAAACTTTTCCTATTCCAGCTGTGCTGGAATTCCCATGTTTTTTCTTGGTGTGACCCATGCCCATCCTGTCCATCACGCTCTCTGTGATGTCTCTGGGACCTCTAAAACCTGTGAGGTCTGCATGGGGATGGCTAGTGTGTTGTGTCAGGTGCCAGTGGGGAGAAAAGCCTCAGTGAATGGACAGACTTTGGTAGTCTGGCAGCTCTCAGCATGGCATTCCTCACCATGCCCACAGCCCGTGGGGAGTCACTGGGTGCAGCTGGTGGATGCCTGTCTATCCCTGTGATTCCAGCCAGGGTTTTTTTCCTTGCTTTTGGCGTGGTTTGTTAGTAAGGAGGAGACATCCACTTACTGATGAAACACCACTGCAATTAGTGTCTCTTCTTTTATGAGGGAAAGAGCAGGAAAGCCATACACCTGCTTCCATGCTCCCCTAATTATGTCCTTGTTATTGTAAACAAGGTGAGCACTATTCCTGGCTGGATTCAGCAGCCTTTGGGAAGCTGCAGCCTCCCTTCCCTTCTGCAGCATCACACTGAAAAATGTTAAGAGACCCTCTGGGATTTCAGGATCTCAAATGACTGGATGATGCTTAAGAGCATCAGGAGCAGAGTGTGGGCATGAGGGAATGGGTAGTGTTTTTGAAAGCTTGATCCCAAATGCCAACAGGGGAGAGATGGGGAATGTTCTGCAAACAGGCTTCCCAGCAAGGAATACTGGGGGCTAGAGGGGATTCCACCAGGTCTTGTCAGAGCTGTGCTGCAGGGATGCCTGTGCCTGCAGAAATGGATGCTTACAGGGGGTACCACACTGCTGGTCAGTGGGCTGTCAGTGGCTGCGTGAGACTTGAGGCACTGTCAGTGGTGGACAGGAGGCCAGCAAGGCCAACAGGTCTGTGCCTGCAGTCAGGTGGAGCTGTGTGGAGCCACGGTGTGCCTGGCACCTTTCACTAACTCACTGTCACCTCAGCGTGCCAGGTCCTTTGCACAGGGGCTGGTCTCGGGCAGCAGAGGTGGTTGGGGTTCGGGGTTTGGGCCCTGGGCTCACTCACCCAGTCCCGTGGTGGTCCTGCCAGGCTGGGAGGGAAGTTGCTTCTGCTGTGCCTTGGACTCCTGGTACAGGAGGGTGTCTCCATTGGCTAACAATGGCTGATGACACAGGCTGACACTGGCTGGCAGGAGATGAGGTGGGTGTGGAGCGGCACAAATGAGCCCTGGCAGGGGAAACAGAGCATTTGTTGTAATCTGAGGCTGCTCTGGCAGCGTGTGCTGCAGAAGCCTGTCTGCTAAGTCAGACTCCTTTCCTCATAACAGCTGTATTCTCTTCCTTTCTTGTTCCCCTGCCTCTTAATGTCTGGATGCAGTCCTGAGCAGTGCCAGAGCTGGTGGAGGTGGTGTCAGTTGGTTTTTACCTGTTTTGCTCTCTGTTCTTTGCCCTGGCTGGTGGGCAGGTGACGATGCAGCCCTTCTCTCTCTCATGGGCACAGGGTTGTCTGGCAGCAGTGCCTGCTGCCCTCAATGGATGCCTTGTTCCTGCTCCAGCCATTATGGACCTCACAATTTAGTGTGCTAACAGATTCACCACTGAGCAGCCCTTCACATCTGCCACAGAAGGACCATTTGTGTTTGTGGGCAGGAGTATTTTCTGAGTCCATATTAACAGTAATTGTCAAGTGCTGCAGTCTCTAGCCCCATGCTGCCTGTGCCTGTCCCTTTGCTTTCTCCTGCCTGAGGTACAGGTGTCTAAAGGAGCTGTGCAGGGAGCTCTGTGACCAGCAGCATGCCCTTGCTTCCAGACCCCCCTTAGACAGCAGGGATCTGCTCAACCTCTGTGCTGGCACTTTAGCTTTGGTCAGGGAAGAAGGGGAGCTGAGCCCAGGTCTGCTTGTCGGAGGGGGGGAAGGTGGGTGGGATGGGAACAGAGGAACATCTTGGCAGTGTTTGTCCTGGTGGGAGGTGAGGCTCCTGACTGATGGTAAGCTGTGCTGAGCAGGGAAGGTGAACCCTGATGGGGCTCAGGTTGCTGGTCATCAGTGCAGGGGTGGGAAGGCTCCTGCCTGGGAAGCGAGGGGAGAGCAAGGCTGTTCCCCCAGCGCCAGCAGCGAGCTGCAGCAGGGCTGAGAGCTCCGAGCCTCTCCCCACCCAGTTCCTTTGTCTGGGAGGATGAGATTGCCGTAACGCGGCGCGCGGCTCTGGGGCCTTCAGCAGCCACGCCAGGGGAGTCTCCTTCCTCCTGCCGCTGCCAGTTGCCACCACGGTGGTGATGCTTCCAGAAATCCCCCCCGGCAGAGGATGAAGATCAAACCCAGTTGTCTGTAGAGGAATCAATTGTCTGAGAGCTTCAGTGAGGCTAGTGTGTGAGCCCTGGATGAAGCAGCACAGTCAGCCGATGTCACCCAAGCACCTGGTAACAGCGTGTGAGGACTGTTTGTCCCTGTCAGGACCTCAGCATTCCCAGTTCCTCAGGACAGGGACTGTTCCCCACAGGACAGTGTCCATTCTTTGTGGTCAGTGTGTGCTGAGTTGGCCAGGTCCAGAAGCATGAATACAGGCAGAGCGTGAGGGCAGTTCTGGTCTGGATGCTCCTCCACTGTCTGGTCTTTGGAGAAGGCTGCTGGTCACTTAGGTCAGTAGGAAGGAGAAGAGAGGAGGTGATGAGTGAGATGGGAATGCAGTTCAGTGCCTGCCGGGTCTCTGTGATGTGAAATGCCCCAGAAGGACTACCCCAAGCATTGTAAGGGAGGGGCAGATTCTAACAGCAGATGGATCATCTTCAGGGCTGCCTGTCCCATGGATAGTCTGTGCAAGGTGTTAACAGATGAGAGAGACACAAATTGTCTTCTTCAGTGCAACTTATTTTGCATGGTATTTGGATAAGATTTAAGGACATGCCCGTAGCAGACATGCTGGCAATATTGGTGCATGGCTTATGCTGCCTGCAGGTTTATATGGATAATGACCTGGTATAGGAAGCTTTTGACTTCTCCTTCTGTGTGTTATGGAGGCATATTTTCTGTGTCCCATATTTTCAGTGACTCTCCTTTGTACTCACTGTGCCCCTATGGTGTTTCTGGCAGCACCTGTTCCATTCAGAAAAAGCCCTGCAAGTATGATTCCTTCAGTGCTTGCTCTGGTCCAGTTGTGCCAGGTGTCAGTACAGATGTGGGCTGTCTGCAGTGCTGGCTCTTGGGGCAAGCTGTCCAGTGCAGCTGGGGAGCCCCCAGAAGGGCAGTACTGGCCCCTGGAAGTGTGTGTGTTGCCTGCTGCTGACACCCACCCCATTCTTCCCCCCACAGAGTGATCGCCTCCTGATCAAGGGAGGGAGAATAGTCAATGATGACCAGTCCTTCTATGCTGACATCTACATGGAGGATGGCCTCATCAAGTAAGTATGGGGCTTCTGTTATGGCCATCTCCCCCTAAATCAGCTTCAGTTTGGATGGTTATTAGCTTTTTGTGGGTGTGATCTGTACCCAACTTGCCAGTGATGGCCCACTCTGGTTAGAGCTCAGCTCTCTGCAGTGTGTGAGCACCTGTGACTGCCTGACATGGTAGCTCCAGTGGCTGAGTTACAGCCTGGCTGGGGCTTCCTGATAGAGCATCCCTTGTACACCAAAGCTGTGTCTAATGGCACCAGGAACAAGACTTTATCTTTGCCTTGAGTTAACAGTATTGGCACGAATGACCCCGCACTAGGTCCCCTTTGGACTGTGCTGTGTTGCAGGTCATCTGCATCCTTGAGATGTTCAGGATTGCAGGCAAACCTCTGGCTCCCTTCAGGTACTTTGCCTGTGTTTCAGAGGTGCAGTAAGGACCTTGTTTAGTGTCCAGCCCTAACCCTGGACAGTTGTTTAGAGGCTGCAGTTCCAATAGGGCAAGCGTTAGGACCAGCTCCAAGCAGAATGAGTGGAGAGCACCCTGACAGCTCACAGCAGAGAGACTTGACAAGGCATTGCTGGCTCTGTGCAAACAGGACAATATCCAGCCTTCCAAGGGCAGTGTGTTTAAAAAACCCAGCAGCAGAGAAATGCTTCTGTGAGGCTGTTCCTAGCTGGTGGACCAGTGCTTGTGCCCAGGCAGAGATCTGAGACAGCTTCAGGCCTTTCTGTGGCACAGACTGTCTGAGTATCCTTGGGCAAATCACTCAGCCTCATCTGCAGCCTTGAGGTTACAGAATTCCATTGCCTTGGAAGGGAAATGGCCTCACAAATGAATTCTGGTAAGAATACAGTGAGCAGTTTGGTGATGGATTCATCTCCATAAAAGCAGTGGAAAGAGCTCCTGGTTTATTGCTGTGAGGATACTGGAGTGAGGAGTTCTGCCCACAGAATTCTGAGGGGAAAAAAGCCTGCTGAGTGACTGAGGTTGAACGAAATGCAAAAATGGAATTTGCTCCTCATTTACCTCCCCAGTGTGCCAAGGAAATCAGAAGTTTTCCACTAAAACCAACTTACCTTTTATCTTGATTTATGAGGGAGGACTGAGGAAGGCTTGGTGAAAAGAGGATTTCTGGAAGAAGAGATTTGGAGACTGAGTGCTGCATATGGACAGATAAAGGGATTGAAGGGGTGGGGGCTGAGGGAAGGACTCCTGAGGTTCAGGTGACTTGGCCTGCAGGAGAGCTTCAGGAGGAGACTGCCATGTGCTAGAACAGCAGAAACTCTAGAGGACTGTAGTGGTATTTCAGGTGATGAGGAGATGTGTACTGGAACTTGTTAGATTTCCAGTTTTCAGAAGGTATTTTTAGGTACTTGGGGTTTTAGCTGCTTTCACTGCAGCATGGCCCTGCTGATAGCAAAGATGTCCTTCAGGGACAGGAGGGAGACAACATGAGAGGGGAGATCCTGGGGAGTGGAGAACTCTGTGCATGCAGTCCTACCTGCTGAAATGCTTGCAGGAGCCTGATTCCAAGTCTGTGGTGTGTGAAGTGCCCTAGGCAGCTTCCCACCATACACTGAAGAGATCTGCATGCCCATCAGACCATACTCACCAGCTACTCCAACCCAGCACCTGCCCCAGACAACAGGTTCCATCACAGATGCCACTAGAGCAGTTGGACAGATGGCAGCCACCCCTGGACTATGCAAATTGAAGGTTTAAGCAAGCCAGACAATCCTGAAAGTAGCTGCAGAGAGAGGTGATTTCACTCTGCTGGCTCCTGCAGGGTGAGCTCTGGGAGAAGGGAAGGTGTGGGAGGAGCTGACCTGGCTGCTCCCAGCTTGACCTGTTCACGGATGGTGTTGTGGCTGCTTTTCCTCTCTCTGTGGCTCACTGACCATCTTGGTGTGATCTCATCAGGCAGATTGGGGACAATCTGATTGTCCCTGGAGGGGTCAAAACCATAGAAGCCAATGGGAAGATGGTGATCCCCGGAGGGATTGATGTCCACACTCGCCTGCAGATGCCATACAAGGGGATGACAGCTGTGGATGATTTCTTCCAAGGAACAAAAGCAGCCCTGGCTGGTGGAACCACTATGATCAGTGAGTGGAGCAAGCATATCCTGCACATGACAGCACCCAGCACTCCTGAAACATTGCCCTATTATTTATCTTTCTCTTTATTTTTCTCACTCTTCTTTGTTTTAAAGGTCTGTGACAGTGTGCTCATCTTTTCTGTGGTTTCTGTCAGTACAGTCTAGAGAGTGAGGACTGGGATGAATCTTTGGGATCCTTGGTAATGATGAAGTGGTGGGACAGGAGATTTGCCCTTGTAGGTCCTGTATCCTGCAGTGTTTCATTGTCTGCAGCTGCTAGTGCCCCTGGGACCCTCAGAAAGCAACAGCTGCCTCACTTCTTTTCCTTGTTTAATGAAAATAGGGCAGCATGATGCTCAGTTGAGTCTGAGCAGAGGAACAGAGCAATGTCCTGGCATCCTGCACTGCTCAGAAATAAACAGTGCTACCCAAAGAAGGAAAGGAAGTTCTGAGGTCCTTCCCTGGAGAAGGCCATGGCTGTGCACTGACCTGAGGTCCACATTTCACTGCTGTGCACTGGCCACAGCTGTGTGCACTGCAACAGTTCTTGGGATGCAGGACCAACTGCTGATCCTTCCAGTAAAGGACTGGGTTTCTTGCCATCCCCACCCCCTGCCCTCCCACCAGTTCTCCAGTGTTTGTGAAATGGACTGTGGCAAGGCATGGGCATTACATGGTGGGCAATAAAAGGTGCATTAGCACTGCAGTGTGGGAGGAGGCTGTGTGTTAATGGGGTGGAAGTGGAGATGAGGGAGGAAAAGGCCCATCAGCTTTCAGCTGATTTCTCATCTGAAGCCTGTAAAGCCCCTGGTCCTGTGCCAAAGGCCATTAAGCAAAGGCTCTGGGTGCTTTCCTGCCAAGAAACACTTGGAGGAGCCCAGGCACAGCACCGAGGTGATGGGCATCTCCTTGGAGCTGCCCTGAAGCTGCTGAGGAGTTGAGCCTGGGCCTGCAGAGATGGCTGGCAGCATGCAGGGCTGCAGTGGGGTGGCCTGGCTGGGGAGCCCTTGCCCACTGCTTGCCCTGCTGTGCCTCTGCAGTGGACCACGTGGTGCCGGAGCCTGAGGCCAGCCTGCTGGAGGCCTGGGAGCGCTGGCGGGAGTGGGCTGAGGGCAAGGCCTGCTGCGACTACGCTCTGCACGTGGACATCCCGCGCTGGAGCCCCCGCGTGCGCCAGGAGCTGCACACCATGGTCCACGAGAAAGGTTTGCTGCTCGGAGGCCAGGAGGGCGAGCAGTGACCCTGCTGTCAGCCAGCCTTTGGCTGCCAGTGCCTGCTGGGATCCAGCCTGGCCAAAAGCAGGAGTCGTGCCCTGTGATGGGCTGGGGGGAGGAGAGCCCTGGCTCACCCTGCTCTGCTCTCTGCTCTGCCTCTAGGAGTCAACTCCTTCATGGTGTACATGACCTACAAGGATTTGTACCAGATGTCCAACACCGAGGTGAGAGCTCCCTTGCTGCCTTGGCTGGCTTGATGCAGGGATCTGGGAATGGCAACATGCTGGGGGCAGGACATCAGGGATGGGGGATGGCATCATGCTGGGGACAGGACATCAGGGATGGGGGGATGGCATCATGCTGGGGGCAGGACATCAGGGATGGGGGGATGGCAACATGCTGGGGGCAGGACATCAGGGATGGGGGGATGGCATCATGCTGGGGACAGGACATCAGGGATGGGGGGATGGCATCATGCTGGGCACTCTGCACAAGGCTGTGCAGAGGCCAGAGCAGTCTGTCTGCTTCCTAATGATTTTTTCATGTCTCCCTTTCAGCTGTATGAGATATTCAGCTGCCTGGCAGAGCTGGGTGCCATAGCTCAAGTTCATGCTGAAAATGGTGATATAATTGCACAGGTAACCAACTCTCTTCTGGTAGGCAGGAACTCAGCATCTGTCCCAGGCAGAGTTGCTGTGTGGCATTAGCAAAATGACTCTAAAGCTTCATGGATATCTTTCCCAAGGTCTGTGCTGCTCAGCAGCAGTATCAAATTTACCAGGATTTTCTGATGTGAATGTGATGCAGAATTGAATCTGAAATAGTAAATTAGCAATTATCTAAATGGAATGGAGTGGGCCATCAAATATGGGATGTTCTGCACTCCAGTGGCAGCTCTTTAGTGTGGGGAGGCAGAGACCTTTGCCTTGCACATAATCAGCTAAGTGAGTTAAAGTGTATTGAAAACATAATTCATATGATTCTATGAAAAGTTCTGTGGCAAGAGAGGAATTTCCTCCCTGCTGTAAGCAGTTAGCTCATGGAACTGGGCTTGCAAGGGCATTGTTGTGAGGGGTGTGCTCAGGTGGGTTGTCTGTGTTGGCCTGCTGTGTGGTAGTTGGTGCTGGATCAGGAAAAGTCCAAATGTTTTGATTTTCCTTAAGGGAGAGAAGACATTGCTCAGTTATGCTCTGCAACAACTTGCTTCTTCCTGTCTTTTATTCTTGGGGGAGGGATCTGCTTTCCTTTGTGGTTGATAGTTTCACAGTCTTGTAACATCCCTCTGTCCTTTTGATGTCCTAGGAACAAGCCAGGATGTTGGAGATGGGAATAACTGGCCCTGAGGGCCATGTGCTGAGCAGACCTGAGGAGGTAAGATGCAAAGGACATTGCCCACAGGTCACACAAGGTGCAGTGTCTGGAGTGGGGCCAAGCCAGCCTTCTCCTCTGCTTGGAGTCTAAAGTGTGTTTCAAAATCAGATGGACAAAGCCATTGGTGGAAGCAGATGGGAAATTCACTGGTTACAAATCATTGTCAAGACACTGATTAGGTACTTCTGATTTTAGCTTACAGGGTATTTTTCTGTTTGTTCCACTAATCTGAGTTGAGTCTAATTTCAGAGAGGTTTTCCTGAGACAACTCCTTGCTGAGAGGTGCTTTTAACTTCCCAGAGCATCTGAAAGGAGAAAACAACAGGAATTTGGTACAAGAGCAGAGGAGCACAGGGACAGATTTGTGCTTCAGGGTCTGCTGGAAATAAACTCAGTTGGCTTAAATTACAAGTGTAACAAGTTGACTGTATTATGGCTGGTAACAGCATCCATAGCCTGGTGTAACACAGTGCTTGTTCCCTTTGAAGTATTGGTGTCAAACACTTTCCTGTACAGGGAAGAGGCTCAGTGTCCACTAGAGTAGCTCAGAGTCCCTCTGTCTGTAAACTGCCATTTATTTTTATGGCTCTGAACCCATTGCCACTGCTTGGCAAGCTAACCCCCAGTTCTGGGATGCTGTGGTTGTGCCAGGTTTTGAGAAGTGCCTTGTTATCATCAGACAGCACTGCAGCTCTTGCCCAGAGTAAAACATTGTTGTGTTTGATCTTGAAATGACATCAGAGTGTAAAGCAAGAGAGAGCAGTGAAAGAAGGCTCTAGATTTCTGCTCAGTCAAATCCAGATTTCATTGCCTTTGAACATGCTCTCCCTGGGAAAATGGTCAGGAGAGCACGGATGGCCCTGCTACCACCCATAAAGCCTGCAGGTTGATGGCAAAGCATTGGGAGAGTGGCCCACAGCTCTGTGGGTCTGCTCTGTCCCAGAGGGACCTCCCTGGGGGATAAAGATAGGCTTTTCTGTCAGATGATGTTGGTGAGTTGTTAGGGCAGGATGGTGCTGCTCCAGATTGTGACCTGCTGTGAAGGGTATGCACTGATGGCTCTGTTAAACCCCATCAACTACTCGAGTCCATAAGTCTGCTGATAAAAATGTTTTATTGTTTAAATTTCTGTTTAAAGAGTCTTTAAGCAGAGGAGAAAAGCCTCTTCTCCCTGTGCAGCAGGTAGGCCTGCAGAAGCACGAGGGGTGCACAGGTGCCTGTGTGTCTAGCTGCAGGCTCTGCTCTGGCTCCTGGCAGAGTGAGCCTTGCAGTCCTTGCTCTGCACTCCTGGCCTCCCCAGGAGCTGCTGACTGCTGCATTGACTTTTTAAGGCTTCTGTTTTGAACTTTCTCATGCTGAAGCTTGAAGCCAAACTGTAGAGCAAACACTTGGAGAAGCTCTGGGCCTGAGCTGAGGCCGAGCATGGGCTGATGTCATAGTCCAAAGATATCCCTGGTGCTGGCACTCTGGCAGGGCAGTGGAATGCAGGGTGAGTGTCAGCAGGCTGGGACGAGCAGCAGCTGCCTCACAGGACAGCCAGAGCCTGGCAGCACAGGGCTTGTGGCAGCCCTGTCACAGGCAGGGTGATGTTTGGTTAAACTCAACACAGCCACAGGAGAGCCTGGGGCAGTGAGTGCTCTGAAGGGACAGACCCTTGCATCCTGTGACCCATGCTGTCAGGCACAGACAGAAGTCTCTGGGCTTCAGCTCGGGAGAGCTGGAACCAGGCAGTGGAAAAAACAGATGCAGCTCTGCACTGGCCCCTGAGCAAGGTCCAGGCTGCCTTGCCAGGCATGGTGTGGCTGGAGCCTGCAGGTTGGGCTGGGCCCTAGGGAGGCTAAAACTTCCCCCGCAGGTCTCCCTGCTTAACCTGCCCTTGAGGACTCAAGGATAAGAGCAAGGGCAGAGGTTGTCGGCAGCAGTCTGTGGTGTGCCAAGAGGAGCTGCAGCTCCTCCCTGCCCGTGCACTGTTCTCTCTTCCAGCTGGAAGCAGAAGCTGTCTTCCGAGCCATCACTATTGCCAGCCAGACCAACTGTCCCCTCTATGTGACTAAAGTGATGAGCAGGAGTGCTGCTGACCTCATCTCACAGGCCAGGAAGAAAGGTGAGGGGCAGCTGCTGCCACACACAGCCTTGCTGTGCTGCTGGGATCCTGGGCAGCTGGAGTAGCTGCTCCCATGGCCTCGTGGCTGTTTTGCCAAGACCAGCACTGTGCCTCAAGTGCAGTCCAGTGCTTTCCCTTCTCGTGGGAAGCAGCTAGCTCAGGGATTACCTGACCTCTGAAGGGCAAGGTGATAACAGCAGGCCACAAGGAGCCACTTGCTGTTGTCATGATGGGTAACATCTACATGTGGGTCGCAGGTAAACCTGCTTTAAACAGCAGGCTTGTCTGTGGCTGTGAGGAGACTTCCCTGATCCACCCAAGCAGCATCCCTCTGTCCCCTCTGCAGGCAATGTGGTGTTTGGTGAGCCCATCACAGCCAGCCTTGGCACTGATGGGACACACTACTGGAGCAAGAACTGGGCCAAGGCTGCAGCCTTTGTGGTCTCTCCACCTCTGAGCCCAGACCCAACAACTCCTGACTACATCAACTCCCTCCTGGCCAGGTGAGTGACAGCTCTGCTGGGCAGTGCTGCTAGCAGGACAAAGTGGACTCTGGCCTCAGACAGGGAAGGAAGAAGTTAGGGAGTACCTGGGCAGCACAGGCATTAGTCCAGCCTGAACCATTCACTGTAGGTGTTTAATGAGCTGACTGATGAAGTAGCTCTGACCCAGAGCTGTGGGGTTTACGTGTGAGAGCAGAGGGAGGACAGGGCAGGCACCCTAAGCTTAACATCAACACTGAGCAAAATACCAGGGCAAGTAGTCGTTAACCATTTGAAATGCCCTGAAGAAGGCAAAGATATGAGGACCAGTTTGCACAGATTTGTCATCAAAAGCATTCACTGAGCTGGAGGAGCCCCTCCACGTGTGTGGGGTGGGGAATAGCTGCCTGGGTTGTGATGCTGCAGGAGAAGGTGGAGGGATTACAGGTGTCACGAGCTCTCACACCTCTGCAGGTGAGCAGTAGTGCAGAGTGCAGGAGGCCTTCAAGAGCAGTGTGCACGTCTGGCAGGGATGGCAGGTTATTTGTTCACCCTGCAGGGAGGGGGTTTGTTGGAAATAGAGAGCAAACAATAAAAGCACTTCAGCAATTTGCTCTGACCTTTCTCACTTATACTCCATCCTCTCACTGGCAAGGCACGCGCAGCAGTGAGGGACACAGAGCTCATTGCTGGCCCTGTCCCTCACAGCCTCTCAGCTTGTGCTTGTACTTCAGCTGTGCCTGGGGCTGCTGCTCAGTGTTAGCCAGGGCTGACACACGGAGGCACTGGTGATGGAGGTGACCTTTGAGCTAATGCTGGAAACATCTCTGCCTAGCTGAGCAAGGGATGATGGTCAGTGAGGTGTCTTGGCAGAGGGGCACGTTAGGGTAAACCTGGCTTCTACCTGCATTTGGGGTCTGAATGTGCAGCTTGCCCTGAGTTTTGCTGTGGTCAAGGAGCAAGAGATGCCTCTGCTCAATCTGGATGTACGAAATGGTAGCAGGTCTTGGGGACTGTAAGGGAAAAGTGAGCTCAGCTCCTGGACTGGCTTTCTGATCCTTCCCTTTCACTTCAAATTTACCCCAGACCTCAAAGGAGAGACCAGAGCACTTCTGAGTCCCTGCAGCCCAGGGGTGTCTGTCCTTACACCTTTCCTGCACTGTGTTCTGAGGCTCCAGCAGGAAGAGAGGCTGTGAGGCTCCAGCAGGGCTGGATGGCTTGTTTTCTTCCACTGGGGCAAATCTGGTGGAGATTAGGAAGCACATTGTGTCATCAGCCTGGGCCTCTGGCTGTGCAGTCAGTCAGACATATGGCAGAAATGATCAGAGGAAGATGGAGATTACCAGTGGATTAGTCTGATTTACAGCTCTGAGCAGAGCAGAGCTGTTGTGTCCACACCAGGCTGCCTTCAGGCATAGCTGGGCTGGGAGCTGGATGCTTGAGGCCACGTGCACCAGGAGCTGGCCTCCACTGCTCTGCTTCTGCCCAGCAGCGATGACTTTCAGCTGCTGCCTGTCCCCTGCTCCCCAAGGACCCAGCAGCAGCCAAGTGTCCCATGTCCCCCATGTCCAAGCCTTGTCTGCCCGTGGAACAACTGACGATGCTTTTGTTGTCACCACCCCTCAGTGGTGACCTGCAGGTGTCAGGAAGTGCCCACTGTACCTTCAGCACTGCACAGAAAGCTGTGGGGAAAGACAACTTCACTGCCATCCCAGAAGGGACCAACGGCATAGAGGAACGGATGTCTGTCATCTGGGACAAGGCAGTGGTAAGAGGCACACCAGGGAGAGGGCAGAGAGGGCAGGCACCTCAGACACCTCAGAGCTGGGCCCAGCTGCCTGTCTCCTCTCTGGCTTTGAGAGTCCAAACAAGCCAAAGCAGGAGAGGGAGCTCTGCTCTTGTGGGTTCAGAGTCAACAGCCAGGAGCTGCAACTCTGCTGCTGCTTTTTGCTTTGTCTGGTGCCAGTAGTGGGATCAGCCACAGTGCTCTGGGCAGTGCTTGTGCTTCCTGAGGCTCTTACTCTCCCTTTCCCCCAAAAAGCACTTTGGTCTCTTTGTGTCTGAGCAGGCCACAGGGAAGATGGATGAGAACCAGTTTGTGGCTGTGACGAGCACGAACGCTGCGAAGATCTTCAACCTGTACCCGCGGAAGGGGAGGATAGCAGTGGGCTCAGACAGTGACCTGGTCATCTGGGATCCTGATGCAGTGAAGATTGTCACAGCAAAAACCCACCAGTCTGTAAGCCCTCTGGAGGGGGTGGTGTGGGTAGCACTGTGAGGGCTGCCTGGCTGCTGGGAGCAGCTGCCCTGCCCTCCTGGTGCAGGGACTGAGCCCAGGCTCTGTGACTGTGGGGTAGGATGTCTGTTGTCCCTGGGCTCTGCACATGGAGGTTTTCTTACCCTGCTGTGTTGCTCTTCTCTGGAGCCTGGCCCATGCAGGTCTAGGGACATGTGTTTCTCCTTACCTGGTTCCTCTTCCAGGTACAAATTCTTCCTGGCTTTGCCCGTGTGCTTTGTTCATGCCTTACCTTGGGCCTCAGTCTTGCCCTTGCTCACACTGAGCTCTGAAGCAGCAGGTCCTGGTTCATCTTTGGGTTGGGTTCTTAGTGTGATGGACTAGTGAACTCAAGGAGGCCTCTGGGGCAGGCAAGGCTGTTACAGGTCTCCTCTCCCTGTGCTGGTGACTTCAGCAGTAAGGTATGGGGTTTCAAGAGCCCTGAGTGGGCAGGCAGTGCTCATGGCCCTCCTGATGATTCTCCTGTGGTTGCTGCAGGCAGCTGAGTACAACATCTTTGAAGGCATGGAGCTACGTGGGGCCCCACTGGTTGTCATCTGCCAGGGGAAGATCATGCTGGAAGATGGCAACCTGCACGTGACCCAGGGGACCGGACGCTTCCTGCCCAGCAGCCCCTTCCCTGACTATGTCTACAAGCGCATCAAAGCCAGGAGGAAGGTGAGGAGACAGGGATGCCAGGAGGCAGAGTGGGGACACTGTTAGCCCAAATTGCCTTTTTCCCCAATAACTGGTGGGTTTTCTTCTGCTGTTCTCGCTGGACCCTAGAGACAGTGCTGCAAACTGATGTGTTTTCAAGCTGCAGCTGGGCTAGCTAGGGCTGGGGCAGAGAGCTGTGAGCTCAGTGCTGATGCTGTGCCAGCACTGAGGCAGATGCTTGGCTGGGTCAGCAGGGGGAGATGCCTGCCCGTGCTGCTGTCCTGCTGGAGCAGGAGGCTGGAGGGAAGTGCTGAGTTACAGACAAGGAGACTGGCCTTCTCCTTCCCCATCCATGCAGCATGGAGCTGTGCCGAGGGAGTGCCTGTTGCACTGGACTGTGCACACCTTGCAGGGAGGCTGTCACACAGGAGCTGGGTGCTGGGGCTGTGCCAGGCTGCAAGGGCACACAGGACAGAGGGGCACAGGGCTGGCAGTGTAACTTGCCTCTGCAGTGGGACTGGGGAGCCAAGGATGGCTGGAGAAGGATGCTGCCATGGCAGGATGCTCCCTGGGAGCGGAGCTGTGTCACTGTCCTCTTCTCTCTGGTGACAGATGGGAGAGATGCACGCTGTGCCCCGGGGCATGTACGACGGACCTGTGTTTGACCTGACCACCACCCCCAAGGGGGGCACCCCTGCGGGGTCAACCAGGGGGTCCCCGACACGGCAGACACCCCCTGTCAGGAACCTCCATCAGTCTGGATTCAGCCTCTCAGGTGAACACAGGTGGTGATTGGGCTGGGAGGGCACAAAGCCACTGGCCCTGCTGCCCCAGCTAGCCTGGGGAAGAAGGCAGCTAGGAGATGGCCTAGGGCAAGCTGAGCACCCTGTGTGTCCCTTAAAGGACATGGCCAGAGCTGGCCCTCCACCCCACTGCACCTTGCAGTAAAAACAAGGAGGATTGTGGCTGTGCAGATGGCAGCACAGCATCAGACCTTGCTCTTGTGGTGTGGATCTGTTCATGGAAGGGTGTCTGCAGAGGCATTGAAGCCACTGTCAGGGGGTTGTTACTGGAGCTGGAGCAGGTTGCTGTAGACAGCCTTGGGAGATGCTTCGGTGAGACTCCAGGCTTTCTTCTCAGTCCTGTGAAGAAATTGCTCATAATTTCACTTTCCCTCTTCCCTTTGTGTTTCCTTGTCCTCTGCAGGGACCCAGATCGATGAGGGCGTTCGCTCCGCCAGCAAGCGCATTGTGGCTCCCCCGGGAGGTCGCTCCAACATCACCTCCCTCAGCTAAAGGTCCCTGCCCCGAAGGAAACAACATCCCTGTGCAAGCCAAGGAAGAAAAGTGGTACGTTGGTGTTTAAGAAGGAAAAGAAATAAACCTGTTCTGAAGAATCAATAAGCCTCAAGCCTTATGTTTCACAAATGCTACTTGCTACCTAGCTTTAAACATATTGCTTCCTTTTGTTGTATGCATAGCCTTAACCTTCAGTTGTGGTGGTTGTGGGGTCAGTCGGGTTGTGTTTGTACTCCTCTCTGTATGCATGCTGCTCAGACAGGTCGCTCGGGTCAGTGTCTTATTGGTGTGGAATGCGTGTGGGATGCTGTGCTGTGGGACAGCAGCAAGGGCCTGGCACAGGGATCTGCCAGGCAGCCAAGTGCAGGGGCTGGCAGAGGTGTGGGACAGGGAGGGCAGGCTCCTGGGGACCAGCAGGAGCAGGTGGGGCTGTGTGCTGTTCATCTCCTTTGTCTCCACCCAGTATCCTTGCTGTTTTACCATGAGGCCCATGGGGAGCCCGGCCCATCTCTGTAACAGCTGTCACAGCACCTTCTGTCAGGAGTTTTACTACTTTGTACACTTTATTAAAAAACAAGTTGTTCCTTCCAAGAAGTGGTGTGGCTGGCTGGCTTCTTTCTTCCTCCGCTGCAGCTCCGGGGCAGGTGGTGCACAGCAGTGTCCCCTGGGGAGGAGCTGCAGGGACAGGCTCTGGGGTGGAAGCTGTGTGGAGCTCACTTCTGCAGCTGTCAGGATGTTGGTATAGCTTCTTGGGCAAAACCAAAAAGGTATCAGCAAATCAGCATGTTACAAGTGTTTGTAAAAGCCTGCTGAGTTTGTGCTCTGCTCTCTGGCTGCAGCCTGCCCTGCTCATCCCAGGCTGCTAACACCTGCTGAGAGCTGTGCCTGTCACCTGCTTGGTGACAGAGACCAGCACCTTCTGACCCCAGCTGGGGGGGCTTGGAGGGTGTTTTCTGTGAGGTAAATGCTCCCCTTCTGTTAACTATTTATCAAACTGAGAGTCACAGCCTTCTGAAGCTTGCAGACCATGCAGAAAAAACAAATTGTTTTTTAACTATTACAAAAATTGTCAGTTTAGGCTGTGCTAAATAAATAGACTTTTTTGGTTTTCTTCCTTCAGTGTTTCACCTTGAAATGTTTTTACTTGCCTGCAGCTCAGATGGGACAAGTCCATGCAGAGTCCTTGAGGGGCCATGCTGGAGCAGTTGTGCCAGGGCGAGGAAGGTTGCTCATACTTAGGAGTTTTGTGAAGATCTATCGAGCAATTAAAGATCTTTCCCTGTTGCCTGGTGGTGATGAAGCTGAGGCTGTGCCTTTGCTCGCAGAGGAAGAGGGGGAAGGAGAGGTGGCTTTCAGAGTCTCTGGGGAGTTTTGAAAGATGCAGTGTTCTTACCATTTCAGTTCTCAAGGTTTTGGGTTTCTCAGCCAGCCAGTGGTTGGGTTTGGGTTTTTTAGTCAGTCAGCCAGTATAAAGGTATTTATGCAGCCACAGGTTTTTCCCCAGTGAGGAGCAGAGCTAGTTTCCTTGTCTGGGGCTCCACATAAGCAGATGAGTGGTGAGTGAACCTCTCCAGTGCCCGTGTCCGAGCGAGGTGATAGCAGCTGTGTGCTGAGTGGGGGACAGGGACAGCTGCTGGTACAGTCCCTGTCTGCTCCACTGGCCCCAGACCCAGTGTAGGACTGGGCAAAGAGCAGAGGATCAGTGGGAAGTGCTGCCAGTGCTCTGGGTAGCCTCCCTGGGAATGACAAGTCTGAGGGCAGGGAGATGTCAGCTGTCTGAGTGCTGGAGAGCAGGGGTGGCTGGGGAAGGGCAGAGCAATGTGGTGTGCTGTGATCCTCAGAGGTTGTTGTTCTGGTTGTCCTCCTTGCCTCTGCTCTTTGCCAGTGTTATGGTCTCCTGGGTGTCATCATGGAGGTGTCTTACCCTTGAGGAGAGAAAGGGATGGTGGAGCTGTGAGGACCTCTGCAGCCCCGAGAGCCCAGTGGCAATCTGCCTGAACAAACAGGGCACTTCATGCAGCTAGAGGCCATGGGCCCATCCCTCCACCTCAAGAACAGAAATGCCCAGCAGATACCAGCTCAACCAGCATCCCCAGGACCTGCTGTCCTAGTTAGCAAGCTCCTAAAGCCCCACCTGCAGTGTTTGCCAAGGTGGCTCCAAACCCCAGCCTGTGAAAAGCTTTGTCAGAGGCCAGAGTGCTGTCTCTGCACCAGTACTTACTTTTCTCTGTTGAAAACAATGAAGTCCCTCTGGAGTATCTCTAGGTGCTTTTGAAGATGGCAGGCCTTTGACATTCAAACACAAAGATAAAGAGATGGGGAGTAAATTCACAGTTGCCTTAGAAAGACACTACAAGGACAATTTTAAGGAGATCTAGAGAAGTCTTTAGGTAGAGAGCATCTCTAGTACTGCAGAGGGGAGAATGGCATTAGGACTCTCCTCTCATACACAACTGAGCTGTACATGTGCTGCCTTCCCCCAAAGGGAAGATGTGGACAAATTTTGGGAATAAGGTTGGTCACAGTGGGAGAAGTGGTTTATTTAAACAGTTTGCTGTGGTCCTGCTAGATGGCAATCAGCTTTCCTGGCAACTGAGAGACCTCCCTGCCCATGTCCTTGCACCTGCTTGCCCTCACCTCGGAGGAGTTGCTTCTGCTGGTGTCTTTCTTCTTAGCCAAGCGCTTCTTCTTCTTGTGAAGAGGTTTGGATTCCAGGATCATCTCTTCCAGTTCAAAGGTTGGGTCACAGTTCAGTCTGCCCTTCTGGAGAGGAAAGAGAGAGAGAAATGGCCTTAAGTGATCACAGGCTGTCTCCAAGAGTATGTCATAAACTGAACTGCACCTGGGAGCTGAGTTTTGTCAAAAAGAAACCGATTGCCCCTGCACACGTAGCTGGAACACTCTGTGCCCCTCACCCTTGGATCAGTGCCCTCAGCCAGGGGACAAGCAAGGTGTGACAAGTGCTCTTTGTGTGCTCACTGCTCTGAGAGCAGAGTGAGGATGGGGCTGTGTGTGTCTGCTGGGCTGTGCCATGCCTCTGCTGGGAGGAGCACAGCAGCCCACACATGGTGTTAAGGCAATACACATGCACCCATCACAGAGAAAGCCAGCAACAGAGGCAGAAAACACAGACAACTGACAATGTTCCTAGCATAGCCCATCCTCTGTTTGGCTGAAAAACTGTTGACTGCACAGAACAGTCCTTGGATTATTTCTGTAAGGGTTCTGTTACTTTTGTGCTGTTTTAATCCAATTAGAAAAGGATCAGAAGCAACTAATCTACTGCATGTGATGTGTTACTATGAACAGTGGGAGTGTTAGGGAGAGTCACTGCAGGAAGGAGCAAGGATGCTAACATGGTGGGTGAGCTCCAGGCTGCTAACAAGACTGTCTACATTTTAACGGCTGGTTGGAAGCTGAGCTGCAAGAGATGTGGATGAGCCAGGAGGGCTCCCAAGCACGACCAGTATGTGCTTCACCTGGCATGCCACAGGCAGTCTGGAGCCTGTAACACCAGTTCTGCATCCAGAAGTTCTGGGAGTATCATAAACACAGCAGGTCAGTTTTGGGGCACCTACACTCTGTAGTCAGCCCCCATTGCTCTTCATTACACCCACAGGAAGTGAACATTTTGCCCTTGCCTCTCTTTTCCCCTCTCCCTTGTGACCTCTGATGCTCTTGTGGGAATCTGTGAGAAGTTCCATGATCTGGTGCCAGGCATGAGGGCACCCTGAGAACCTCTGAATCCAACTGCCTTACCGTGGGGATGAACTCTGGAGTCACCCTTTTCTGGAGCACAGCATCCCAGTTCACATCCGACAGGTAGGGAAAGGCCTGGATGTCCTTCAGCTGGGAGAAGCGCTTCTCAGGGTTTGGCTCCAGCAGCTGCAGGGAGAGTGGAACAGGAGAGAAAGTGAGAGCCTGGCATGAGCAACCAGAGATCAGGTACCTGCAGAGGGGTCTGTGGCAGTGACAAGGGCTGGGGACAGCACAGACTCTTGTCTCTATCACTGGTCTGCAGCCAAAGTCCCTGTATTACTGCTAGGCCTGACGAAACATTAGATCCACTTAGTTTTTAGCAAATGGAGATAGATGTTCCTGAGTTTTCTCTCTGGGAAGCAGCCATGATTCTGTCCCAGCAAAGAACTGATGGTTCATTTTCAGTAAGAACATTGAGAGTGCTTCCTTAGAGGTGACAAAATATTCTTACCTACTATTTGGAACAAAAAATAGATGAACGCCACACTAATGACTCCTTTATTGCCTACACTAGTCTGAAAAGCACAATATTTACATCCTCAAGTTTGCAGCTAGTGCTGTGAGGCTGGCTCAGTATTTCAGCTTTGCTGCTGCATGCAGGGTCTGACACTGCCAAGCAGTGTTTGTGTTTATTGAAGACATGGCTTCACTTCAAACATGATTTCAGCTTCACAATGATTCCAGTAATGATTTTGAAGCAATTTTGATAACAGCTTTAATTAAAAAAATAACTGCAGTGGTGCATAAACCAGATGGCATCAGAGGATTTCAGCCACATCAGCACTGCCTGCAAGGATTGTCACTGTTGGGTTGAATGTTTTTTATACATTAAAAAACATATTTTATTTTTTTTTGCCAGCATTATGGATACTTATTAGTCTCCACTTCTAAGTTGCTGTGCTGGCCACAGCTGCCTCACCTTCTTGATGAGTGCCACCATGTCTGCAGACCAGGCAGCAGGGTACATCACCGTGGCTGTCCGGAAGACGTGAGCCATCTCATCCGTGGAGGTGCTGGAGCGAATGTGGTAAGGCCTCTGTGGAAATGCCACAAGGAAAGCTCTGTCATTTAGCCATTGCTTCAGATCCTTGGGGAATCTTTCTAGAGCAAAGCAGCTTCAAGTGAAATCTCACTGTACATTCCCCAAGCCTCCTGCTGAAAAATCTCTCCCTGTGTGATTGTAGCTCAGCTGAAATGAACAAAACAACGATGCTAGCGAGAAGGAGGAGAGTAACTAGATATTTACACAGCGTGACAGGAGGCAAAACACAAAGTTAGAGTTATCAGCCAGCTCGTGTTTGCTTAGCCTTCTCAATATTTGTATCTTAGAGGCTATCAAAAAGGATTCAACACATCTAGTGCTGTGGTTAAAGCATTCCCAAAACTCCCTGTAAAACATACTGCTGTTTTCAGTCCTTCACAAGTGAAGGGGAGCAGGACCCCTCCCTCCTAGCAAATCAGCTGAAAAAACCATGCCCCAGGAAGGATTCCAGGTGCTGGGTGGACATCAGGCTGCCAGGAGACCTGTCGCTTCTCCCCATGACCAGTGTCCCAGCACAGGAATGGCTGAGCCCCCGCTGCAGACCCAGACCCCTGGCCCCATCTGAGTGCCCAAGAGGCTTTTCCAAAGCAACACAATTTTGCTCCAAGTTCACTTTTCCCCTGCGTGATGAGAGCTCCAAGTAAACTCTACTGCAGCCCAAGCCTTCAGGAGCTGCCACTTGTGTGCTTGGCCAGCTACACCAGCCCAGGTGCCCTCAGGCCAAGCTGTTCTGTGTCCTGACAGTTTCTCTGAGCTCTGGGCCATGCCTCTCTGCTTCCTATGCTGCAGTAACCCTCCCAGCCCTGACCTTGGCTCAGCCCCTGCATCCCTGTTCCCAGGCATCAGCCTCTCCAAGAGAGCATTTAAGGAGCCAGAGGGACAGGAGTGACACAGTACCCGTGTCCGGAGCAGCTCGTAGGCAGTGATCCCCAGTGACCACCAGTCCACAGCAAAGGAGTAGCCAGTGGGTTTGGTGGGGTTAAACATCTCAGGTGCTGGAAACAGAAAAAGGAGAGTTTGCCTTGCTGTGAGCCACACAGAATGCTTGATGCAGGCATGGAGAGCATCCCTGCTCCTCTGCCTAGGACACAGACTAGCACACAACCCATTACCACAGCTCTGGTAGACTGGTCCTTGACCAGAACACCCCTGAGATGGACACGAGTCAGGACAGACAGTGTCCTTGCTGCATCTCATGTTCTGGTCTTGGTCAGGTTCTAAACATCACAGTGCTTGATGTTTATGAACTGTGCTTGTGTGGCAAGTACCAAGTGGGTCCTCTCACTCTCTGAAAAGTCAGCTACTGCAGTGATGGGAACAAGAGGTGAGTGCTCTCCTGCAGCTCCTCTGGGCTTGTTTCTCCTTCCAAACACACACATGTGTTTTGTCAGGTGCCAGGAGGAAAAGAATTCAATCTCTCACCTGAAATGGCTTCACCTCTACCCCTAGGGCTGTCAAATGAAGCTCACAACACAACTGTCACTGCTTCTTACCCATGTAGGGCTTTGTGCCAGCAATGGTGGTGACTTGGATCTCCGTCGTCAGCATCGTGGCAATGTTGAAATCAGTGACGTGCACGTGTCCTGGAAGAGAGGTTAACCTTAACTTGGTTTGCTTTAATGGCACCTGAGAAACAGCTTTGAGACAGGCACTTCAAGTAAAACCCTCTAGGGAAAGGAGGTTCCAGGTGAAAAATATTCTGCTGGGAGAAAATCCTTCAGCTTGCAGGCTGCTTACAGAAGTCTCTTGTTACATCAAATATCCCCTTACTTATCCTTTGGGGAGAAAAAAGCCTGGACTTCCCCAAGAAGTCATTAAGTGATGATTGCTTTGAGTCTTCCTGAACTTGGAGGAAAGAGAACCAAACTTTGCTCACAGAAAAAAATTCTATTGTGTTTTGGAGAAAACAACAAAGCAAACAAAAAACCTAAGCAAAACATCCTTGATGTTTTTGGCTTTCTGGCTGCTTGCTCTTTGCTGTTGCCAGGTACCAAGCACTTTCCCCATTTTCCTTTTCAGAGGACATCTCCAGAGTGGCAGCAAGCAGAAGAGCCTGGTACAAGAAATTCAGACATCATGAAACCCTCCTGGGGTAGGAATGGCTTCTGCTGTCAGTGCCACAACACACAGCTGCTGCCTATGACCTGAGAAGGCAATGAGGTGGATGTGGTTGCAGGGATGAGAAGGGAAATGCTTCCACCAAGCTCTTGCCTGCTCTGTTACTTGCACTTTTATTTTCTTGCAAGCACTTAATTTCATCTTCCTCCTTCACTAAGCTCCTCCTGGGGAGCAGACCCATCCTGTGCTGCAGCACCAGGCTGCCTTCACGCAAGTGATTTCCTTTGAAGCTTGAGGGCTAGTTCAGCCAATCCTTCTGATCAAAGGCAGGCAATCTTCACTTCTTCCTGACCTTGTGCACCTTCTCCTAAGGCACTGAGCCTGCTTGTCCCTGACAGAGCTGGGCTGCTTATCAACAGCATCAGATGTTTTCTGTGGTGTGTTTTGCAGACTCATCAGCCTCCTCTGCACCCAGGGAGGGTGGCTGAGCTGCTGCTGTTGCCTCTAACCACAGAGATCAAATCACAGTGCTTTCTGCTGATGGAGACTGACAATACCTCCTTCAGCTGTTAGCATCAACAGCCAGAAACTCACTCCTGCCTTAGTTCATCACTTCAAGCAGAAGAAAATCACCTTTAGATGCCTCAGCTCTTCAGCAATTCCATGTTTCTCACCAGACTGCCCCAGGCAGGGACAGGCCAGGCACAGCTCAGCAGGACAGTGACCTGCTGGCCTCCCTGCTCAGGTGTCACCTATCTCAATACCTGTGGGCTCTGTGAGCTGCCAGTCCCATCAAGACACAGACTTTCTTACCAAATCTGTGGTGCTTGTCAGGCTGGAGCTTGAAGGGAGAGGAAACCTTGAGGTGCCTCTGTGAGCTGTGGCACTGCTGGGGCAGTGAGTGAGGTGTCAGAGCTCCCATGGCCCTGGCTGATCTGCCAGCAGCTCATGTCCCTCGTGCTGCTCACCCTGCTCCACAGCACCAGCCCCCTGAGAGGAGAGAACAGCACACAAGTGCCCTTCTGGATGTGTCCTTGCATTGCTCTTCCTTTCATCCCCAGCTCTCTCTCCACTTTGTGGGGAGCTGTTGGCATATACATGAATCACAAAGTTATTGAGGATTGAATGTTCCAAGCACAAACCTGCTCTTCCCTGGACATGGTTTGTAAATGACTCACTTTAAACAAATAACAAGTTTAAGAAACTCTCCCACCTGGGAAATGAGCAAACCAAGCCAAGGAGGCTAAGGCAGAGGCAGGATGCAGGATGAGGCTGCAGAGGGATGGCAGAGTTCCAGGATAGGGGGGACTGGGTGACCAGGTATGGGAGCTACTGGTGACCAAGAGGAGGTGCTGGGTGCTGAGTGCTCAGCATCTCTGACTGCAGCCAGTTACAAGAAATAACTCTGAGCAAAGCCATTTCTGGGCTCTTGCAAAACCCCTCTCAGTTCCACCAGAGATGAAAGTGAGCTCTTCTTCTGTTTTATTAGGTAAATGACCTGGCTAAAAAACTCCTGATAATTAGTCACAATTCCTGGAAACTGCCATCTGTTCTGTTGTTTTATTCCCAGGTGAGCCTTGCTGTCACTGAGCCAAATCCACAGACTCCTCATTAGAGGAGGAAACCACTTGGTGCTTGGAATGGCTGCTGAAGGTGCTCACCTGCTGAGGACCTGAGCCCAGTCTCTGAGACTCAACAACTGCTTTATTCATGGCACAAAGACATTTGCCTGGTATTCCACTTTATTTATTGCTCACTTTCACTTCTGAGCTGAAATGGATGTGGTAATGCAGAATGTCACTGAGCAGGGTGACAGCAAATTCATGAGGGGTGTGTGGAGCTCGGGACAGCAGCAGGACAACACATCCCAGCCTGTGGCATCGTGAGGGGCAGCTGTACCACCAACACCTGAGCCAGGCTCCTCCAGGGACACAGGATGTGCACAAGGTGCTGTGGCTGGCAACAGGCATCAGCACCTTTGTGTGTAAAGCTGAATGGTGAAGGAATCCGAGCTGCACAGGAGAAGGGGAGAAGCCAAGGAACAGGGCTGGGGGCATGGAGAGTCTGAACAATGAAGGAGTGAAGTCTGATTGCTGCAGATCTTCAGGTGCTTCATGCTCTCAGGGGACTGGTCTCAATCAAGAACACTATAAAACATTGATGTTAGCAAATAGCACATATTTTGTGCTCACTGCTGTGAAAGGCTGGTAAGGAAGGGAGAGGAGGGAGAGTGGGGAGCTGCAGCTCCATCCATAGGGAACAAGATGCTGAAAAACAAGCACTAGGCTAAATATAGATCAATGTGTTACCACAACAGCTGCTCTGGGGACACCAAAACACTGAACTGTGTGTGCACAAAGCTTTCTGCACACAGGACAGGACACACTGCTGCTGCAGTGGGTGAGGGAGAGAAGTGCTACAAGTCACAGTCACAAGGACACTGGAGTCCAGGGCACAGCCACAGCAAATAACTCTGAAACCTCTGCATCAGAGAGTTCAGCCATCACAGTGACAGAACAGGCTCAAAAATCAGCCTCAATTGCAGTGTCATTACTGGAGTTTGCAGCTTATGTCCTGCTGAGCTGGATGCAACTGCAGTCCAGCAGAGCTTTTTCCCTTCTGTTTTTCCATCTCCAGGGATGCTGACCTACATCTCCCTGTCTCTAGCTCTCCCAGCTCCCTCTTGGGTGGCTGTGTCACCCCTGTCCTACAGGCACAGAGGCTTTTGAAGGCAGTGACAGGTCACTGAGTGTCAGCTGGTGAGGACTGATGGAGCACAGCCCCAGGAGGGGTGGAAGCAGTGCTGGGAGCCCATGGCAGGCTGGGCAAGCAGGAGCATGGTCCATCCCTGGACACTGCTGGGTCTCTGCATTGCTCTGTGCATGGGGCAAGAGCAGGAGCAGTCCTGAGTGAGGCAGGAGAGAGGATCCTGCCCCTGCAGGCAGAGGCAGCTGTGCTGGCAGCTCCTGAATAAATAATGGACTCACACTTTGCCAAGAGAGGTGATATGCAGGAGGAGCAGAGCTGGGGCTCAGGTGCTGCCAGACAACCCTCACCCGAGCCAGGGCAACTCCTGGGAGCTTCAGCAGCTCCATTACAGCCTCCGAGGCAGCCATGAATTCAGCTGGGCCTTCTCCCTGCCCTCTGGCTGCCTTGCTGCAGCTGCTAGTGCAGACCTCTCATAGCAAGCCAGGGACATGGATTTGCAAAGAAATAGGAAAGGACAAAGTGCTTTTCTAATGAGTTAAAAGCTAGTAAATATCAGACAGCTCTTCACTGGGAGAGCCTGCCAGGACAAAACAAACGTGCCTCGAGAAGGATGCAAGATTACAGTTACAGCTCTGCCTGAGAAAAAGACAAAAGAAAAAATGACAGCAACATCTCTATTATACTCAGCCCCTAATTCTCTTTGGAGCTCCCTCCCAGTGTCAAGTGCTCAAGGAAGAAGGAAATACCTGAATGCAGATGATCTATTCAACCATAATTCATGCTGTCTGCAGCATGCATCACACACAGCCTGCAATTACAGGAGCATCTCCATTCAAATGATTACACTTGGAGTACATTTTAAGCAAGAGCCAAGGAGATCTTAGCAGAAGGTCTGCTAGGCACCTGAGCATAAGCAGCACAAAGCACGTGGTCCCTGCCAAAGCCTGGGAGGGACAGCATGAGGTTAGGCAGTCAGGAGAGGTGTTGACCAAACACTGAGCTACCCCAGAAGCACCAGAGCATCAGAGGCTGCCCAGCACCCCGAGGGCACAAGGCACTGCCCCTCAGGAAGCAAAAGAGAGCACCCAGAGCAGGAGGGATGGTCCTGAGCTGAGCTGAGGGCAAGGAAGCAGCACAAAATGAGGTAAACAGCAAGCACCTAAACTTGAACTTGGACCTCCTGTTCCCAAAATGTGCTCTTGTGCATGCACACGACCAAAGCAACTGGCACTCACCATGCTCATCCAGTAAAATATTGTCAGGTTTGATGTCTCTAAGAAAAGAGGAGAGGAGAGAGCCATTAGCCTAGAGCAGTGACAGGAACACAGCTGCAGTCACCTCAGCAAAGCCTGGGCTCTGCAGGGACACTCCAGGGACATTGTGCCCTAGAAGGTGTCTTTGCTGGGGCTCTTCAGCTCCAGTGCTCCTAGAGGGTTTGGTTTAGCCATCAAGAGAATGACTAACCAGACAGCAGTGGCACAGGGCTGTGGCTGGGAAGGCTGCTGGGGTCTGCAGGAGCAGCACTCAGGTGCTGTACCTACAGCCTTAGAGATGCTTTGAACCTTTTCCCTCCTTTTACTCCTCAGTCTGTTTCAATACTAGAGAGATGCTCCTCTTCTACTGCATAAAAACCAAATTATTTTAACATCTTTGTTCTAGAAACAAATGAGTTCTCCACAGATCCCTGAATAAAAACAAACCAAGCCAAAAAGCCCCAGCCAAATACCAACAGCCACAGCAATGCTGTAGGGAAATGTGTTCCATTAAGGGAGAAGATGCACACCTGGTACAGCTACACCTGATACACCCATTGTATCCACCCCAGTGACTTTACAAGGCATTACCTGCTTTTAATGAGCTCATTACACTACTCTCTGTTCACCTGCTCCTGGCAGCTGAGTGCCTGTGAGGAGCCTGGCACATCCCAGGACAAGGAGCCTGGCACATCCCAGGATGAGGAGCCTGGCACATCCCAGGCAACAGCCCTGCACCATCCCCAGGCTGTCCACCAGCCCTAGGCCTTCACAGGGAGAAAACAATCAGGTTTAGGATTTTAACTGTAAAAAGGCAATTGCTAAGACGAAGTTTGAACTCAAGAAGGGCATGCAGCCTATGGAATTGCACCAGCACGCTCAGATCATTCCCAGGAGGCAAATAATCACAGAATCACCAAGGCTGGAAAAGATCCCCAGGATCATCAAGCCCAGCCTATGAGCCAACAATTCAGCATCAGCTAAACCATGCCACTCAGTGCCACATCCAATCTCCTCTTAAACACGTCCAGGGATGGTGACTCCACCACTTCCCTGGGCAGTCCATTCCAGTGCCCAGTCACCCTCTGCGTGAGGAAGTGCTTCCTAATGTCCAGCCTAAGCCTCCCTTGTTGCAGTTTCAGGCCATGCCCTCTTGTCCTGTCACTAGTTGCCAGGGAGAAGAGCCCAACCCCTACCTGACTACAACTTCCTTGTAGTTGTAGTTGTAGAGAGTTGTTTGCCATGAACAAGGATGATCTTGTTCACTGACTATTTGTGTGTTTATTTTTTATAAACTAGTGATACCATTTCCTAGCATGAAAAAACTGACAGATATTCCCACTCTTCTGCTGGCAGGTGGGAATAATCCCTGCTGTTGGTCTGTATGCTGCCTCTGCTCAGCTTTGTCCAGACAGAAGCAGCAATCACTTGTCTCCTGATGCTCCCAGTTACAGATGTTGCAGGTAATTGACTCAGCTGAGTCACTTTATCAGCCCAGTACAGTCCCACTGGCTCACAACCTTAATTAAACAACTTGCACTGCAGTGTTAATTAAATACCTTGTGAGTTTCAGAGACTGCCATGCGTGTTTTGTTCTACTCCATTCACCTTAAACACCTAGAGCTGCTGGAAGAACACACTGCAGCCTAAACTGGAGCTTCTCCAGCCCTCTGGGAAAGCCCAAGGAGCTCTGCCCTTTGGCAAGGAGCTCTGCTCAGGCTGCAGCCATGGCAGGTGCCAGGCTGCAGGGACACAGAGCAGGGCACACAGACCCCCGGGCACTCCCTGCTCCTGTAGCCATCACAGTGTCCATCCTCATGAGGACCAGTCTCCTTCTCATGGAGACTTGTCTCACAGCATCAAATCGTGAAGCACCTTGAGCCCCTCAGCCATAGAAACATCACTACTAGCTCTAGTACATCACTAACAGAGAACCCTCAAGCCCCTTAGTCCTGCAGACGTCACTACTAGCTCTAGTACATCACTAACAGAGGAGCATTTCTCCCCTGTGCTTCTCTTATGCCTGTGCTCCCCTCACTTTCAGCTCAAGCCAAGAACATAAGACTTTTCCTCTCCCTGCTCAGGGTTCTGCATTTCACAATGTTTAATTCATGCTCATCCATTATTTGGTGCTGCTGAGCAGGTGCTGGGCAGAGAGGGACAGCACAAGGTCCCTGTCACCACCTGGGCTTGGTGTCCCAGTGGGGCACAGCTGTGGCTGCTCTGACAAGATCAGGGGCATCAGAGTGGAAATCTATGCAGGCATAAAACAAAACAAGCAGTGTGAAAGATGAGACTCCTGAGAAATTGGGAGCTCACCCCAAGGAGGTCTGGCTCTAGCTGCAGCAGAGCAAAACCTCTCTGGTGCTCTAGGGCTCTGCACCGCTGCCGAGGGCATGCTGTGGGCACACCAAGCACCAGCCTGTCTGCCCTCACAACCCAGGAACAGCAGCCAAACACTATGGACGTGAGAAACTGTTCACCAGCCCTTCAGAGTGTCCCTGCTCCTACTAACAACCAGGATCACTGCAGTTTTCACTTCTGTACCATTCTTACACCTCACAGCAATCATCTTCTGGAGTGACATCTACTAGAAGCTCATTCAATGAGATAATCTTCTCCTTATCTTTATTAACCCTGTGCTGGTCTCAGCCTATTCATGCCCTGTTAGCATCTCCAAAGTGGGAACCCCTGGAGCCCAAGCTCTGTGTTGCCCAGCACCCCAGCAGGAAGCAGGAGCAGAACTCTGCCTCTCCAGCCAGGGAGAACCTTGACTTCCTCTCTTACTTTGCACATCTCTCAATGTACAGCAAGAGCTCAAGCATATCGTTTTTTTCACTGGCCATGAAAGATCTTGATGGCCAGAAGGAAACTCAGCACTTCTAGAAAGGGACTGAACGTCACACAGAAGAAAGCTGTGTCTGATCCCATTCCGTGTCAATCAGTGTGGCAGATTGAGGAGCAAACAGGAGACACCTTTGAGCATGACAGCAGGGCAATGCTGAATGCTGATGCCTATCCCCCTGGACCAGGATGAGCATTAATGAGCTACAGCTAATTAAACCTATTAGAGAGAGCTTTTTGCAGGATCAGCAAACAAATCAAATAGGCTATATCACAGCCATCCCAGAGGGAGAAATGAGACATTCCCTGTTGCATAGGAAATGGTGTTCTCCTGGGAGCCTGTTGTTTAACACAAACACAACCATATACAGGAGAATATCTCATTTAGCTCTTAAGCTTCCGTTGGTCCTGTCATGGTGAAGAGGAGCAAGTCTGCCCCTGCTGCAGTCTTTGAGCCTCAGCCCAGCCAGGAGGTGCCCAGGAGGTGCCCAGCTGACCTGTGGATGATGTGCCTGCTCTGGAGGTAGTCGAGGGCCAGCCCCAGCTCGCAGATGAAGAGTTTCACTGTGCCCTCCTGGAAGCGCACGTTGTGCTGCAGGTGGTAGCGCAGGTCCCCCCCCAGCAGCAGGTCTACCACCATGAACATATCTTCCTCATCCTGGAACGAGTACCTGAAATGGCACAAGCACAGCACCATCAGCCACCTCACCAATAAAGCCACATCCTAGCCTCCCAAACCCACCACTCCAGTGCAGCTTGCTGCTGAGTGCCCCACAAGCAGCCAGGGGAAGTGACAGAGGAGCCCTAAGGCAGAGGCACAGCCCTGCCCAGCCTCACAGCTCACAGCCTGGCTCTGCTTCTCCTGGCAGCAGCCCGTTAATAAACCCATTTCCTCAGCACAGGCAGGGATGCAGCTGCTATCTGCCATTCCTCTGGAAGTGACCTCATCTGATGCAACTGGTGACCAAGTGTCCCCTTCAGACAGTCTAACAACCAGCTGGGACCTTCTTTCTCCTGGATATTTTCTTACCAGTTCACCAGCTCCTTGATGTGATGAGCAGCACCACGAACCAGAACACTACTCCACATGAAGCTTGTAGTCTGTGTGTCACCCAGAGTGTTTAGCATTGATAAGTTCTACCTCATTCTAAAAACAGAGCCAATAACCAATAAATGTAATTACCTGCTGCCCCAGAGGAATCCTGCAAGGACAGGATATTGGCCACTGCTCATGTGGTGTGCAAGACCACACCACTTGAACTGTTACTGATGTCCTGATGAAATCAACCTGGTAGCCCTGAACAGTAATAAAGTCTTATTTTAAATCCCTTCCTACCACCCCGCTGCAGGAAAAGATGCTGAATCAAACCAAGCAGGAAGAGGTAGTGCCTCTTCCATCACTCAGCTGGTCAATCCCACTGCCAGTGGTTGGAAAAGGACTATAAGCAGAGCACACAGGCTGCATTTATCAGGTGCTCTTGAAGGGAAGACACTCTTTGGTGCACACCTTTCCCCAGCAGATACATGGGCTTCTGCCATACAGTGTGAATGCTATTATTTCTCTTGTCAGTAAATTCAAGGATAAATGACTTTTATTTCTTCTGATTAGCATCAACTCAGTCAGATATCAACGAAGAATTAAGGCAGGCTGTGTAAAGTACAAAACCAAGCACCAGAGCAGGATGATGGGGTGCTGGGACTGAAGCAGTGCTAAGGGAAAGCCTGCAGCAGAGCACTGCTTGGCTGTCAATCCCTGCTGCTGTGGTCCTGGGAGCTGCTGAGTGCTGCACAAGGGCAATGTTCAACAAAACTGGGTGATGGTAACAAGCAATACCTGCCTGGGAAGAAACCACAAGGGAACACAGGAATAAACTCTCCATGCTTGTCTGGGGGGGATAAGGGAGATCATTCTTGGTTAAATAAACAAGATTCCCCTGAAACCAGGGACCCAATCAGTGGAACAGAGGAGCCTCACCTCTAACCAAGGACCCTGGGACCAGTCCAGGGTGCACAGCTGTGTGTTCCCCAGAGCAGTCAGCACAGCCACTGCTGGGGCAGCCCACGCCTGCCCAGTGCCTGGTGCCACCTCGGTGGGTGACACGATGCCTGTCCCACTGCGATGGCAGCACAGCAGTGCTCCCCATGCCAGCCTGCAGCACAGAAGGGGCCATGTCTGGTCTCATAGATGTGTCTAAGTGAGCACAGGAGCATAGCCAGCCAGCAAAGGAGCAGTCTCTCACCATAAATTAACTAAGAAGGGATGTTCCAGGCCCTGCATAATCTGCAGCTCCTTGAAGACATTCCTCACTTCGTTACGCTCCAGACACTTCTGTTTATTCATGTATTTCATGGCATACATCTTCTTGGTGTCATTCTTCTGCACAACACAGACCTACAGGGGCAAATGGAGGGATAAAGCAGAGGTGATTTTTCAGCAGATTTGGGCAGTAAACCATGGTGACACGAGCATTCTCCAGTGCCTTTAGCAAAGTCCACGCGTGGATGCTGCAGCACTGGACATCACCAGCTGAGCTCACTCCCAGTGCTCAGCCAAAGGAGAAATCTTGCTGGGGGAAGGAATTTATCACCACAAAGATGTGAGACAGGGAATCTCCCAGAAGCCAACACTGTATTTTACAGCTCCAGTTAATCTTGGTTGTGTCTGTCCCTCCCACACCAGTGACTGTTTGGACAAGCCCTTCATTGCAGGCTAGATGCTGGGGAGCAGAAGATGATCTCTCCTTCCCTGGTCAGTTCCATTCAGCTCAGAAGGAACCTTGGGCTTTGTTTGAGGGGTGCTGGGGTTTGAATTTTAACCTTTCTTATAGCTGTATTTCATCAAATCCAGAAAGAAACACTGCTTCAGTGAAAGACCTGAAGTTTGTAAGACTGCAAAATAAACAATCCTGTTTGTTTCCACAACTGTTCATGAGTTTGGGGATATATGACTGTAACCTGATGCTTAAAAACAAAGACTGTGCTTCACCAGGAAATATCCTCTTCAGAAATGGCCAGGCCTTCATGTTGACTGCAGCTCTTCATTAAAGATGCATCCTGACAAGTGTTCAGCACTGATTTGCTGGGGAATCACAGAAAATGCTTACCCAGCATCATAACGAAATTTGGCTCATTTGATTGACCAGTTTCTCATTCTAATCTCCTGTAATACAATTTGTGCCTATGGAATGGATGAAGAATTGGGCTGTGACTCCTTCCTGGCTACCAGGAGTTGAAGCTCAGGTCACAGCTTGCTGACAATGCAGGGCTGTATTCCTCTACTCTCACGTGAGCCTCTAAGTCACCATCTTCTCAATGTCACATTTCCTGCTGTCCAAACAGGGATTAATTCCCCAAACACTTACTTTCCCAAAGCTTCCCTTCCCAATAGCTCGCAGGATCTCAAAGTGCTCGAAGGTGACTGCAAGAGAGAGCAAACATTCAAACAGAAAATGGCTGAGCAAATGCTTGATGAGATCACATTATTTCTACTTTTTCTCCACAAGGTAAGAGCTGAGAAAAATGATGGACACTGGGAAACTCACTCTCAGAATAACAAGACATCTAATGCTCTCCTCAACCCCAGAGCAATATACAGACTGAACAGAGAGGACACTGGCAAAGGACCATGGAATGATCTATGTCCATCTCACCCAGCCATTGTCCTCACCTACTAACCATTTCTGCTTTATTTTCCAACAAATCTGGCCAGCTGGGGAGAATATCTGGCTGCCATCCTCTGGGATGCTTTCCACACCCTTTTGCCCAGAAGCAGCACAAAATCCAGCTTTTAACACAGTCTCATCCTGACTGCATCTGGGGCTGAGAGCACCTTGCAGCACTGAACCTTCTGTCTGCTTATTACATTTCCTTTTCATCTCACTAGCTTATTATCCACCACTGTGCCTGCTCAGAGGAAATGCTGAGAGAAAAATCACACTGCCATCCCACTTCAGCCAAAGGCACAGAAAAGCCTCTTTGAGAATCCATCTTAGAAAGAATTAAAAAATCATCATGCCACAGAAAATCATCAAATAATAACAGCAGCACTGGAAAAAACAGGCAAGAGGTGTGAGCTAAGCCAGGTGTGAGCCCTACTGCCCTGTGCTCTGCCACCTCCCTGAACTGTGCAAGGAGGCCCTGCTCTAGAGAAGGTGGTGCAGAGGTCCCAAAGGGAAAGTGTCTCTGTGGCACAGTCACCAAGGTGGGACTGCTCTCCACCAGCAGCAGCCTGTGACCTGCCAGTGTCAGGGAGCAGAAGAGCTGTCCTGCTGCTTCCTGCTGTACCCAGCAGCAATTCAGTCATTTCAATTTTAATTTTATATCCTCCCTTTGGGACAGCAGGTTATGAGTGATCTAGGTTCTTGGGCATTTTATTTGTATTTCTCTGTGTTTGTGTTTATCTCCATGCACCTAGGTGGAAGCCCATATGGCAGTCAGCAAGCTGACTCATGCTACAGAAAACATATTTATGGAACAATCTTTTAATGACTGTCTATAATCTTGGCAGCACAGTGACACTGGCCTCCAGCACTGCTCTCAGCAATGCTTTCTCCTCTTCCAGCCAAGCAAGCCTGCATGCTGGCCTCCCCGAGCCAGCAGCTAGAGCTGCCCAGCTGGGCAGGCCCCAGGAACCTGCACCTCTGCTGCTGGGAGCAGGTCTCTCTTGGCCCTCCCAACAAGCCCAAAGCAGGGATGGGAACACACACTGCTCAAGCTATCTTCCCAGCACACCTCACACCAGTCCTCCTCATGCTGTGATCTCCAGAACAAACCTCCCCTGCCTCCAGAACAGCAGCAGCTCTTCCTGCCTCCGAAGTGCCTGGCAGCGTCCCAGGAACATCTCAAAAACAAACTTCTGCTAACAGTTCTTCTCCCAGTGCCTGGCCACAGATAAGGGAGGGGAAAGGACCATCTGACCTCTGGTCACAGCTCTGCAGGAGACCAAGGGACACTGCTGCTGCAGACCTTGACACCCCTTTGCTTAACCAAGACATCTGGGTGTTTGCAAGCCCAGCACGGGGCTGGGAGCAACTCTCCGAGTCACAGTCTCTGCTCTGGTGGACTCTGCAGTCCCACACAACAACTAGGAAAAGCTCTTACCATCTTCATTTTCATTGAAGGGTGGTGACTTGCTGGAGGTGTTTGCTCCCATGGTGTGTGCAGCCTCAGCTCAGCTCTCTCCAATGAAGCTGGTACCTCCAGGACAGTGTTACCCACAGGTCACCCCCAGCAGAGCTGGACAAGGTTCTGCTGGTACATACTGGACAAGGCAGGAGGCAAACATTCATCATCATTCAGGATTAAGAAGCATTTTGCAGCTTGCAGATTTCTCACTGGAGGTTCATTGCTCTGGAGATACAACTGAATATCAGAGCTAAAGCACATTACAGTGGACTTTACTGGAGAAACCCAGTAACACCACAACCTTGCAGCCTAGACCAGGACTGCTGCCCATTAAGGGAGGTGTCCAAACAGGCTAACAGAGCCAAAGGGTGTCCTCCATGCTGTAGAGGCACGTATTGGCATCAACCAGGTCAGCTCAAGGAAGTGTTCTTGTACAGGAGTCTGTAGCTTAATTTCTTTTTGACATGTCAATACACAGAAGCTGTGAGGAAGGAGGGCAGGTATTCCTTCAAATTAAATTAGTCTGAGTAATAATTAATAGACTTTGTATCTGGATAAAGTGCACCCAGGGTATGGTAATGATACATTTTTTTTCCACACTGCGAAGTCATAAAATGATTAAAATCATCACTTGGGCCAAGACCACTAATGCTTCCCAGTTAACTCCATGCTCGGCTGGACCTCTCCTTGCTCCATTGGCAGCGTGGCAGCAGCTCCACTCCTCAGCGCTCCTGGGGCTCAGCAGCTGCTCTGGCAGCCACCAAGGAAATTCTACAGGCATGAGGAAGCTGCTGCTGGGAATGCCGAGCTGGAGCTGGGCAGCTCACCTCCACACTGCAGCTGTACTTTATCCTCAACCAGTAAATGTCAAACCAAAGCAAAGCAAACGCAACCACCCGCGTGCCATTGCCAGGGTTGTCCACCCGTGCTGCAAGCAGCCTGTGCTCCCTGACGAGGAAAAGGGCTCAGCAGGGCTAGGGAAAGGGCTGGATGTTTATTCCAAAAGTGAGCAGCTACTTGTGTTGTTAGAATGCCACTGATGGGTGAGCACCAAGCTGCCTCAGAAGGGGACCACTGTCTGGGAGAGGTTCACAGGCGATTTCTCTTTCCACCTCTGAAACCCTGCTCAGGGGCAGGAGCTGCTGCTCGCTGAAGCTGGGCAGTAGTACAGCAATATCTGACATTATCCTACCGCTTTGTCCCAGAGAAACTACAGAGTATTCCCAACTCTTCCACAGCCACAACGGGGTTGGGAAGGACNCCCACCTCTTCCACAGCCACAACGGGGTTGGGAAGGACGAGAGCAGGCACCATCGGTGTCCTCCTTGCCGGAGCCTTCCCCGGCAGCGTGTCCGCGGACTGCCGGGTCCGGACCCGCTCAGAGGCAGGACAGTGCCTGCCAACCCGCGGACTCCCAGCAATGCCCCCAGATCCCCGAGCTGCGGACCGGACCCACTCGAGACCCCCAGCAATGCCCCCAGACCCCCGAGCTGCGGACCGGACCCACGCGAGACCCCCAGCAATGCCCCCAGCCCCCCCCGAGCTGCGGACCGGACCCACACGAGACCCCCAGCAATGCCCCCAGACCCTCCCGAGCTGCGGACCGGACCGACGCGAGACCGACGCGAGCGATGCTGACCCGCCCCGGGGAGCGCACCGGTGAAGGTATCTACCTGAGGCGGGAGGCACCAGGCAGTCACGGCTCCGGCGGCAGCAACCTGCGGCGGCGGCCGGGAGGAGAGGAGAGGAGCGCGGGAGACGGAGGAGCCCC
>VWZO01015736.1:114184-139984 GCA_013396975.1 Bucco capensis
CCCCGGCGGCGTCGGGCGGAGCCTGCGGCAGCAGAGCCGAGCCCCCGCCGCGGACGCGCCCCGCACACGCCGCTGCAGCCCGGGGCCGCCGAGCCGAGCGGGCGGGGCCGTCTGGGTGTGTCCCTCCCGTTGCCCCCGCCCGGCTGTCAGCGGCTCCCGGGGCCGCCTCGGAGCGGAGCTTCCGCCGCGCTGTGGCATCTCCTGCGTGGGAGCACAGCAGCCGTTACTCTGCCTGCTGCCAGGCCAAGCCCCGATGGACACTCTGTCTCCTCTCTCCAGACACGTTCCCGTTCGGAAGGATGCTGCAACAAGGCAGACAGCACAGTTCCTAAAACAGCATCCATGTTCTCTGCACACTCGTTCCTCTCTCGCTCCTGAGAGCTCGGAGCAGGCTCAGACTCCTGGGCTCGGGGGAGAGCTCTCCCTGCCCCAGGACAGCTACAAGTCAGAGTAACTACCTGATTTTAGCCATATTCATGTGTTATCTGGAGAAGAACCAGTGAGCTGAAACACAGCTTGAGGTACCCTGGAACTAGCTGAGTTTTAGTCAAATGCACCAAATAAAATTCTCTGAGAAACAAACACGTGGGCTGCAGAAGGAGAAAGGCTGGATTCACTGAAGAGCTGGATGCTCATCCTCACGAGCCAGCCCTCAGGTGAGATCACCTACCAGGGCTCTGGAGACAGGTGAGCTCTCCACCAGGACCCCAGCTCTTGTGAGGACAGGGATCCCCAGTTACTGTGCAGAAGGAACATAATAAAGTGTATGAAATTAAAGCATCTCTGGTGGGTAGAACAACAAGTTATGCTGCAGGGAACGTTTAATGTTTTATCTACAGATCCAGCAACAGGAGAAGCCTGAGATTCCCTTGCTTTCTCCCTTCCTGAAAGGGAAATGAATCTAGAGCCTGGCCTCCGTGTCCCTGTGAGCTACATGCCCCAAACACACCTTAAAGCTTACCTCAAAGCCATTGGTACAGATTTTCCTCAGGTTTTTGTACAACAAACCCAACACTTGCTAACAGGGAGAGCCAAGAGCAGCAAGACTAAGAGATCAGGGTTCAGGCATGCAGCAGCAGATTCCCTGTCCCACCCCATACCCCCACCACACCAGGACGTCTCTGGACAACAGCTGAAGATGTGCTCCTGTGGAACATCAGAGCAGGGAAGCAGGAACACTGTTCTAGGTGCAGCAGAGCTCCCTGGGGAGAAGAGGCAGCAGTGGGATCTGCCTGCATGGGGATGTGCCAGCAGGACCTCGGGCAGAGAAGCAGGCTCACCACAGCCCCTGCCGTGTGGAGCAGCCACCTCCAGCCTTGCCGACAATGCAGGGAGCACCACGCTAGAGCTCTGGTGCCTTCCAATGGAGAAGAGGCAAGGCTGGACCCTCTCCCCTCCAAGAGGCTCCAGCAACAGACCAAACACCCTCTGTACAGAAACCTCTCTGTCCTGCTCCAGCCGGGCACCCAGGACAACTCCTCACAGCTCTGCCAAGGAGCCAAGCATCTAATTGCTGCCACTGGATTAAAAAAAAACCATAATTCTCTTTTACAATGTTAACTATTTAGCCAGCTCTATTTTTATTTCAAACACCAAACTGATTCTTAGCAATGGCTTATAAAAACCAGAGAAGTTTAGCCATATTCACAGCAGTATTTCCCAGAACCTTAAACCCTGAAAGAAGTGAAATTATACTTAGCAGCCGTATCTCAGCTGTTACCCTCTGCTGAACTTTACTGGTCTGGGATGTCTTCCACAGGTCAGATTTTAACAGCCATTGCTGGCATCTTTGTGGCTGAATTGGGTTCCCTTTCCCCTGGCTGATGCTCCAGAAACCCCCAGCATCAGCAGCAGCTCTAGAGCCTGTCCCCTCACTGCATCCAGGGCTACACAGGGGCACAGACCCCAGGGCTACCCTCCAGCAGCACTGTCTGCCATGGGCAGGGAATGAGGTTTGTCTGGATGGGCACATCTGTCCCTGCTCTCAGCTGACCTGTCTAACCCATATGGAAGCAAGGACTCAATAATTCCAACTAAGGATCAAATTCTTGGCTATTAATAAACAGACAGCAAACCCCGCCCCCCCCCCCCCCCCCGGGGCAGGGAGGAATTATATTCCTCTGAAGGGGTCTTAAGAGCCATGAGAGATGAAATTTGCTTAAGAAAAATCATGAGAGGAGACTTCTTCTCCATGGACACAACCTCAAGTGTGACAGTGCACAAAAAGATCGTTGTCCTCAGCAGATCATGTGAAACAGTGCCAGGATCATACACTGCCTTGAATAAAAGCCTTTGGAAAGCTCTAGGCAGAGATGAGTAAGTCAAACAATGAAAAGCTTTGTTAGGGTTTGCAGGGGTTTTGTAGTTTGTATTTGTCATATAATTGCTCAAGAACCCCCGTGGTCCACCCCTGGGAGGTACCAAGTCCAAATTCCTCCCACAGCCCACAGGACTTGGGTGTGGGGAATTCCTGCCTATGCTGGCTCTCAGCTGTAGCAGTGGTGTGCTGGATTCTCCAGCTAGAGGTCACTAGAATTTCAGGCAAAACAGGGTTTCATACTCTGGAGTGACTCCAGAGGGAGGACATGCTCCACAGAGAGGACTACTGGATGAAAGCTGTTCTGTATTAAAGGCAAGATGAACTGGGCTCTCACACGCCTCTTTGCTCCTTGCTCCTAGGCTATGTAGTGCACAGGCAGAGCCTCACCAAGCTCTGCTTTTCCCTTTGCTACCAGAACCAAGGATACTCATGGCGCTGGAGTTCCTCTGCCAGCCCCTGCCCAGAATTAGTCCCTGGTTCATTCTCTGCTCTGCAGTGCTTAACCTTCTGTGTCTGTGCATATTGTGGATGAAAGCTGTTCCCTGTTCATGGTTCTGTCTGTCTGAAGTCTCACTTGTAGATAACAACAGCCCATTCTGCTATGAAACTCACTGTGGAGGTGAGGGGTGGGATGCAGTTGCTGCAGGTTCTGATGCTGGGTGCCTCAGCCTGGTTCTGCTCCACGGCACATGGTCTGCATCTGTACTTGAGAGCAGATACATCACTAGTATTGAAGTGCATGAAGAGTTTTCTTCTGCAGGGCACTAACAAGTCCCCAGCACAATTCCCTGGCTGAGTCCAGTACCACACTTTCACTGCAAAACCCATGTTCTGTGCCACATGTCACCTGGGTGTAAACCAGGTAAGAGGACATCTCCTGTCCTCATGGCTCCACTGTGCTTCTTGCTTCATGTCTGCAGACTGCAGTGAGATGAAGTGTGTCTTAGGGTAAAAGGAAGCAAGTTGTCCTTTGAGGCAATGGATTTTTTGTGCCACAGAGAAGAGTGAGTTCCAGTAAGGGAAATTCTGCTGAGTTGTTGAGAAAATGAGGAGCAGCAGCAGATAAAATGCCAATTTCATCACAGTGGCTTCACAGAGTATTGCTGCAGCAGCAAGCACAGCTGAGAGCTGCAGCTTCATCTGCCTTGCAAGAGAAATGCCTCCAGTACTCCTTCAAAGCAACTACTGTGCACTTCTGGTTCCAGGCAAATGTTGACTATAATATTAAGATGTCCTGTAAAGAGTCTTCATTCTGCCTGGGTTCACTGCCAAGCACTTCACAACTACACTGACTGCAACTGGGAAAGAAGTTGCTGTGGTGGCAGGAGTATTTCTCTTTGCCTCCCTCTCTTCAGCAGTGCTGGAGAGGATCTGGGGCATTAGTATTCTGATGAAGAGAGGCTGTGACAAAGACCACGGCTGCAGGGTCTGCTGACTGCTCTGAGCTGCTGGCACTGAGGGGACTGGCTCTGATTGCACGGCTCTGGAGGAGCCCTGCCCTGGTACGGAGAGCACAGACCAGCCATTCATAGGATGGGCTCAGCTCAGCAGGGCTAGTGTCACACTCTCTGGGGAAGAATGATCCCAGGTGAGCAAACACTTCTCCTCATGCAGGGATGGCAAATGTGTGTGTTTAGGAAAGGACAACCTCAACACCAATGTGATTGCAGCTTACCTGTTTGTGCCTGTGTTTCCCTGGCAGGATTTGGAAGCCTCATGCAGGATGTGCTGTGGTGCTTTAGCCAAGTAAAAGGAACCATAGACATTGGGGTGACAGAAGGTAAGTTCATTTCTCCTTTTGTTGCTGCAAAAAGAAGTAACTTTTCTCCTGCACATCTGCACACCTGCTCTGCATGCTGTGGGAGCTGCTGGCAAAGGGCTAACTTACACACTTCTCATCTCTCTACATATGCATTTGAAAGGGCTGAGTGGCTAAAGTGAGCTATGGATCCAAGAAATTCCTCGAGGGCATGATGGTTTACTCATACCAGTATCTCTGAAACGGATTTGCTTTTGGTTTTCAGCTGTTCTTTACAGAATTTTCTAGGGACAGCCTCTCCCACGCTAACATCCTTTACTGGAATCCATGGGATTCTGTTTCCAGGTGGCAAAGGTATAACCTCCTGCTCATTCTTGTGTCTGGAGCTAAACCAAGTTGCAGAGCATACACCAGTACAGATCTGTGTCTGTGTGGGATTGACTGAGGTTGGGCAGTTAGGGGATTTAGGAGCACAAGACATCCCCTTTCAGACCCAGTAGCTTTCACTGTGATTTGTGCTCCTCAGCCACTTAGGCAGCTCTCTCTCTGCAAGCACATCTATTGGGCATTTGGCCAACTCGGGACTCCAAAAACATGGATAATTGAGAAGAAATAAATGCATTCAATTTTATTGACTTTAAAGTTGAATTTATTCCTTCAGTTCTGTTCTTCCTATGATTGTTCTGCTTTAAACTCCTTACCAGGCATTTCCCTACATTTCCTTATTCTCATTTCACACTTTCATCTTCCTTTCTCTTGTTGCATTGCCCATTAATCCATTAGCTCCTTCCCTTTCCATTTCACATTTCATTCCTTATATGTTCTTTATCCCTCAGGGATAAATGAAATCTTTACCACATCCCTCTTCTCTAAACTCCCAGCAAAGGCATTTTTTCACTTTTGAGACTCATTGCAGGAGGAATCCAGAGGCATGATGACAGGAAGGGACCTCTGTGGTTTCTTCTTGGAGTAACCTGGACTCACAGAGCACTGAAGGCTGATACAGAACTCTTCAAGGCTATATTCAAAGAATCCAGTAACAAAAAGGTGATCACACTGCTCTGCTGAAGCTGGCTTGACTTAGGGGTGGCACTAGCCTTCTCTAAAGCTGTCCTGGACCCAGAACATTAGTTCAACTAGCAGCTTGGAAATCCACATTCTCTTCCAGGTTTTGTTGTACATTATTGTGAAAGTGGTAACAGAGCAGCTGTGATCATTAGAGACATGTAATTGCACATTTCACATCTGTGAAGTGGTTTAACTATGCAACCACACCTAACTTCCCTCTGTAATTTCAACTGGAGACAACTTTCATCACTTTCTCAGGTAGTTTGTGGGTTCAGTTGTCCAGCAGAGTTTGCTTCAGAGAGAGTTGTTTGCATTTCCAGGCTAGAATGTTAAATAATCTCGTTGTGTGAGTCATACATGAACACAGAAAGTGATTTTCCATGATGAATGCTTTATAAAATACTGATTCTTTATTTCATATCTTGCTCCCTGGGATGGACTTGAGATAATAGTACTTGGTCATCAGCTTCACCTCTGTGTGATGCAATCAGATTGAACCATCATCTCTAAGCAGGAAGGTTCTGCATTGCTTGCAGACCAGACCTGGATTGTTTTTTCCACATCCAGAGAGGGTATTTTGAATAAAGAAAAGATGTTAAAGTGAAATGAAAAGCTCCTCTCCTCACTGGCACAAGTGCTTTGCCTCTCTCTGGTAAAAATGCAGTCATCTGCCAGTGACAGCAGAATCAGAGTGACTGTGGTGAGATGGAACCAAGCAGCAGAATGACCTCAAGCTCCACACGAGGCATCAGCAGCAGGCAGGGATGGAGAGAGGTTCAGTCCTACCCCAAAAACTTGTCCACAGACTAATTAAACAGCAGGAAAATAGGGGCTGTGAGCACCAGCAGCTTCTCTCATTATTTCCTTCCAAGCTGCCCTCTTGATGCAGTGATATTTGACATTGTGGCATCTGGGCAGGCTGTGGCAGGGTGAGTTTGGAGTGCACTGAGCTGGGAGAGATTTCTGCCTTAAAGAGTGGGTTGTGATTGGAAAAGCATTGCAAATGCTGGTCTAGATCTGTCCCAGGTCTTAAATGCTGCAGGTTCTGAATTGTGAGCACTGCCTCAGAAGAATCCCTACTACAGCAAAATGTGATTTAATTCTATGGTTTAGTCTGCAGAGTGTGGTTTGTAGATGCCTTTCTGGTGTCTTGTGGTTAACCCCTGAGCCACCATCCCTTGGAGGGGTTTAAAAAAACCTGTAGATGTGGTACTTGGGGACATGGTTAGTGACATTGGGGTGATGGTTGGACTTGATGAGCTTAGAGGCCTGCTCCAACTTTAATGATTCTGTGATATGAAGATTCTGTGATATTTCTGGCTGCAGGAGAGCTGCTGGAGCTTGACGGTGGACAGCTCTCGGGAATGGGGACGGCAGAGGCTGCGGCGGCGGGGCCGGGGCACGGCGGGGTCCCGCTGTCCCCTCCCGGGGCCGGGGCACGGAGGGGTCCCGCTGTCCCCTCCCGGGGCCGGGGCACGGCTCCTGCCCGGCTCCTCCCGGGCCCGGATGCTGCTGGGCCTTGCCCCTCCCGCGGGCCGCGTTCACGGGCAGGACGGGCTTAGTCAGCAGCCCCCGGGCCAACCGGGGCGGGACCGGGGCCGGCAGCATGGAGCCCGGCAGCATCAGGGCCAGCAGCACCGGGGCCGGGCAGCCCCTGCCGTGTTGGCTGCCAGGGCTCCGGGAGATCCTCTCGGACTGAGGAGGGGCTGCCTTATTTCCTTCCTTATTTTGTTAGTGTTTTTTATAGCTTTTATGGTTTTATTCCCCTCCCCCCTCCCCCTTCTTTTGATGCCGGGCTCAGAAGATGAAATGCTTCTGGCGCTATCTGCCCTACCTCTTCCGACCGCCCAGCGCCATCCTCTCCGCCAGCTGCCACGCGGGAGGTACGCGGGAGGGGGTCCGGGGGGGTCCGGGTCCGGGCTGAGGGCTCTGCGGGACCGGGCTGCGGGCTCTGCGGCCGCTACCGGTCGGTTGTGGGTGAGGAAGAGTGTGGGGGCTCCGGTGGGACGTGGCTCTGTGCCTTTGCTGCTCGGTTTGCTCTCAGCCCTGCGCTAGCTGTGCGCTAGACGAGCAGCAGCGCCGGTCAGGGGAGACCTTCCGGTGATGGTGCTGCGTGTGCTTCAGGCTGCTGTGGTTTGTAGATGTGGCCTTGAACTCATCTGTCGATTGCCCAGAAAATGAGGTGATCCTATCCGGCACTGCCTGCGTTAGATTACCTGTGCACAGCTCTGCAGCTCTTTGGGATAAACAAAGTGTTCTCAGCAGTGTTTGAACTTGCAGTTGGGAATGCAAGTACCAGGTCTGTGTTCAGTGGGACTGCGCCTGTGGTGGTTGCTGCTGGTCTGTACATACAGATACGTGTGTGTGTGTGACCCGTGCGACAGGGCTGCGTGTGCCTTGGCTGGCTCTGAACCATTGGGAATCCTCTCCAGTTGCCCAGACAGCTCCACAGGAGCAAAATCTCACACCACTGCTACTCCCCTACCTGGAACCACAGCAATTTTCCTTCTGTTCCCAAGGCAGAGTTAGTTAATGAGGAAAAACACCCTCCTGTCACCCAGCTCTCTACAGACAATGTTAATCTAATCAGAGTCAGTGCACAGACTGAACTGCCAGCCTCATCCACGAGCAGCAGGAAAACCCAGAGGAATGCTGTTGGGATGTGTGCTCAGGGCTGGGTTACAGGTGGCTGGCTTCAGTCTCTGGCCATGTCTCCTGCTGCCTTCACCAAGACTGCTGTAGGGCTGAGGGTATGGAGTGGAAGGGTCAGGCAGGAAGGACTGGGCAGGAGGTGAGGACACTTCAGGCCACATTATTATATCTGCTTAGGCTGCTGTTTGAGTCCAAGCAGACAGTATGGACTTTTTTCCTCAGAAATTCTAAGCAAATGAAATTATCCCAACTCAGAAATTCTTTCTCTGAAAGTCTCTCTGCAGATTTCTTTGGTTTTCATATTGACTGAGCCTGTCAGAGAGAAAAGGATCCTCTCCTCCCCCAGCCTGGCACAGGTGTCCATCCTAGCCAGAGGAGAAACCTCTCCATGCCCCTGCAGCACCCTCTGCCCTCACTCCTTCTTGAGGAACATGCACCTCCAAAGACCCTTCTGAGCCTGGCTCTGTCCAGACCCAGACCTGAAATCCAACGTATTCTGCATTACTTCACTGTGAGAATTCCCTTCTTTGTTAATCCCAAATTCCCAGAGTGGTCAGGGAGAGATCTAGGTCAGCAAAGAGCCTGGAACAGAGAACAAAGCTGTAATAAACCTGAAATTCAAGTGTGCTTGTTTATCCTCTCCTGGCACTGCCTGGGAAATGGCTTTAGAAGGAAGGGTGCTGCTGAGCTCCCATTCGTTTCCTCACAGACTGCTTTGTTGTTTGTGCCTGCTTTGCTGTGAAGTTGTAGCTCCTGTCTGGCAGTGTCCAGGGAAGTGATCCAGCATTGTCATTGTCACTGTGGAGGTGTGAGGGTTTGGTCATGATGGGAAGGAAAGGCTGGTGCAGGTGAAGTGCCCTAGCAGGTGGATGTGGTGGCTGAGCAGGTGACATGCTGGCTTCTGGTGTGTGACCTGTCCTTGCCCTCGCAGTCCCAGTGCTCAGTGTCACCCAGAGAGGCCAGTCCTTGGGTACCGTGCTGTGTGGCTCAGGAGGTGATACAGCACGTGTGTTCTGAGACTCTGTGGGAATACTGACCACTTGGGCCTCAACAATGACACATCCAGACGAGGAGTTAGCATCATCTGTTGGAATTCAGTCAGCTCAGCAGCACGTAGGACACATGCTACTGTCCTCTTGACCCTACAGGAATGCCTGTAGCTTGGCTGAGTAATAGCAGTTTGACAGGACCCAGAGCACTACCCTGGGAACCCTGACTGCTCCTCCTGAACTGTGTTTGAGTGAGGAGGAATACTGCTGTAGAAAAGCAGCTCTTGATCTCTTACTTGAGATGCAAGCAAGTATTTGGGTCTTTCTTGTTCTCACAGTGGTGTATGCACTGAGAATTGATCCAAATACATCTTCCAGTGTGGAATGTGCACTGTGAGCTTTCTATCACTGATCATCTGCTGGAAAAGGGCTAGATGACAGAGGTCTGGTGTGTGTGGTGGTGGTGGTGGGTTTGTGAGAGCTGTGGCTGGGCTGCAGCAGGCAGATTTGGGATGGATGTTTACAGAATAAACCCACTCAGAATGAACATCTGTGTACTGCTCACAGTGACTGCCTGGGGTTTGAATGCACGCTCTTTTTTATGTCTGCAACATGTTCAACTCAAGATCATTGAAATCCTTAGCTAAGTAACCTCCAGAAAAAACCCTTTGAATCAGGAAAACAATACCCTTTCCTGCAGAGGAGGAAGCAAGCACAAAGGTGGGAAGTGAGTTCTCTGAGGTCATGCAGTCTCCAAGCTTTGAGTCATGCACATGGTTTTCTTCCAGAGTTGAAACAAAGATGTATGTTTGTGCACTGTTCTGAGCAGGGTTTGGAATGCTGGCTGTTCTGTGGAACTATGGATTCTTTTAGGTACTTCGATTGGTGTTTAGACACACAACTGTTTTTTCCTGTCCTAAACCTATTACTGTGCTTAGGATCACTGCATTGTTAATTGGACAGAACAACTTGGATCCATCTTCAGTAACTTCCAGGTTTTCCAGGTGTGGTTGATGCTGAGTTAGGCTGAAGGTCCCAAATCACTTTGTGTTCACTTTGCTTTCAGTTCACTCTCTGACATTGCATTTGGTGTTTAACATCTGGGATCAGGAGCTTGAGACACATGTTAAACAGTTGCAGGCAGACTTTGCTTGCCTTTGCTAATTGGCCTGTTCCACTAAGTGGGGTAAGAGGTAAATCCTGCAGGTATCTCTGGGGTCACCCATGGAGGAATTTGCTGTCTGGAGCACAGAAGGAAATAATTCTTTATATATATTTTTACATGCAGCACTCAAAAATATTCCAAGGCCAAAAGCTTAGCCTGGAGGTGCCCCTGAGATAAAGAGCTTGGTTTTAAGGTGCCTCTGGCTGAGCTTTCATGCTAAAGAACCATAAAAAGCTAACACTCTAGCTTAAGGGCACCTTTGAGCTAAGGTTTAAAATCAACTCAAACATAAGTGATTAAACACTGTAACCTCCATGTCTCCTCTGCTGGAACCTCCAAAAGTGCTAGTGCAAAGCCTAGGCACGAAGTGAGAAAGCAGTAAAACAGTAAAATGGTAAAGGGCTTCAGAGGAAACAAAAATCTAGTTACCTACATATACTCTCTGACTCTGGGAATCATCTAGAAATCCTTTATTTTAAGGAAAGTCATAATTTGGTCTCTGAAGGATCCCAAATGTTTTGAGTACCAAGCTATTCAGGAAGTAATCAGTCTGCTTAAACACAGGTTTCATGATTTAGTGTATTTTTAAATCAAAACAGTGTTTAGTTTTGACCTAAAAGTCAGTTTTGCTGACAGCACCCATTACCTGAGTGGTGTTTGTTGCTCACCTTGCTGCAAATAGATCAGGCATTGGACAGTCGGAACACTTGGTGTAACAAACTAAAGGTGCAGGTATTCCTAGAGCAATGGATGAACTGATAAACCATGGATTCACAGCTGGCACTGCCACAGCAGCAGGCACCATGCTGGCAGCAGGCTGACAGCCATGGCTGTCCCAGGGATGGGGACAAGGGGGAGCAGAGCTGCACTGGGGGCTGCAGCCCACCCCTGCCGTGGACAGGCACTGCCCTGTGCCTCTGCTCCCAGCCGGATGCACAGCCAGGAGGGCAGTGATAACGTGATGGATACAGCTGAGATGTTGACCAGCAAGACTCAGACCCAGAGCATGGCCTGTGGAGACTGTGCAACCAGCCTGTTGTTCTCCATTCCTGCAGCTGCAATCCAGGACCCTCCCATGCTCCCTCCCACTTGTTGTTCTCCAACATGAATCCCATCTGAGCAGCACTGCTCCTCTCACATCTGCGTCTTGACGGCAGAAGGATGGAGCACAGCAGGCTTCCAGAGCTCCTCCTCACGCACAGCAGCTCCTCCCAGTTTGTATCTGCTATAGCCATCATGCACTGTCTCAGTTTTGGGTACTTTGGACGCAGGAAGTTTTATTTCTGTGTTTTCTGCTTCCCAAGCAGACAGAAGCCTAACCACAGCTCAGTATGAACCTGTTTTGTCCCTCATGAGAAATAAAACCACTGGAGTTCCACTGCTCAGCATGCACTACACATATAGGTTTCTGTAAATGCAGGTCGAGTCATTCTAAATGATTTGCATGACTAACGAACGTGGAGCAATGAGCTGCAGAGCAATGCCAAGCTCCTCGTGGACTCTTCAAAGCAAGGAATACTGCAGCTTGCTGGTGCAGAACCAACAGAACATCAGTAGTGCTTGAACCTCCTCAGAGCAAGGACCAAACTCCAAATCTTCAGCCCAAGGTGACTTAATAAAACAACACTTAAGCATAGGTATTTTTGAGCCTAGCTCGACAGTAGCAGTGCTTTGTTAACTGTCCACGCTTCTCACACTGCAGGATCAAACATGCATCGTTATTCATCTGTCACAGGTATAGAACTGTGCCTAGGCCCTAGCAGTAAATTCAGGTGTTGGATAAAGTATTTAATATTAATCAGTTACTAGTATTTAAATGATGCCAGCACAGCCGCCGCTGCCCTGCTCCTCCTGCCGCCAGTCCCGGGTGCTGCCGGGCGAGGGCACTGTCTGCCGGTACCGGTGTTCTCGCCGGGCAGGGCTCCCCCCGGGGCAGGGCTGCCCCCGGGACAATGTCTCGTGAGGCATCGACTGCTCTGACCGTCCCCAGCCGCACCGGAGCACGGATCCGCCCGCCCCGCGCGGGATGCTCGGTCGGTGCGGTTCAGCCCTTTCGGAGGCTTCAGAGCAGCCGGGGCTCCGCTGCTCCGCTCCCCGTCCTCCCCGCGGAGGAAAGGACCGGGCGGGGCTGGGGACAGCTGGGATGGGGGTGCCCCGGCAGGCAGCGCTCCCAGCCCCGGGACTCGGAGCGGCGCACGGCGAGGGCTTGCTGCCGGGGACACGGCGAGCGCCGGTCGAGCTCTCCGCGGGGAACCTGCCGCCGCTGCCGGGCACTGCCCGCCCCGGGAGAGGACCGGTGGTGAGGCTGTGGCTCTAACCGGCAGGGCTCCGGGGCTGGGACGGGGCTGGGGACCACTCTCTTGCCTCTGCGTTGCCTCAGCCCTGAGCCCCGCAGGCAGCTGAAAGCGCTTGCTTCCTTCCGAAGAAAAATGGTGCTGAGGGTGGTTGATTTTAATAAAAAATACTTGTAATTGTGGAGATTGCACCCTGTAGTCAGAGGACTCTCAAAATGATTTTCGTTCTCCCCCAGTTTCCACTGGGAAGTTGGTCCCCACCCTGCTCCTGTGCTGATCCACAGTCCCCCAGCAACCCTTGGTCCCTAGGCTTGTGATGTGAGGGCTTCCAGCAGTTCTGCACTTCAGACCTGCTCCAAGCAGAGGCACAGCCGAGTTCAGGGCATATTTCCAGGGCTCTAGAGATACTTCCATTATGTGACTATATTTCACTCACTACAGATGGGTTCAGCTGTAGCTTCCCAGCGTTCCTGTGTCATCTATATTTAGTTAGTGCTTAAATCAGCACGAAGATACCTTCTGCCATCCCTCCCACTCTGAAGAGACCTGATTGAGGTTGCAGGGTTGCACAGCTAGAGATGCTTTCGAGTGCGAGAGAGAGAGGGAGAGCAGCTGGCTGGGAGCCTGAGCTCCAGAGCAGAGCTCAGTCTGTGCCTGGCTCCAAACACAGTTATTTTAAGCTCTCTGGGGGAAGGCAGGATGGTGAATGTGGACAGGGTAACCTACCTGTAGGTAAAACCAGGGAAATTGCCTCTATTTATGGTCCCCACCATGGACAACTTTGCTGAACCTATCCTCCCACCCCAGGCCCTTTTCCCCTCCCCATGGGCTGCCTTGGCGTGAGCCACAGGCACAGCTGAGTGCCTCTGATCTGACCCAGAGGTGTGTTTAGCTGCTGCCCTGGGCTGGTAGAGCAGATGGAGGCACCTAGCAGGAGCCCAGGAAGGTCACACCTGACTGTGCTGGCAGAGGGCAGGAAGGGCCACGGCTCCATCTGTGTCAGCTCAACAAGAAGGTTCACAACAGCAATAGCCTGAGCTCTGACATTTCTCTTCCCTGCAAGCAGCTTTGCTAGAAGCAAGGTCACCAAAAAGGCTCAGAAACTCCTAGAAGGTTTTGAGGGTGTGGTGGAGCTGTGCAGGTGTAATTGCTATCTGAGTATTTGACAGAAACCCAACAAACTGTGTGTGATACTGTACTCAGAGTGATGTGGATTTAAAAAGCAAACCAGGCTCTCACAGGCTAATCTTGCTATATTTGGGAAATAAATGCACTAAATGCACTATCAGCTTTGTGAAGCCATATGGTGGATTTATTCACAATCAGCAGTTCCTTTCAGATGCAAGTTCATGGCATTTAGTGATACATTTTCCAGTATACAGCTCAGCACTCCTTTTCTTCTCTTTCCTTTTCCAGCATCTGATTTGGGAGCGGTCAGCTGGCTGCCCAATCAGCACTCTCATTAATCACTTACATTAGTGGGTCCTTACAAAGTCCTGTGTACTTGGTCATCAGTTTTGTCCCTGCACAGAGTTGTTTCCAGTGCTGCTGGATGCTTTTTTCCTTCCTGGATGAAGCTGTCCATCCTTTGGGTGTTAAGAGACAGTCCTGGGTTTCTGGGGAGTCTCTTGGTTTTAAAAGACTTTTCTTCTTTGGCTAGCTGCAAATTCTCTCCTGAATTCTTCTAACAATTAATTAAATTGCTCTATTTCTTCTTGGCTCTGCTTGGGGAGCTCACTGCCTTGGTTACCTGGATACCTGCTCTGTGGGTCTGGGCTGCTGTGATTCAGCTGTGAAGCATCTTGTGTTTTGTGTCTAACTAGAAACTAGTGAGTGACATGATCCTATTGAACTGGTGACCGTCTGAGCAATTGGAGAACACAAATAATCCAACTGATTAGAAACAAGAGCAACCTCAGAGCAAAAGACAAAAGCATTTGGAACCACAAGGCAGTTGTGTTCCCTGCAGGGTTCTCGTCTGCAGTGTCCCTGTGGTCAGGGGCATCACCCTGGACCATCACTGCCCATGTCTGGGGCAGCTGGGTGCCCAGGATGGGGCCCTGGAGGTGATCATGAGGGGCTCAGTGTGAGGGTCTGCACCCAGCAGATTGTGGGGGAGAGGATCAGAAGTAGCCAAGAGATGCTCATTGTCAGGAGAGGTGCAGGACTGCAGTGACACTTCCTGGAGCATGAGCAGGTCCAGACCCAAGGGTGGCAGGCACTGGGCAAGGAGTGAGGCTTGGCTCTGCATGGCCCCGGGGTGATCCTGTGCCTTCCCCATCCTCCTCCCACCAGGGAGGCAAAGAGCTCTGTGTCTGCTCCCGGGTGCTGTATCCTGACCACGAGCACACACAGCTGCATGGCAAACACATTGCCTGGGATTGGGCTGCTCTCACATCTCTATCTTCTCCTTTTTGTGCTGGCTTTGTAATTTTCCAAGGGTAGTTGTCCTTGAGGGGAAAGGCATTGCAGGTTTGCTGTGCTTGACATCACTCTCCATGTTGTCTAAACTTAAAAGCCATGACATTCCCACTGATGGGATTTCAGGTGTAAGCCTGGGGGGGACCAGAGGGAATGTTTCTGATAGAATGTCATGGCCCTGTTTTTCTGACACAGATTATTTGAGGGCAGGAGTGAGGGGAAAGTGGCTGTTAAAGCCTTGACATGTTGTTCCCATAGATTTAGGTCCCCAGAAAAAGGATCACTGGAGCCTCTTTGCCACAGTCTGCTGGCACAAGTTCTCTGGGATGGTGTGTGGATAGGTCTGAAGTAGACACTGCAGTCAGCAGGATTATGGCTGATGCTCTGCTCAGATGTGGCAAGCTGGAATGGGAGGGCTAAGAGGGCTGCAGTGCTTGGGACAGGCTGATGGGCACCAAGAGCTGCAGGTGCTGGTGCCTGCAGCAGGAGTGTGGGGAGGAGCTGGGTGTACCCCAGGACACCTCCTGCAGTACTGTGCCTGTGCTTTGCTGCAGAGAGGCTTCAGTGAGCTGCCTGTGCATGGGAACTCAGGGTAATAGCATTCAAATGGCTTCTTTTCATTAGCACAATTACTTGCTTTAGGTGGGTGATCAGGCTAAGGCTACATACTAGCTGGCATCCAGTTTTGCATATATATTGGATGAGGAATGGGCTGTGCAGTGTTTCACACCTCAGCACTGCCTGGATGTCCAGAGAACATGCTGATGGATTGATGATGCTCATGCTAATGAATCAATTACTCCCCCTGTGAGAATGTTTCTTTCTTTAAATGTTCAGAAATCATTCAGAAACATGACAGGAATTAAATCAGTTTTGTTTAGTAAATTGGATTAAAAAACCTGGATTCCCATGTGGACAGGGGCAATTAGATTGGTTTGTGTATTGTTCCAGGCTCCTCTTGGTAGGGGTAGATGTCTGCTTTAGGAAGTGATTTGTTTTTGTTAAAGGACAGTAAAATCTTAATGATCACATCATCCCATTCAGTGTAGATGTCATGCAGCCTCACACTGACCTCCTTGTGCTGTGTAACTCGGAAGGCTTTGGGAGGCAGATCCATGTGTGAGCACAGGCAGAGGATGATGCTCCATGTGCTGGACTGGGCTGGTGCTTGATTCATGGCTTGGTCAGGGGCATTAGATTCCCTTCCCTCAGGCATTCTGTAATCTGTTTAACATAACACAGTCGTTTGTCTTGTTTGCTGACTGCTTAACAGATGGATTTGTGGTGTTTGTAGTTACTATATGAACGCTAATAAGATGTGATATCTTTTATTAATTAGCAGTGTTCCTGGTTCGTTTTTCCAAATGGCATGAGGTAGATGAGATGTAAATATTAGTGACATCCAAATATTAGTTCTGCAGCATTAGCATTGTGAGAAGTGGTGCAAACTTGGAAGGCTCCCCATGGAATCTTCTTTCTCTTCCTCCCCTAAGCTGTACTTTGTAATCAGTATCCAGCAGCACAACTGGGTTAATATTTTGTTAGAGGTTGATCTCTCTTTAGTGTGAGGAGAGCACAGACCTGGCTGATGGCCTAAGCCATGGAGAGCACAGACCTGGCTGATGGCCTAAGCCATTCCCTATCTGTATCCTGCCTGTGTGCTGGTCTTCCATCCCATTTATATGCCTGTGTTATACTCCCATCCCACCTTTCCTCATGGAGATTTCCAGAATTGGAAATTAGTGTAAGCAAGCGTGAGGACTGTGTGCCACACTGGAGAGAAGACTTCTCCCAGGCCAGGATGCAGCTGGTCCTGGGAGCTGGTTCTGTGCAGTGGCTGAAGGGAGGAGTGGAAACCCAAGCTCTGTTGTTCTGGGTGATGGCAGGAGGCTGGCAGGGCCCTGCAAGGTTTATTGTCATGGGTGACACCTTGGTCCCTTGTGTTGGGGCTCCAAAAACAAGGTTATTTGTGCTGGAGCAGCCAGGCACCAGGGCACACCCTGAGATGGGGACCTCAGCCTTTCCTCACACTGCCATTTGTCCTGGAGGCTCTGTGGAGGAGCAGGCATAGCCCCAGGAGCAGTGGGTAGAATGTCAGTGCTGAATTTCAGTTGTTTCCAGAGCATGGATGAAATGGGATGGGGTGGCAGGGAAGGGCTGTGCCCAGGGCAGTGCCTGCTGGCTGAGCTGCAGCTGCTCCGTGTGCTGTCCTTCCCTGCTGCCTCGCTGAGGCTCTGTCATGGAGAAGCAGCATTGCTAGCTGTGTGTAGGAGCATGTGCACCTAGGAGATGTGGAATGGGAAAGGCATAACACACCCTAGCCCTGGGCTACTGTTTAGGTGCTTTGAACACAGACACAATTGGAGCTGAAAGGTTCCCTTCTGAAGGGCTTCACCTTAGAGGATGAGAGAAGGTGTTATCTCCTGATGTGATGATGCCATGCCAACCCAGGTGTGACGTTGGCACAGCACCCAGCCCCGGGCACAGCTCCTGTCCTGGGCTCTGGGCTCAGCCAGGCATCAGCCAGAGGCTCACAGGCCCTGGCAGTGCCGTGCCTGCCCTCCCCTGTGGCATCCCAGCCCTGCCGTGGGGCCAGTGGCCACACAGTGCTGCTGGGGTGGGTGAACTGGAGCCTACAAATGGGACTTCTTGTGATTCTCCCCGTACCAGACTCGTCTGAGGCTGAGCTGAGATGCTGTGCTAAGTGAGGCATGCGTGGGGCTGGGCTGGCTGTCCAGCTTCCCAGCACTCAGCTGGCTTTCAGGCTGGGTCCTGCTGCCAAGCAGTGGGGGAAGGAGCACGGTTATCAGCGGGCAGGACCTTGCCTGCCTCCTGTCACTAAAGATCTACAAACTCCTGTGGACGTGGATGGCTTGGCAAGCAGGTCACTGCTCTCAGGCAGTCCAGCCTTCAGCAGAGCAGCCACGAACTGCTTTGTTTTGCCTTTCCCAGCTCTGTGTTATCCACCAGCCTGGTTTTGAGACCACATCTACCCTTCTGATGGTTGTGAAACTCCAACTAATCCCAGCACAGGTCACGATTGCTGCTCTGCCAGACAGGCAGTTTCCTTTTCTTTGGGGAATTAATCCTGTCTGGCTGATTAGCTGTTGTGCTTTCCATTGTACAAGGATGGCCAAGCTGCCTCTGAGTGTTCTTCTCTTCTGCAGCTAGATAACATGTGAGGAGCAGCAGAATGATTTTTATACAGCAATAATCCCAGTGCCAAGTTCTCAATGCTGTAAACCCTACTGTGCTTTTCTTACAAGCTGTGGCCACTCCTTATTTAATTTATACCATGATTTCATTACTTTTTGATGTAGTCCATGTTCAAATTAAATGAAGGCAGTGGAGTAATTGCAGTTCAGGATGTATTGATTTAGAATGACCTAGATGTGTTGGTGTCTCACATCCTTTCAAATAGAATCCACCTTTGGGCCATGCAAAATGTTGCATATTTAATACTAGTTTACCAGAAATAAATGCTAAATATACATTCTGACATCTAATATCTCATCTCAGGATATGTGGGGAAGTACCTGGGTGCTCAGAGTAAATACATTACATGGCCAACTTGGCTTTTTTTTGCACTCCAACCAGTTGCAGTTTTTCCTTGTGTCACTTCTGGTCCTGCAGCTGATGGATAAACAGTTTGCAGACCATTGGCCCTTTGGTAGCTTTCCAGGTTCTTGTGGTGGTTGTTGGCTTCATTGTTTCTATTACCACAGTGGGTGATTGTCATCTTCGCTCCATGGAATTGTCTTTTGCCTTTGGCTTGATGACTGAAGGTTTTAAGCAGTGAGTGATGGATGAAGCAGTTTTTGGGAGGCAGTTCCCACCCACGCTCAGTCCCTGGAGCCATGTGGAGAGCTGAGCCCGTGTGTGCTCCGTGTCATGAGCAGCTGATGGAGAGGGCTGAGCACAGCTCAGGAGTGCAGCCAGCTGAAGATGAGCAGAGGTATGATTTTACAATATCTGTTCCACTCAAATGCACACCTGAGCTCACATCTTCCCCTCCTACATGGTGCCCTCACCTAATGTAAGCCATCTGGGGAGCTGTGTCTCAGTGTGGAATAGGGGAATTGGCATGGTGGTTGTCTTTGCCAGCTGAAAAGAAACCAACAGGCAAGGCCAAGAAACAAACCACTGCCTTTGTTTTTCCATTCTGTGCTCACTGCATTTAGTTATGCAGCCTTAGACTTCCTATAATGGTTTTCTCCTGAACAATGTTCCAGTGTCACTTTGTGTCCTCTTTATCCCTGGTATCACCTTTCTCTGGAGCAGACTGGGAGCACTTTGGGGTGAGGAGCCAGTGCTGGTGCTGCCCATGGGCTGTGTGCTCTATATATAGTCCCCAGGAGACCTTCTGTGCTGGTGTTTCAGAGCTGGGTGCCCACCCAGCACCGGGCAGGCTTTGGCTTTCCACTGGCATGTGCAGTGGAGTTTGTTACACCAGTTAGAAAACAAACCCAAAGGGACAAGCGGGGCCCCAGCACCCACAGAGATCTCATTTGTGCCACTGCTCAGAGTAGCTGCTTTCAAGCAAAAACTTACTCCTTAGCATAGGCTGTGCTCAACTGGTTCAGATGCACTGGTGCTGTGACATGTGGCCCTAATCCTCAGAAATGGCAAATCCTATTTACTCTGTAAGTATTTAAGCTAATTATATCTCTGATGTGAGGAACACATGACAAACAGTTCACCCTTATCCTTTAGAGGACATGGAAGTCTCAGCCCCCCCATGGAATACTCTGTGCCTCATCCCATTTTGGGAGTATGGTATGTGTTCTGCAGTGTATTTATCAATAATATAATTTAGTAATAATATAGAGAAAATGGGCCTGTTATGGCTAGATCATCTGCACAGCAAAGGAAGAGGTAATTCCACACCAGTCTTTCCTGGAGTGCTGTGAGTGCATTGCAGTGGCACAGCTACAGCATCTGTTGTGTTGTAGGAGTCACTTGGTACACAGAAAGGTGTTTTGGCTTTAGAGAAGCTACTTCTTCCAAATGGCTCTGCTGCCATCACAGATGCCAAGGTTTGGTGGTTGCATTGAGGAGGTGGACGTGCCTGGTCCTGCTCGGTGCATCGAGAGCTCTGTGCTGACATGACATTTCCTTGCACAGCCACACTTACACCTGCACAATCTGGCACTACCTGTGCAAATTCTGTGCCATTCTGCACTGAGAAAGCTGTCCCACTAGCTCAGGTGTAGCTGTTTGGGTATGTACGAAGGGAGAGCAAAGTTTTGGCTCAGAAAAGAGTGAGAAGCACTGGCCATGGGCACTGCTTGAAGAAAGGGCAGAAGCAGTGAATCAGCCCAGGGAGGCTGGTTCCAGAGCCTGGCATCAAGTGCTCGTGGGCAAAGAGAGAATGCAGAAAGCCCTGCTAGAATGCCACCAAACTGGTCAGTCTGACTGAAGGGGAGAGAGAAGGCTCCTGGCGAGCAGCTGCTGCCTGAGCTGGGCTGGCTGTGTGGCCACACTCGTTACTGTGCACTGTTAATCATGTACAGCTTGTAGCAGCACCAGGAACATTGTGTCGCAGGGGTGAAGGCCAACTGCATCCATTTATCATCTGACCTTTGGGAGGCAGGAGGCTTTGCCTGCTTTGCATTCGATGAACTGAGCCTTCCCTTTGCTGCCCTGAGGTCCTGACCCTTGTTCTCCATCATTCGTGAATGAGAGGACTGCAGCTTGCCTGATGCCTTTGACCTGACATCCCAATTGTCTTGGTTTAATCCAGTAACTTGCTGGTCTTCCTGAAGTCATGCTAATTAAACTTCATCCCAGGTACAGGTTACAGCTTCCCCAGCTTTCTTACATGACTTAGAGCTGAAAGCCTGAGAAGCAAACTGACTTTGTGTAGTGGAGTCACAGTCAACTCTGTTGATGTGCTGCAGGAGAAACTCAAGGACACGCTTCCAGAACATGGCTGGGGAATACACGGGGGGCTCAGGAGCCTGGTCACATGTGGTGGGATTCAGAGACATTCTCTGGTGACTGTGCAGCAGCCCAGCCCTCTGTCTGTGGGTGACAAGGATAGTCCTGCACAGGTTGTTAATGGGAGGATGTTCATTTGGGGTGTGTTCACCCACACTCTGTGTCCCATGATGGCTGCAGGGAATGGTCTCTGTTGGCCAGCACAAGCAGTTGTGATTCCCAAGCCTTCCCTGGGCTCTAAACAAGCAGCATTGGTCTCTCTGGGTGCTCACAGTGGGGGTTGTATTTGTCCACCTGCTGTGAAGTGCTTGAGTGTCTGTGGTCCTTGAGAGAAAGGTCCCTGACCTAGTGTCTGTGTCTCTCACCACCAGTGTGCTGGACCAGGCACTGCTTTGAGAAGGCTTTGGACCATCGGGCAGCATGGTGGGGACAAGCAGAGGGACATCTTGCCTGTGGCATGGGATGTGTTGAGGGTTCCTGCAGTGTGGCTCTCCCAGGACAGCCCTTTCCCTTTGGGCTATCCCTTAGGCAGGAGGCAGGCAGGCACCAACCCCATCAGCTGACACCAATTATGTGTGGGATGATAGGAGTGCAATTACCCCATTCTTGCTGCTTAAGTAGCTCCTCAGATCTGCAGTGCTCTGTCTACTGGAATCTGGGAGCCAGAGGCCCCGGAGCATGTTTATAAATGCATTGGGAACTGGACAGGAGGAGAGAAATGGTGCAGGAGCTTTAAGTGCTCTCCCTATCAGAATATTCATTTTAGGAGATGACCTTCACCCAGATCAGACATGAGCTGCTGATGTTGGTGTGAGCTGGATGGGGCAGCAGGGCTGCTCCCCACACACAGGCTGACCCCCCAGCACCATCCAGCAGGCCAGGACCTCAGCAATGGCACTGATCTGACCAGCAGGTAACCAGTGGAAATCATTCTCACAAGTTCAGAATACATTTTGTTATCTAATAACATATTTAATGGCTAAGAAAATGAGCCTAGAGTTCTAGCAGCAATTAGGAAAAGGATTTAGTGCTCAGGGATGTGGAGGTGAAATGAGTGAGGTGAAGGAAGTTTTGTGCTGAGTGTAGAATGGGAGGTTTGATTCAATTACTTGTCACACACTGCTGGGGTCCCACAGAAACCCTGCACAGGAGCTCTTAGACTTGCTCTGATTGAAGTGAAAAAGCAGTGGAGTGGAAAGTGTCCTAGCTCTTCAGGAGATGTCAGAGCCTATAACGTGGCAGATACCTGGGGGTTTGTGGAGCTACAAGCTGACCTTTGGTGAATTTAATCTGCAAATGGGTTCCTGCCTAGAACAGCTAATGCTTTTAGTTATTGTGCAGGCTGGTTCCTGGGTTTTAAAAAGCTGAGAATAAATGGATTTCCTGATGCATCTCCTGTGTGTGTGGCATAACAAACAGGTGGCTTGTGGATGCTCTGCCATGGTGTGGTGTGCTGGAAAACTTTGCAGGACTTAGGGATGCATAATTGTAATTCACACACAGTGAAGCAGAATGATTTTTCTGGTTAATAAAGGAGAAAGGACTTGGCATTGTTAAAATGGAAATAGAGTGAAGAAGGAGCCTGGTGGAAAGAAAGGGAAGGAGCTTCCTGATCCGTGTTTGTGTTTTCAGAGGTGTAGCAAGGGCTGGTTGTTTGGCTGGGCATTGTCTAGTGGCTGAGGTGTGCCATCTGGGAGCTGAAGGGGGGATGTGATATGGGAACATTCACTTACTGGAAATCCATCTTTATTTCCCTTCTCTGGAGCTGGGGTGGTTTAGGCTCGGTGGCTCCTGTGTCTCTCAGAGCTACACAAGTGCACACTGTCAGGCAGAGGTGATTCCACTCCTGGGGTAGTGGTGTGAGTTGGTTTAAACCCTCCTCTCCTTCTCTTTGACTGCTGGAGGTCTTTTCCCTTCTCTGTGGAGACTAGGAGCAGGGAGGTGTCAGCTCCTGGCCCGGAGCAGTCCTGCAGTGCCCTGTGGGGTCTGGTTCCCTGCACTGTGGACAAGGAACTATCAGCAGCACAGAACTGATTCTGAAAGCATGATGTCACTGCTGTGACTCTTTCTGTCCTTGGAGAGAGCTTTGGTGAATACATCTCTGTGTTTTGCCATGAAACCATGGCCAGGTCCTGTGCTGTGTCACAGGGAGTGAGGTCAGACCCAGCTTCGGATCTTGCCCACTGCACCCAGAGCAGCATCAGCAGCCAAGACAATGTGTTTGCTTAACTCAGACATGTGCCTGGTGATTATAGCAAGGAACTTGCATTCCAGAATAATTCATGGAAGGCTTTGAGCATGGAGCCTCCAGGCTCATGCCTGGCTGATGAATGCTTCTGGCTTGTCACATCAGTAATCCCCACAGTAATGAACGGCCTGCGGAGTGATGTGGTTGACTGACAAATCCTTGAAGTTATATATGCCTGTGAGTAAGTGCCAGAGTTCTCCAAGGTGCAATTTCACAATGCTATGGATCAGCCTCCATGTGACAGGAGTCATCCTGAGGAGGCTGGCAGCTCTGAGCCTGTGAGGTCACCTTTCCTCACCAGGTCACAGCACAAGGTACAAAGAGCTTTGCCTCTCTCCTGCCTCTCGTCTGAGACGAGCCACGCACTCCTCGGAAAGGCAGTGCTGGAGTGTGGTGATGCTGAGGTGTGATGGTGCTGGCATGCTGGGGANCAGCCCGCCGTCAATGGAGGAGGACGTTGAGACCCGCAAGATCAGCGGCAGTTTCCTGCGAGACCACAGCTATGCCACGGAAGGTGAGCGAGAGCGGCGAGGCGGGGGCAGACCCTGCCCGCCCGCAGCAGGTGGGGACTGCCCGCGCCTCGCTCCGGTACCCGGCCCCGGTGCCCGCTCCCCGGTCTCCGCATCCTTCCGCATCTTCCCCCACGGTTCCCCGCTCCGCTGGCCGTGCTGGCGGGGCCGCTGCTGCCGCCGGGGCTAGGCACCGCTCGCCACNCCAGCCGTGCCGTATGGGAGGAGCCATCGGGCTCCACCGCCCCTCCGCCCCCCAAGCCGCATTTCGCGGCCGGCCGCCGCGGAGCAGGGCGCGGGGGGGGNAATTACTTGTCACACACTGCTGGGGTCCCACAGAAACCCTGCACAGGAGCTCTTAGACTTGCTCTGATTGAAGTGAAAAAGCAGTGGAGTGGAAAGTGTCCTAGCTCTTCAGGAGATGTCAGAGCCTATAACGTGGCAGATACCTGGGGGTTTGTGGAGCTACAAGCTGACCTTTGGTGAATTTAATCTGCAAATGGGTTCCTGCCTAGAACAGCTAATGCTTTTAGTTATTGTGCAGGCTGGTTCCTGGGTTTTAAAAAGCTGAGAATAAATGGATTTCCTGATGCATCTCCTGTGTGTGTGGCATAACAAACAGGTGGCTTGTGGATGCTCTGCCATGGTGTGGTGTGCTGGAAAACTTTGCAGGACTTAGGGATGCATAATTGTCATTCACACACAGTGAAGCAGAATGATTTTTCTGGTTAATAAAGGAGAAAGGACTTGGCATTGTTAAAATGGAAATAGAGTGAAGAAGGAGCCTGGTGGAAAGAAAGGGAAGGAGCTTCCTGATCCGTGTTTGTGTTTTCAGAGGTGTAGCAAGGGCTGGTTGTTTGGCTGGGCATTGTCTAGTGGCTGAGGTTTCCCTTCTCTGGAGCTGGGGTGGTTTAGGCTCGGTGGCTCCTGTGTCTCTCAGAGCTACACAAGTGCACACTGTCAGGCAGAGGTGATTCCACTCCTGGGGTAGTGGTGTGAGTTGGTTTAAACCCTCCTCTCCTTCTCTTTGACTGCTGGAGGTCTTTTCCCTTCTCTGTGGAGACTAGGAGCAGGGAGGTGTCAGCTCCTGGCCCGGAGCAGTCCTGCAGTGCCCTGTGGGGTCTGGTTCCCTGCACTGTGGACAAGGAACTATCAGCAGCACAGAACTGATTCTGAAAGCATGATGTCACTGCTGTGACTCTTTCTGTCCTTGGAGAGAGCTTTGGTGAATACATCTCTGTGTTTTGCCATGAAACCATGGCCAGGTCCTGTGCTGTGTCACAGGGAGTGAGGTCAGACCCAGCTTCGGATCTTGCCCACTGCACCCAGAGCAGCATCAGCAGCCAAGACAATGTGTTTGCTTAACTCAGACATGTGCCTGGTGATTATAGCAAGGAACTTGCATTCCAGAATAATTCATGGAAGGCTTTGAGCATGGAGCCTCCAGGCTCATGCCTGGCTGATGAATGCTTCTGGCTTGTCACATCAGTAATCCCCACAGTAATGAACGGCCTGCGGAGTGATGTGGTTGACTGACAAATCCTTGAAGTTATATATGCCTGTGAGTAAGTGCCAGAGTTCTCCAAGGTGCAATTTCACAATGCTATGGATCAGCCTCCATGTGACAGGAGTCATCCTGAGGAGGCTGGCAGCTCTGAGCCTGGGAGGTCACCTTTCCTCACCAGGTCACAGCACAAGGTACAAAGAGCTTTGCCTCTCTCCTGCCTCTCGTCTGAGACGAGCCACGCACTCCTCGGAAAGGCAGTGCTGGAGTGTGGTGATGCTGAGGTGTGATGGTGCTGGCATGCTGGGGAGTGACAGTGCTGGAGTGCTGCAGTGGTGTGGAGCACCCAGTCAGCAGAGGAGAGTGGGGTGCAGAGGGGGAAATGTGGGGCAGTTGTGACTATGGCATGAAAGCATGGAGTGCTGCTGTCCCCCACACTGATTCCCAGGGGCTGGGGACATCTTATGTTCCCGCGCTGCCATTGGGTTTTACTTCCAACTTCAGGTGCAAGAGCTTGCAGAAGTGGAGCTGGGGAACTTGCTCCCATGAGCTTCTCTCCTGTGTCTGTCAGTGGCTTAGTAAGAGCCACGGCTCATTTCTTCCTGGACTGAGTCAAGACACAACCCCTTCCCAAGGAGCCGTGGTTTCCCTTTGCAAGGGCAAGGGCAGCAGCGCGCTCCGCCCGACCGGGATGCGCCGTGCCCGACGGGACGGGTGGAGCGCGGTGCTGCGCCGAGCCCGTGCCGTTCCACGAGGACCCCATAACGATCCGGTCTGGCTCCGAGTGGAGCCGAGCCGAGTCGTTGCGAGCCCAGCCCAGCCCAGCCCAGCCCAGCCGTGCCGTATGGGAGGAGCCATCGGGCTCCACCGCCCCTCCGCCCCCCAAGCCGCATTTCGCGGCCGGCCGCCGCGGAGCAGGGCGCGGGGGGGG
>VWZO01015736.1:140402-386775 GCA_013396975.1 Bucco capensis
GTCCAGGGGGGCCCGGAGGGTACGTGCGGGGGATGTCCGTGCCGGGGTTCGGAAGGGTGTCGGGGATCCGTGCGGGCTGCGCCGTGCAGCAGACCCGCTCCGGTGACTCAGCAGCGCCGGTACCGCCGCTCCCCGCGGCTCTCCCGCCGGGGTGGGCTCTCCCGAGTGGGGCTGGTGCCGCCGGAGCCCCGAGCCGCCGCCCGGCAGTCGCAACGGGCCGGAGCCGAGCCCCGCCAGACCCTCCCCCGGGTGCTGGGGCGGGTGCGGGGTGCTCCGGAGTCTCAGCAACCCCTTCCCCGGCGGAGCGGGGTCGGTACCGATACCGGTGCCCGGAGCCGAGCTGGTGTTGGGCTCGCCGGGAGCTGGAGCGATTTCAGAACAGGCTTCCTTAGCCTAGACTGTCCTAGTGGCTTCCGCAGGTAGCCCGCGGCTCGAGCTGTGTTCGGTGAGGAAATATGGCTAATGCTGGTGGAATTCTTATTACCGAAATGAAGTAGTTGTCTGAGGGCTGTTTTCCTGCAAGCCTCTGCAGGAAGAAATCGGTGTGCTGAGCTGTGCGTTGCAGAGGTGAGGAGATGCCAGAACTGTGAGATATGGATAATGTCATAGCCTGGCTGAGCTTGTGGTGCATCTGAGCACGACTTGCCGTGATGGCTCGGAGGAGATGTGTGGCCATGTTCGGTTCAGGCATCGGAAAGTGAGCTGCAGCCTGCACATGACGCTGCAGCCTGCCACAAAGAGCCAGGGTGGGGATGGAGAGATGGGGACCGAGCTGCTGCTGCTCTCCTCCCTGACAGCTGAGGAGCTGGTGACTCCTGCTCCCTCACTTCAGGAGGAAAATGCAGCTGCTGTGAAGCCAAACCAACCCCCAGTCCCTCCCGGTAGCACTGACCCCTTACATGGAACTTCATAAACCAGACTCCACACCAGAGACTCTGAACAGGCTTATTAATAGCTTAATTAGTAGCCAAAGAGGCTTTCTCTTACTGTTTCATCCTCCTAAGGCTCTAAAGAAAGATAGCGTAGGACCAGACTTGAGGAATTGTGTGACTCCAGCACATGGCTAAGGGAGAGGTTTATCTTCAGCTTAATACAGTAGTGGAAAGCTTTGGATACCTTGGTGAGCCACAGGAAATGATCCTGTGCAAGTTCATGTGGCTTGTGTGTAGCTGAGACATGAATGCTGCTGTTGAGAGCTGCCAGAGGCAGGGAGGTGATGCTCAAGGGTGTCTCCAGCTCTGCTATTCCCTGCTGTGGGGCTGGTCGCAGCAGGGAAGGTTTGGGGGTGGGGGGAAACGGTGTGAGCCAGTGCATCCAGGAGGGTGATGTGGCTAGGATGGGGCTGAGCTTCCATACTGCCCCAGGTGCCTGGCTTGCGTTGCCTTGTGCTCTGCTCCGTGGAAGGATGAATTTGCCATTGCTGCATTCTCAAAGGCAGCTGCAGCAGCCAGCAAACAAAAATTGAAACTGTAGCTGCCCTGTGGTGTCTTGCTGAGAGCTCAGTTCTCCTGGACGGAAGGATGGAGAGTTAGGATGTGCCTGCAGTGATTTCAGCCTGTGGCACCAGGAGGTCTAGGGATTTTCCAGCCTGAGGTTTCAGTGATGAGATCCAGTCTGTCTGGTAATCCATGGTGGAGTTCCCCAAGCTGTATGCTGGTGTTTCCAGAAGAGCCTTGTGCATTGTACAGGGAACTATAGCAGACCTCCCTGTAGACCTGAAGCAGCCAGAAGTATTTGTGCAGTGGGTGACCAAGCCAGGCTGGTCCCATTGCTGCGCTGGGGATGGAGGAGGTACCTGAGAGTGTTTCATGGTGCCCTGGCAGCTGGGAGTTCCTCTTCACCTCATTCCTTTATGGACTTCTCCCTGCAGTTGTTGTGCTGGAGGAAGGCTGAGCACGCTGTGAAATGGTTGATCTTGATAGCATGGAAAAGAATGAAGATAATTCAGTTTTATTGTTTTTCTACATGTGAAAGCAGCAGATGCCTAAACTGATGCAGCTGGTAACCCATCTTCTGTTTGATAAAGCAACCTCCTTCCAGACAGTGTTCAGAAGGTGGAGACTCACTTAGGAAGTGAAGGTGTCTCTGGGGTGTCAAGGGAGGGAAACAAATGGGGTTATGTAATTGGGTTTAGTGAAGTGTTGTTGTCACTTAAATAGGTCTGGTATTTTGATGCAAATGTGGGGTGAGGATGGTGTTTCAGAAGCACACACTTGAGAGCCTGTTCTGCTGTGGAGCTCAGAAGTACTGCTAATGAAGGAAGGGCAGCCCTTGAGCTAACTAGGCTGGGGCTGCCAGGGAATGTTGAGTTGCTGGGATGTGGTGCACATCCTGGGGCTGGGCTCCAGGCTTTGCCTGGTGCAAGGGGCTGGCTGAGCTGGTTCCAGGGCAATGCCAGCGAGGTTGTTCCTGGCTCAGGCCTCACAGCACTGCCTCAGAAGGGAAGGTCTCAGGTGAAAGACATTCAGAAAATGTGCTTGGTTTGTTTCTGCTGCGTGAATCCATCTTCATTCCCAATTCTGCTGAGTGCCCAGCCAAAAGTAGGACAAGTGGAGGCCATTTGGATACAAACAAACCCTTTGAGTAGCTTCCACTTTTAGACCTGCTTGCTTGAGACGTTGAATGGCCCTGCATGTCCCCTCCCCCAGGTTGGCCCATTTCCAGTAGTTTGACCCAAAATGTCCATTGCCTGAAGTCCTCAAGCTGTGGGTGTCAGCTGTTTTGTGTGGCATTGCTGTCCACCTGGTTAGTCTCTGAGTCCTCTTGGTGGCTTATGGTTGGGTAAATACCTCCAGACAAAGGAGGAATGACATGAATGCCTCCTGCTCTGCTGAGAGTGACAGTAGTGACAGAGCCCATGAGCTCAGCAGGGTCAGGTGGGACAGGAGCAGTGGCCATCATGGCTTAGTCTGGGAGGACAGTGCCACAGAGTGTTTCATGGCTGCAGACACCCACCCTGTTGCAGGGCAGGGTCTTCAGTGGAGGAGAGATGCCTAGCACCATGTTAGCCTGGGGGAGGTGGGTGGCTGGCTGGCTCCTGGGACAGGTGACTCTAGTGACAGGGCTGGCTTGAGGCTGGGCCAAGCTACCACAGCCTATCCACTGGCTGGGAGCACAGCTGCTGTGCATGTCTCCCCTTGGGCTGACTGGGATGGAATTCTCCTCTTCAGCTTTGTCCCTACCCGCTTCTGATGCTGCAGGATGTCCTGGGCTCTGTGCCCCGAGAGCCTACAGGGCTTGGGTCACCCAGACTTGTCACTGAGTGACCCTTCTGCATGGAGACATATCCCTTTCCTCTGGATTGGTACAGCAGGGAGGAGGATCTCATGGGGTGTGATGGGTGCCCTGCAACCCAGGTACCCCACTCCCTGCACCCCTTTTCCCGGCTGCTGGCTGATGCCCCAGCCAGTCTTTAATCTCCTGGAGGAGTGCTTCCCAAACTGAATAGATTTTGCCTTTGATAAATCCATCACTAAGCCTTCATTTCCTTTTCCTGATTTAATCCTGTTACTTCCAGCTGTAACCCCCTTGCCTCTCTGTCATTCCCATCCTGCTTTATCCCTGCTCTGCTGTTGTGCTGTGGGAAGGTGCCCTGCTGCCTGTGCCCCCCTGCCCTGGCACTGGGGACATGGCCATGTGAGTCCTCCCACCAGCCCCTCCACCAGGCTCTTGGGTGGCCTGGAGCCATGGGATGGGTAACAGCCTCTGTGTGCAGCAGGGGACAAGGCCAGGCTCTTCTGGTTTGGGAGAGAGAAGCAATCCATGCAATGAAAAACTGGGAGAAGTGATCCATGGGGTTGAAACCTGGCCAGGTCACCAGTTTCCCGAGTAGCTGGGTGTGTGTCTGTCCCTGGGAGCTTTCCCATCCCTCCCTTTTTGTCTTTGTTGTCGTGAGGGATGTGAGTTGCTGTTTGGGGATCATCTGGGCTGGGATTTAATTAATCCAGGAACCTCCTTGAAGTTGTTGTTTTATCACATAAGTACTTTGATTACAAAACACAATCTGTCCTTTATGCTTTTTATTTATACACATGGACTATGTTTAGTCCTCCGTCCCTCTCCCTGAGCCTGTGCTCCAGCCAGGTCAGAAGGAGCCAGGGCCACGTCTCCTCCTGTCTAATCCCAGGCTCACTGCAGGGAGAGCAGTGCCACTCAGCCATTGGCAGTGCTCTGCGTCAAAGCCGACTTGGGGAGACTGTAATCCAGAGATTAATGAGAGAAGAGATGGGCCTGGGGACTCTCTAATCTAGGGATTAGGAGAGGGCTGGGAGCAGGTAATGATGTGACTTGGACCCACCACAGATGGGTTTGAGAGCATCTGGTCCCTGGTGATGGTATCTGCCAGCCTCGTACCTGTCTGCAGGGGCTGGGACTCGGTGTCTGCCCATGGCTGTGTGAGGATGAGGGCAGCAGCTGCTCTCTCTCTGCAGTGCTGGGGAAAGCTAGGTTGCTCCCAGCAGGCACTGACAACAGTGTGGAGTGGTCTGGCCCTAAACCCCAGCATTGCCCCAGTCCCTGTTGCTGTAGAGGCTACTCTAGGACCAGCTGCACCAGGTCAAAACCCAGCACTGGTCTTTCTCTCAAGCCCAGGGCCCTGGACACGCTGTGAGTGCTGGCACAGCACAGGGCTGCATGTGGGGACAGAAGCATCTGCAAGGAGACACTGGTAAAGGTCGTGGAAGCTGTCAAGGTTTAGTAAACTCAAGAGGTGCCTCTGAGCTGCACCTTGTTAGAAGGTGTGAGAACAGGAGTGGGAACACATTATATGGTTGTGTGCATCTCCTGCTGCCCCTGGAGATGGGATACTGGGCTGGATGTGCTTCTGATGTGATGCAGTATGGCCTTGCTCCTGGGCAAGGTTCTTGTGGTTGCTTGTGTGAGCTCTGCCAACCCCCTGATGCCTCCTCCCTGAAGAGCTGGTGAGATCCTGTGCCTGGAAGGTCAGTGGGCAGTAGGGCATGGCCAAGTGCTCATCAGGTACCCTGATCTATGGGAGTTAGAGCAGAGCTGAGTCCCTGTCAGGGGCTTGGGGTGGTAGGATGTAGGAATAAAGGTTTGAGGAAGAGATCCTTTGCGAATGTAATTCCCAGCTGCTGGGCTTGCTGGAGGTGCCACTGGTGTGAGCTGGTGGCTCCTGTAAGCTCCAGGAGAGGTGTGAGGGCTGTAAAGGCAAGGCGTGTGACGTGGCAGGATGCTGATCAGGCAGGTTAAAAATAGCAGCTGCTCCCTCCCTGCTTCTCCCAAGCTGGGCTGTGCTGCCACCGGGAGCTGGAAGTGCTGGCATGGATGTGCTGAGCAGGCACAAAGGCCCAGCTGCAGTTGGGTACCGCAGGGAGCACCAGGCTCCATCGGCTCCATTGGCCAGAGTGGGGATCCGGGGGAGCTGCTTGGCCCCTGCCCAGAGCCCAGTGATGTGTGTGTGAAGGAAAGCCCAAAGCAGCCTCCTCTCCTCCATGCCATGCCTGCCCTGGGTCAGTGTGAGACCCTGAGCAGTGCTTGGCTGGGGGGGTGGGAGCTGGAGCAGCTCCAGGGCAGGAACTGGGCTGCTCATGATACTTCTGTGCCTTCTAGCATGCAGTGAACATCAGTGACAGTTGTGGGGAGGGAGAGATGGGGCTGTGAGCCCTCGGCTCATGGGAGCAGGAGCCTCTTGGGCATGGCAGATCGGGGCCAGGCAGGATGCTCTGCTGTTCGTCTGGGTTTGGGGCTTGCTTTGTCTTTCAGTCTTCAACTGCTTCAACCTCCTGCAGGCAGGTCCTTGACACAGCTTCAGCTCACTTCGTTCTGGCCTCAGCTTACTTTGAGGTGTGATATGTGTCTTGGGAAGGAAGGAGGATGCCAGGCAGGTTAGGAGCTGGTGGGGGGCTGCAGGGCTCCCAGGAGTCCAGGCAGCAGGGTTGGGGCAGAGAGTGCAGAGTGGATTGCAGGTGGCTGGTGAATCCAGAAGGATCCTCCCTCGTGGCAGTGCTGTGTGTCTGCATTGCACAGAATTGTTCTGCAGCCTTTTTGTTTCCTTTGAAAACTGTTTGCTTGTCTGCAGCGCGTCAGCCTGTCCTCCAGAGCCTTGCTGGAGCAGGCTCTCTGAGGGGAAAGGTAACCAGAAACCGAACCACAGAGCTCATCTCCCATTTCCATCTCCTCTGTCCTGCATTTCCCTAGTGCAGTCACAAGACAGGACCATTCTCTCCACTCCCCGAGCATGCAAACAAATGGCAGTGATTTTCCTCACCTTGGATCCATCCCTATCCATACTCTCTGAATAGCAATAAAATGTTAATGGAGATAAAGACACTTATCTCCCTCATGTCTATTTTGTCATTGGAATAACAACTTTAAATGTTAAGAGTGCTGAGATTTATAGATGTCAAGCCTGCTCAGCAGAAATAGATCCCATTCCATAGTGCACATTACCAGTTATTGCTGCTGCATTATCTGCAGCCAGAGTGGGTGTTAACCCTCTGGTAACATCCTCAAAGGACACCTGAAAGAACTCTGTGGTTTCATTTAGAAACTCTGTTGGCTGCCTGGTTTGATCTGCAGCTCTTTTCAGTGCAGCGACAGTGAAGTGGAAACTGTCCAAAATGCTGATAAGTTCCCCAAGAAGCAGGGCATCAGGAGGATCCCAGAACTGAGGTAGGCACTGTTTCTGCTGCAGCTTTGGTGTCCCTAGCCCTCTTCTGCAGGGTTCTGTAGACTTTGGAAGACCACTGGGCTGTGGTGTGACCCTACTGAGAGGTCATGCTGTGGGTGCCCAGCTTTGCTTATTACTTTGGTTTAAAAGTTGTGATGGAACTGTGAACAACCCAGGTGCCTCTTCAGCCCTTCGTGCATGGCCCCAGGACCCTTGTGCAGGCTCACAGAATTTGTTTCTCTAGTCCCATCATTTTAAGGGAAGTGTTTCCTGATGCTCTGTCATTAGGTCCTGTTGTGGGTCCTGCATGGAGCCAGCTGGGCTGTACAGCTCTGGTGAGGGCAGGAGGAGAGCTCTGCTCTGAGAAAATGAGACACATTTGATGTTTTCTGAGGGAAATGACTCTCGTGGTTGGTCTTTGTTCCACTGAGACAACAGGGATGTCCAGGGCAGGGGGAAGGTTGTTGCCCAGCCACCAGCAGCAGGAGATGATCTTAAGCAGAGTGTTTAGTGGGGAGCATAATTCACGTGAGACCTAACAAAGGGGAGCTGGACATTTCACACTTTGAATCTGAATTCTCTGACCATGTACTGGTAGATACATATAACATGAATTCCTTCCCAGTCCTGTGTGTATCAGCCAATTTCCACCTGTCTGGCAGGCAGAGGAAGCCTCTGTTATGAGCAGAGTGTTTCATGGCTCCTGACTTGGGACCTTTACACTTGCTGTTCCAGAGCAGGAGGTGCAACCTGCTGCTTCTGCTTAGACATGGGCAGAGGTGGAGCTGCCCTGACCTCGGCTGGCAAGCTGTTTGTGGAGATGTCTGTGTGGGAGAGGGAGAATGAGAGAGGTGGTTCCTGAAAGCCCTGAGTAAAGTTGGCCTTGGTTGGAGCAGGCTGGCAGACTCTTAATCCTGAGCAGTGTTGCTCTGTAACTGGTTCCCCACTGAACGTGTCTGGCTAGCAGCAGTGCTGTGCCACGTCTGCTGGGGACTGCCACCAGTGCTGAGAAGCACTTTGGGGCTCACATGCTCAGCTGGAGGAGACAAACAGCACAGGTGTCCAGGGGTGGCTTGCTTGGCAGAAGCTGGAATCCCATTCCATAGCCCCATCGGCATCCTCACGAGTGTCTGTGCAGCAGTCACCACTGGCACAAAGTCACTGTGTGAAGAGACTCTGGAGTGGCTGGGGACCTGCACATCTCCAGACAGTGAGGTGCTGCTGAGCTCTGGCTAGGCTCTGGGGAAGGTATCCCTCCAGCCCAGCCTTGGCTGGGAGCTCTGGGCTGGTGATTTCAGTCTGCTGAGACATGGCCACATGCAGAGCGTGGCTGGAGTGGTGCAGCACTGGGCTCCTGCCTCTGCTGTGCTCTGGGTGTCAGGTTAGGAAGCAGCCTGGGTGGTGGGAGAGAGCTGGAGAGACACTTGCTGTGAGGAGTCTCTGGACTGTTGCTAGCAAGCCTGTGAGGCTGTGCTGAGAAGGCCAGGCACCTCTCAGCCAGCCTGGCCCAGCACCAAGTGGGCTAGCATGCTGCTGGCACCTGAGGGTATCTCCTGGTTGTCATGTCCAACAGTGTGCAGCTGGAAGCCCCTTTGTCCAGGCACCAGCTAGGTCTGAGTTTCCCTGCAGCCAGAACATTTTGTTATGGATCCTGTTTCACACTGTTGTTTGACACCTTGATGTAATGTTTTCATTAGGAGTCTTGCAATACACACCAGCTTGCTGTTCCTGATGAAGTGCCTCCAGCTAGTAACAGGTTGTTCAGCTTTTTTCAGAGGTGGAAGCAATGAAGAAGCATCCTTTGTTAGTTATTGGGCATAAAAATAAAGTCAGAGGCCAACAGCTGTGGCACTAACTGGTTTATTTCACCCAAGATTGTGTTTGTGATGCCCCACAGAGACACCCAGTAGCCAGGGCTGCCCCGGGTGTCAGTGGAGCCAGATCCATTTCTCCCCACAGGTCTCAGGATGGATCAGTTCAGTGTTCCCTGTCAGTGTGGTGCCCCCTGGGTGGCAATACCTTCTGCTGGGAGATTGGCACAGGGATCTGGCCCAAGTGAGATGCTCAGGGATGCACCTCCAGCTGTAACATCATTGGGAGAACAGCAGCTCCTGGTTCTCACCTAGCACTTCTTCACCAGCAGGTCTCAAAGCACTTCACAAATGAGCTGAGACTTGTTGCTTGTGTTTTACAGATGGATTTGCTGATTCTTACCCATTAGGGCACTTGCAGGCTGGGTGCTGATCTTGGTGGCACTGCTTTGAAGCTGGAGCTGCAGTCTGAGTGCTACCTTGTCTGTGCAGGGCTCTTGTCTGGAGACAGTGGAGTCTTGTCATGGTTGGGCATTTGATCTAGTGTAGGAGTTTTCTAATGAGGATGTTCACGAGCTAATCACATGTGACACTTTGTTTGTGGCCTGCTGCAAGCCTGAGATGTGTGTGAGGATGTGGGGAAGTGGATCATCCTTTTTTTTGGCTTTGTGTCACCCTAATGCATTATCTCCATCTGGCTGTCTCCTCCCCCCTCGTGTCCCTCAGCTGGAAGTCAGTGTGTACCAGTGGCTATTAATAGCTGAGTCCTGCACAGGCTGCTCTCACAGATGGGATTCTCAGCTTCTGAAGCCTAAACTCATTACAAATGAAGCAGTTTGCTGTGTGGGCCTTGGTACAATTAGCCTGCTATGAGTGTGGCTCTCGGGGCCAGGCACTGCCCGTGGTTGCTGCAGGAAGGTCCCTGTCAGTGTCCTGGCCTCAGGGCTGCCAGCATGTCACCAGCACTGTCTGCTCGCAGCACCTCTGGCTCTGCACTCAGGGTGTGCTGCCTGCCTGGGGCACCAGGGCAGGAGAACTGCTGCTGGATAGCTTGTCCATGCTGCTCAAGGACTCTGGCTGGGGGGGCCTTGACTTGTCACCTTTCCTACCACATCTCCCTGAAGAGCTAAAAGCAGTCAAAGTGTGCTTCCCCTTGGCAGGCCCCCACAGCCCTGGGAGCCAGCAAGCCCTTGGGGTTTGGGTCTCACAGGCTCTGTCTCTGTGGCTGAGGCGAGCTCAGGAAGCTGCTGTTACAACTGCAGGTTTGGTTGTAGGTTTGCTCCATGGCACATTTAGAGGGAGGCATCTCCTTCGGGATGCTCTTGTGTCACCCTGTGTGCAGGAGGATCCTGCACCATCTGTGCCTTTGCTGGGGATGGCTGAGGTGTCCTGCCCAAAGCCTTTGTTGTATTCATGCCCCATGGCTTGGCCAAGGGCAGTGATGACCACGGGGACTAGAGCCAGTGCCAGTGTTCCTTGCTGCCTGCTGTGCCTCATGGCTCTTCCATTAGCATGGTGCTGATACAGCCAGGCTGGAGAACCTGGACTTGTTCACTTGCCTAGCTAGAAATGACCATCATGGCTGAGATGGAGACGTGCCCTGGTTTGAGGTACTGCCATGCAGCTCAGTCTCTGGCTTCTGTGGCACTTTGTTCTCTTATCTTTCAAGAGCTCCTGCCTCACCAAACCTCTTTCTTCCCTTGCAATCTGTTTCTGACAATGTGTGAAGTTATTGACAAGGTGATGAAGTCTGATGGACTAGGATTTGACAGAACAAGAAACCTTTTTTTTTTTTCTGCATATGCAGTCTCAGGCCTTCAGATGAAACCCTTCCCCCTGTAAACCCTCAGCCCATGTCCAGTGTGTGCTGGCTTCCGAGCAGTGGCTACAGGCACTGGCCACCAGGCTGGTGGCCCCATGGCCCATGCATCTTGCTCCCATCTGCTTGCCATCCAGGAGCTTTGTGTCATGGCTGCTGGTGTGGGCAGGAGTCACTGTGCTGCTCAGTGGAGGTGATGGAGACACACACGTGGCCAGATGCCTTGCTTGGGAAAGCTCTCCCAGTGAATGAGGCTTTTGGGAATAGAAGCATAGAATGGTTTTGGTTGGAAAAGACTTTCAAGGCCATCAGGTGCAACCATTAACCAGCACTGCCAGGTCACCACTAAGCCATGTCCCTCAGCACCACATCTGCACAGCTTTTCAACCCCTCCAGGGCTGGTGACTCCATCCCTGGGCTGCTTAGCCTGGGCCAGGCCTGGACAGCCCTTTGGGGGAAGAAGTTTCTTCCTAATGTCCAACCTAAGCCTCCCCTGAGGCCTTTTCCTCTTGCCCTATCCCTGGTTTGTTGTGAAAAATCCTGTCTTGGCAGAGTGCTTGGGAAGAGCTTAATTCTCCAAAGGTAGTGCTTGACTTTTGGTGATGTTTGTTGGTGGCTGTTCTGTTGCCCTCAGTGGTGCTCTCTGGTCACTCTGGGGGTGCCCAGCAGATGCAGAGGTGGCTTGATGGGGGCTCTGTGTCCTGCTGTGGTGGGCATGTCTCTCTGCATGGCAGTGCATGGAAGGAGAAGCTCACCTCCAGCATGAGCACACCAGTGGACAGCTTGGCTAGAGGTCAGCTGTAGCTTTTGTTATACTCCTGGCAGTGCTGTTTGGAGGCTGGAAGGCTATTTTAGGTATATTTAGTTACAGCTTTTTCTTGCTGCTGGCCCAGTTACTAACCTGTAGTGAGAAGTGTTAAAGCAGATGGGAAATAGTCAAGGCATCCTTTTGTCCCCTTGCCCCATCCCCCTCCAGAAGATGGGGAGAACAAGATCTGTGTTTATCTGCAGGCATTGTTTTCTGTTCACAAGCAGTTACTGTGTCTGCTGTTTTTATTTTCCAAAAGCCATTGATTTCTGCAGTGTTGCAATTAGAAAACAAGAAGCCTATAAAATGATGTTATTCCCCTGTTTTAAAATGGAGTTTCAGTCTCCTGCTGGCTTTTTATTGGTTTCCCCCTTCCCAGCACTGCTTAATGCTGCCTGAGTCAGCATGCTGTAATTGGCCTGTGGAGATCCAGGTCCTGCTGGTATCACTGAAAGCCCAAATGCCTTGGCTGCCTCTCTCCATCCCTGGGCTGCCCATGCCCTGGGCTCCCTGGAGCTCCAGCTCTCTTGATGGGAGTACTCTGCTAATCACTTCCTGTAATTAAATTCTTCACTAGGAATAAAGTTAATCTTCTCAGAGCATGTAAAGCCTGACCTGCAGCCTGAGCAGGCAGAAACCCTGTTGTTTATAGGCACCTTTATCCAAGTGCAAAGGCTCTGTTCCCAAACCAGAAGCAATTAGTACAATTAGGTATTCCTCATCCTGAGCCAAGGATATGTAATAATAAACTGATAGAGCAGCTTTCTGCTGAGGAGTTCTGAGCTTTTCAAGGTGGGCAGGGACCATTTTGCCTGTTGCTGTTGAGCTCTGGCAGGTCCCAGCTCTGCCCCAGCCCTGTCCTGCTGCTGGCCTTGTCACTTCTGCCTTTGGGTGCTTGGGCTGATCAGGGAAGGCTGTTGTTGGGTTTTTAATCCAGTTAGTGTGGCAGAGACAAATGGAGGAGACTTTCCTCAACTCTTTCTCAATGTGTTTGCATAAACACATTAATAAACTAATTGACCAAATCCTTGCTGGCTGGTGGAAGAATTAAGCTTGCTATGGGTAGCTGACTTGAACCATATGGTCTGGTCCCAAGGCTGCTCTGGGTTTTTAGAAGATGTTCAGAAGTGCTTATTTACATCATCTTGAAACATTGGCATTCCAAGCACAAATAGTTTTGCATAATTTCTTACTCTCACAGTGGCTTTGCTCATACTTGTAAGTTCAACTTCAGAGTACTGCATCCTCACTCCTAGTTATTTATGTGCAGCAAAACAAAGCAACACTAAGTGCCATCCAGGCACTGCTAAGTTCCACTGCATGGAGAAACTGAGTTCTTCCATAGTCATAGAATGTCTTCTTCATTTATTCAGAGCCAAAGTCAGAATAAAAATAGCTATTAAGGTTACCTTTCCTGGAACTTGGACTGATCCAAATCAAGGGAGAGATTGCCCTGCTAATATTATTCTCTCTAAAATCAGAAGTGTAGGTAAAATGTGCAGGAATGCCCCAGTAAGCAGAGGGCCAGGATGAAAGCTGGGCTCCACCAGACCTGCTTTACTTCTGAAAGGTGCTTTGCTGGCTGTTAGCTTCCCCTCATCATGATCTTGGGTCTTCTGGATTGGTCCTGCCCTGGCTAATGGGCAATCATGGAGAGCAGTGGGCATGTGCTCTCCTGAGCTGCATCCCTCCCATCGTGGGGATGCTCCTGAAGGGAACCAGGGAGATGTCAACCATTAGGATAGACAGGGTCTGAGTAAATCAGTGTGCATGGATCATTGAGCATCTTTGTTATAAAACAAATGGCCTGTGGTCAGTTAATCATATAAAAAACCATCTCCCAGACCTCCTGGCATTATTCATAAGTCCTAAATCCTCTTGCAGCTTCATAAACAGAACAGCTGTTAAAATATGGAGAAATCATAGCCTGGAATTGCAGAGATTGCAGGAGGAAGGAGTGTGAGATGTTTCTTCTTGCCAAGGGCTATCCCTGCACTGTTACCTCTGTCCTTTCCCCTTCAGCTTGCAGAGCTCCTTGTGCCCAGTCTCCCTCCCTTGCTGTGCCCATGCTGCCCTGCTCAGCTGCCACCTCTCTCCTTTCCATGGCAGCTCTCTGCTTGGTCCTTGGTCCCTGACAATGGGTTCCTTCTGCTGAGGGCCTGGGATTGATGTCTGTTGCTTTTCCATCTTCATTTAAGAAAAAAAAACCAACAATCCAACTGTGTCTGTCCCAATTTACAGTTTGGAAGTGGCTCTCATGTCTTGCCAGCCCTCAGCACATTCACTTGTTAAATTATGCATATGCTAATGAAGTGTGAAAATCAGCCAAATAACAACTCTCTGTAATCACTTCATGTCCCCAGAGCTTTGGGGCTTTTTTATTTCTATTATTTTATGATTTGTGACCCACTCTGAGTCACGTTTCTGCTGGGCCTTCTTCCAGCAGCAGAGGTTAATGACTATTTTCACTTTCCCCTTCTGGAAGCAGCCCCAGCACATGCTGACAGCCCATGGTGCAGGCTGCCATTCCCCATTCCCATTTGGAGCTCAGCAGTCCCTGCATTTTCCCTGGGATGGGGAGCAGCTTCCCGGCTGACTGTGACCCCATGGAGGGGTCTGTGCCAGCACTGGGTGTCCTGCAGCTATTTTGACTGCCGTGGCTGTTTGCTGGGAGGGATGCTGCTCCTTGTGCCCCCTCAGCAGTGTCCCCTGTCCCCAGGATGAAGCTCTGTCTCACCTCTGGTGCAGACAGCCACAGGACAGCCTCCTGCTCTGCCTGGGGCATTTGGACACTGACTGGTTCCCAGCCCTCCTGTCCCTGCACAAACAACTACATCTGGTGCAGGCTGTACCAGGCAGGCAGCAAAACAGTGGAAGGAGGATGTGGCCTTGACAGCATGATGTCATCTGTCACCAGAAACTGCTGCTCCCCCTCCCTGGTGTGAACCCATGTCAAGTGCTGTGTTTGGGTGCTGCGTCATCCCAGCTGGGGCAGGCACCTGTGAGCATTTGTGGTACCAGTGCCTCTGTGTGGCAGAAGTTGTCCCAATTTCATGAGGGTCACGGGGCACTGCCAGCCTGGAGAAGGCTTGCCTGGGCTGGGTAGTGATGCTGGGGGTCACTGCAGTGTCTGAGTGAGAAGCTCTGAGCTGTGCCTCACGCTTAAAGCAGGTTTATCTCTGTTTTACTGTGGCTTTGCTCAAAACATGCCATTCCCTTGTTGGTGAACCTCGGTGGCCAGCAGTTAGGAGAGGGAGATCTGTAGGAGAACAGATAGTTTATCACTGTGGGTTTTCAGTGGAATTTGTTGGATGTTGTGTAACTACATCTGTTGGGTGTTGACCATCAGTGCTTGAGACACGCTCGCCTCTCCTGCTGGCTCTGAGTCATTGCACACCTTGCTCCTCTCATGCCCTGCCCAGATGAGCTTTGTGCTTGTGGTGCCATGGCATTCACCTGGGATGTGTGGAGTCATGTTCTTCATCACTGATCAGAGCTCTCTTCCAAGTGTGGATCACAGAAGAAAAACAGTTTTCAGCCTTCTCTTGTGCTGAGGCCCCAGCACTTGGGCTCAGCTAGACGAGTGGTAAGTTCAGCTGAGCCCTGCTCAGCCCTGTTGTGCTGCAGGGTCGTTTTCCATAGCTGTCTCCAGAGTTAGAATAAACAAATCAGTTCTCCATGCAGTCTAATTAATTTTGCTGTGTTAATGGTAAGAGCTCATGGAGAACAAGCAGGTTCAGCCCCGAGTCGGGTTCCTGCGCTGTGGCAGATGAACAATGCCAAGATTAGCTCGGTCTGTTTTGTCCAAAATGCTCTGCACTGACACTGCCTGGGAAGCTCTGTGCTTGGCTTCCATCAGACAGCCCCAGCAGCAGAGACAGAGCTCCCAGCACAGACCTTTAATGCCTGTCAGAGTCAACTTAATTAAATCCCATCTGACTGGCAGAGGGGTTTCATTCCATCTAATGAGTGTCCATGCTTCCCTTACAGCCCAGAGTTTATTCCCTGATAACAAGCAAGGTTTGTCTGCCTGCTTCCTCTAAAGATAGATTAAAATAAATCCAGATAAATTTTCCTTCCAGGAGGACAAAATCCATGGTAGAATGATTAACTAAAGATGAGGAGCCAAGGGGCTGCAGTGGAATTTGCTGGTGAGTGAGACACAGCTGCAGGGCTGCCTGGTGCTGCTGGGGCAGGATGCAGCCCTGCAGCTGTGTGCTCTGCAGGGGGAGCTGCTCTGAGCTGGTCACCTGGAGAAGGGACATCAGCATCTTCCTGTTGGGCAGTCCTCAGAGGAGCCCCTGGGTCGGTTGGTGTTTTGGGGCCAGTCTCCTGGGTAGGAGCTCAGGTCCCTGTGCGGAGGTGACACTGTCCACACAGCACCCACCAGAAGCCTGGGATAAGTTCTTGTGGTGCATGAGAAGCAGGAGACCTTCCTGAGCTTTCCAGACTGCTCCAGAGGATGGGTACTCTTCCAGCTCTCTGGGATCCTGGTTGTTTGCACACTTAGCTTATGGTGAGGATCAGCAGAGGGGTTTGAGCTGTGAGAAAGCTTTGCTGGAGAGCAGTCAGCAGGTCCCTCTTGTCTTGCCTTGCTGAAGGGTCCTTCAGTGTTCTGCAGATGGTGGTGGTGATGAGCAGCTGAGCTAGGATCAAACTGTAGGCATCTTCAGGCTTAAAGATACTGAATGTTAAAGATGAATTCTTGTTACCACAACCCAGCACAACCCAACCTCTCCATCTCAGGCATGGGTTGAGCAGTGGTTTGTCCCTCGGGGAGACAAGTGATGTTAGTTGTTTTTCAGGCAGGCAGGAGGTATTCCAGTGGTGCCTTTGGTCTTATTTAGGCTGGGAGAAGAGCAGGACAACGAGGTGTGGATGTGACATTCCTGGTCAGTTTCAGAAGGAAATATTTGTTATTTACCCTTGCAGTTTATAAACTAAGTGTTCTTTACTGTGTTCCTTACCAGCAGGAGACAGAAAGCTTTCTCAGACAGAGCATGGCCATCCCCAGGGGGGAGGCAGTGTCCACATCACTCAGTTGCTCTCTGCTCTGCAGGCAGCTCAGGGTCAGGCTTTGCTGTGTGGCACTGTGTGCACTGAGCAGCAGGAAGGCCTCGTTCCCCTTTGCTCGTGCTGAGGTTGGGCTGGACTCTGCAGAGGATGCTGCTGGTTACCTGTTGTGAGCCATTGCCACCAGTGGTGCTGAGTGGTGTCAGCTGCAGAAATGGGCATGCAGATGCTGTGACCTGGTACCAGCAAGGAGCTCAGAGCTCAGGAGATGGACTCATTTATAGCCATAATCTCCTCCTTCAGCTGCCACACAAATTACTTCTAAGCAATTCATCTCAGTGGCTCAGAACATCACTTAATAAACCTAACACTCAATTGAAAGAAAGAAAGTTTAATTAAAATACTGCATAGAAAATGCCTTGAGACAAGCTCTTCCAGGGGCAGATTGGAAGTGATGGCACAGGCATCCAGCTCCTGCTGGAGGAGATGTCAGAGCAGGCAGAAAATGTAGTGTGTGGGGAGTTTTCAACTGAGCAGGCAGGAGGTGTGCTGTGGGATGGCTCCAGGCAGGGCTCTGCCAAGCTTTCCCTGGGTTAGCCTGCGTGTTTGCAGTGCTTCACGAGGAGTTTGCACCCTGCAAGGAGTGGTGGGACCATGGTGGGTCTCATGGTTGGGCCTGGTGTGCTGGCAGGCACCAGCCACGGGAACAGGCCACGTCCCTGAGGGACACTGGTCCCCAACAGCACCAGGGGAGTGGTGGTGGGTACCAACAGGACAGGCCATGCTGCCTCCTGGGGAGGGGACACCAGGCTGCAGGATGAGCACAAGGACCCTCAGGTGGTGGGATGGCCTGGGACAGGTGCAGGAGAAATGCTCAGGGCAGAGCACTGTGCTGCTGGGTGTCAGAGTGAGGGGCCTGGGTCCTTGTGCTTGGGGCAGCATCACCATCAGTGCTGGGCTGCAGCTGCTTGAGCCCAGCCTGAAGGGACTCCCTTTGTGGTACCTTCCTGCTGGATACACTCCAGATGTTGGATTAAGCCATCTTGAGCTGATTAGATTCAAATCTATGCAGCAAATGCCAGGACTGTCTGTGTGGAGCTGCAGTGTGTTTGCTCTCCTCAAATGCAGAACTGGGACATGAGGCACACTCTCAGGCACCAGCACTTAGGAGGCTGTGGCCTCCCTCTGTGCTCTCCTTGGAGCTGGATGATGGCTGGGAAGGCTCAGCTGCTCCCTGTGGATCTCCCATTGCTGTGTTCCCTCTCACCTTCTCCCATTCCCCAGTGGGTGCTGAGCCCACCCACATCTCAGCAGGCACCCTCTGGATTTCTCCCCTGCTCCCTCCTCCCTGGCTGCCCTAGGGATGCTCTTGTGTTCAGGTGTCTGTGCAGACTCTGCAGTGGGTGCTGCAGAAGGTGTCCCCTGGCAGTAGTGTCCTTGCTGGGTTTGGTTTGCTGTGTTAGCTTTCTGAAGCTGTGTCACCCTCACTGCAGCTTCCAGGGAGGGAGTGTCCTGGAGCTGTGCTGGATGTGGGCCCTGAGGGCTGCAGTCTCCAGCACTGCTGAACAGCAAGCCTGTGTCTGGCCAGCTGTGGGGTTTGGTAAGGAGAGGTCTGGTCCCAGGAGCTTCCGAGGAGGTGAGAGTGAAGCATCTTGCCTCAGAGCTGGAGAGCAGGTGAAGAGTTGTGGTGTCCATCCTGTAAGTGCCTAATCTGGGGGTCCTGAGGTCTGAAACATGCCTGTGCAAGCACTGAAGGGCTGCCCCATGGCCAGCCCCACCTGTGATGGGTGTTAGAGACACTGGCAGGAGGGCTTGAAGCACTAGAGGAGCTGAGTGGCCAGAAGGTCTCTGGAGTGGGGAAGCCCCATTGTGGCAGGCTTGGAGGGGAGCAGTGCTCAGCAGAGTCCTTGGCTGACAAGGGAGAACCCTGTGAGAAAGCTGCTGTGAGCTGCCCTGCTCCTGGCTGCTCTCCACCTGGGAAGGAGAGAACAGGAAGATGATCTGAAGAGGGAATTTCTGAGCTGAGCAGCCCAGATGGTGGGCATGGCATGGAGGAGTGAGGCAGCTCCTGGAGTTATCCCAAGCTCAGGTTTGCCCACTGGTAACATTGCTGCTATGAACCTCCATGTTTGTGGAGGGTTTGTGATCCTTCGTGGAATGAGTCTCCATAAGCAGTGCTCGTTTCTTGCTGCTAGAAGCCTCCCTGCAGGAGATCTGTGTGTTGTAGCTCTGCCTTCAGCCTGGGCTCTGGTTCCAGGGGCACCAAGCCGGAATAATGTGGCGGAGAGTGACATCAGTGCAAGATGATCAGTTCTGGTCAGAAGCTGAAAACAGCTGTCACACAGGAGAGGAGAGCTTGCTGCTTCCAGATTTGACTTGCTTAGCTGACATTTGGGTGCTTCTCATTAAAATTTGTAAGAATCAATAGGTTTTGCTGATAAGCTAACAGATGGCTCCAGCAGGATGACCAGAGAGGCAGAATGCATGGCACACTGAGTGTGCTGGCACAGCACCCAGCCCGGGGTCTGCCTGCCTGCCTGCCTGCCCGCCCAGCCCGGGGTCTGCCTGCCTGCCTGCCTGCCCACCCAGCCCGGGGTCTGCCTGCCTGCCTGCCTGCCCGCCCAGCCCGGGGTCTGCCTGCCTGGATGCCCACCCTGGGGGCTGGTGTCTGCCTGCCCAGCCAGCTGTGTGCTGCAGCAGGGATTTCACAGGGGGGGGGGTGGTGTGTGTGTGTGTTAGGGTGCCCTGGGTCTGCAAGGTAACTCTCAGAATCACAGAATCACCAAGGCTGGAAAAGACCCCCAGGATCATCAAGTCCAGCCTATGACCCAATAACACCACTACATCTAAACCATGCCACTCAGTGGCATGATGAGTGGCAACTCAGATGAGTGCTGAGGGTCAGAGCTTGGTGCTGTGGTGGTCACCACAGTGTTGGTCTTGCTAGAAGAGTAGTGGTGGTGTTCGTGCTGACGATGCAGATCTTTGCAGCACAAGGAGCTGGGTATGGTTAGTGTCTGTGAGAGCTGCTCAGGTTTCATCAGCCAGGGATGCCTCTGCAAACCTGCAGCAGGTAGGTATTCGGACACCAGATCACTGCCTGGTGTTCTTACTCCTCTCTGCCCATGAATGAGAAGTGCCCAGAGGGTCTCGTGGCAGAGCTGGTTTGTAGAAATCCTTGGAGTTTTGGAAGGTGTTAGTGTGGGAAGGGCAAAGAGTTGATGGATGCTCAGGTACTTTTTACAAAGTCTCATTTATTTTGGGAGTGTATTTTTGCAGGCAGACTTGGATTTTCTGTCACTATTTCTGAGCCCAAATCAGCCATATTGAGGAGGTTTTCTGTCTCCTGTGCCTCTAAGTGTCTTGGCATGAGGATGGTAATGTAAATGGTGCAGTGAGCCAAGGCTCACAGTACAGTTGGATGAGTTGTCTGGGGATGCTGCTGGCAGCAGGAGCTCAACACCACAGCCCAGGCTGCCAGCACAGTGGGCAGGAGGAGAGGCATGGCCTCTGTGTGTGTGTGTGCGCGGCAGAGGCATGGCCCAGGGATGGCTCTTAGTCTCTCCAGGTGCCAGGAGGGGCTGTGGGCACTGCTGTGGGGCACAGCCACCCCACTGCTCCCTGAGGGCTTCGTGGGGGCCAGAGCTGTGCCCTGCTGGGCAGGCAGCACCTGCTCACCCAGTGCCCTTCAGGGGAGGTGCTCTGGGACACCACGAAGCAGCTGCTAGGTCTCCTCTCAAGAGTGAGGAGGATTATTCACGCTGGTGGAGAGATTCTCCAGGTCTCATGGTAATTATCTTCGTTAACAGGCTCTTCTGCCATCGCAGGTGTGATGTGTAACAGCTCTATAAGGTTTCCATAGCCTGACCAATTAAAAATTGTCATTAATCCAGGAGCTAAGGAGTTGTGCATCTTAGCCCTGAAGGAGGAGTTTGGCGTTGCACATGCAGGCCCTCGAGCAGCGAGAATTCCCCAGGAGGGATGCTCCCTGGGCTGGCAGAGTCAGGGTGTCCCTGCCCAGAACACGAGGAATCTCCCACCCCTAAGGCACAGGAGTAGCCTGGTAGGGGCTAGAGGCTTGGCCCAGCCTGTCACACAGAGCAATCCCTCTGCACCTCCCCATTTCACCTCCTCTGTCCCCTCTCTGCTGTGCTCCTTGCTTGTCCCTGTGTGGCTGGGAGGGCAGGGGGCAGCTGAACCCCAGGATGTACCCTCACCTTCCAGACATAGCTCTTCCATCCTCTCCTTGTGCTCCCTGGGCACAGGAGGAGGTGATCCTCGTGGGTCCTTTCCAACTCGGGAGAGTCTGTGATTCAGTGAGTACCACATAGCAGAAGGTGTAGTTTGTCCCTCTGGGATGGAGGGTCCTGGACTCACTGTGAGGGACAGGAGCTCCTTACACCTCTTGAACTGCCTGGTGTCTGCTGGTTGCACTCAGCTCTGGGCACAGAGCACCCAGGATCACAGAGCCCAGGCTCTCCATTCGTGCTAACCCGCTCCATGAGGTGATTCCCTCCTGAACTCTTGTTGCCAGCAGTTACAGTGACTTAAACCTTGCAAGGGTGGTGGGAGAGATGTCAATTCACCTTCTCCCCTGTGGCACTCCGAAGCGGGCGCTGCGCTGGGGATGCTGCAGGGAGGCACTGGGGCAGCTGCCAGATGGAAGCTTCTCTTGTCTGGGCTGGTAGCTCTGAGTTATTCTGTGCTGTCAAGGGCAGAGAAATTTTGAATGTGCCAGTATTTTTAGCACTTAAATCTAGGAGAGTTATTCCATTTTGGGGAGGAGTAGCAGCTGCTGCTGGCTCTGCAGCATCCCACTGTCGCACTGAGGAGCTGCAGGCAGACGTCCGAGCTGGGCAGTGTGTCCAGCCCTCCCTGGGGCTGCCGGGGCTCTGACTCCCTGCCACGACTCCATCGCAGTTCCTGCGGGAAGCAGGGCTCCCCATGGGGCAGAAGAGCAGGCCTGGGCTGTCCCAGGCCTTGGAGGTGCTCAGGCGAGGTGGTTCTTCTGCAGAGCCTGTACCGTGCCATGCTGTGCCATGCTGTGCCATGCCGTGCCATTCCATGCTGTACTGTGCCATGCTCCATGGTGTCAGTGAGCAGTGGTGTTTCAGAGTGTTTTGCTGATGATACCAGATCCTTACTGGGCTTAATGCAGTGGAATTGATTTCTGTTTGCCAAGCTATCATTCACCTCAGCAGGGAAGAATCAATGTGGATCAATCACCTGTGGTTTTGCATGCTGTCAGATCCCAGTTTAACCTCTCTCCTCCTGCCCCACTCCCCCCTGCCATGGACCACACAGTCTGGGGAGGATTGATGGCTTGGGCTCAGCCCTGAGTCACTGTGCCCTGTTCTGGTGGGACTCAGGTGGCACTTCCAGCTCCGTAGCCTTGCCCAGGCTCTCCTGGAGCTTGTCTTTTCTGTGGCTGGAGGGCCCTGGACTCCTCCTTGGTTTAGTTCCTCACAGACACTTCCTCACTGGCAGGGAGGAAGGCTGCCTTCAGGTCTTTGGATGAGGTTTTTGCTCTGCCTGTGGGGTCTGGTGATGGGCTGCCAGCTGTACTGGGGGCACGGGGCTGGCCCTGCTCCTGCAGCTGGCACTAGGACTGCTGGATGCTTCATCTCATGGGAAGTGTTCCCAAGATGCCCTGGCTGTCCAGCCAAGAGGGGAACCCACAAAGCTTCCCAGTCCCTGTGTGACCAGGACAACTCTCAGCTGCATTCCTGGTGCAGAGGTCCTGCAGGGTGCAGGTCAGGAGGGGCTGGCCCAGGAGCACTCTCCATTTGCTGGCCAGTTGGCACCCAGGACAGAAAGGCATGGTTCTCTGCATCTAGGACTGGGGTTTGGCTGGTTGATCTGCTTGGGTTTGGGTCTTTTCTTTTGTCAATCTGAATTTAGAGAAGGGAGAGCAGGTCGTGGTTCCTTTGAACAAGCCTCGCAGCTTCCAAGCCAACATCTTGGTGTTGTCACAGCTCTCCATCAGAGCTCTGCATGTGAAGCTCTGTCGTGCAGTGTGAATTCTCAGTGCTGACAGCCTGTGTGGTACAGAGCTATTAAAAACACAACTCCCTGGGTTGGTTAGGTTTCTGGGTTGTTGCTTTCTTTTTTTGTTTGTTTTTAAGAGAGGCAGACAGGGAAACCAAAGGCATCTCTTGTAAACAGAGAAATGCAAAGAGTCTCACAATTTCCTGAGCAAGTAAAGAACCATAGGCTGCCACTGAGGTTCAGAGCCAGGAGCCCTCCTGGGAGGTGAGGATTGTGCTGCATTATACAGGGAAAACTTGGAGGTTTGTGTCCTCCCTGAAACCCCTTTCTGAGCTGGCTGTCCACCTCCTGTCACAGAGTGGTGAGATGCAGGGATTGTGCCTTGTCTGCTCCAGGACCCTGCAGAGGATCCATGGGTGGGTTGTGGTCTGGCTCTCCCAGCACCAGACATGGCTCTGTCCTTCATTTCCATCCCTAAGCCCTTTAATTTTTCATGACCTCCTTGTGCTTTCTCCATCCACCTGAATGGTTTCAGATGTAGATTTTGTTCTCCAGTTGACAGGACCCATCAGCATCCCCTTTGCTGTCTGCACCACAGCTGAGTGGCTGGGGGAGGGATGGCTGTGCCAGGGCTCAGGGATGTTCCTGGCTGGGGGCAGATCCCCCCCTGCCCTTGCTCTGGCCGAGGGGCTGGCCTGGGGGGATGAGGGGTGTGCATGTGGTGAGTTATTATCCCACACTTATCAGCATTAAACTGGATTTGACAACTCATAGCCTGGAATTTGGATGATCTAAATCCTTCTTCATTTGGCAGCCTGCTTTGCTGTTATTTATGGTGCTTCCCAGTTTATGATGATCTGCAGAGTTGGAGGCTTTGTGTGCAGTGCCATCCCCCAGGGATTTGTGTGAATAATGAAAGGAATGGGTCACTCAGAGCTAAGCTGTGCTCACCAGGCCCCTCACAGCATCCCCAGGGCCCACAGAGCACACCGGTGAGCTGGGACCATCTGCAGGTCAGGAGCTGCCAGAGAAAGGCAGAGCTCTGCCCAGGAGGAATCAGGGAAGGAATTGGTCTGATGGTGTCATCTGCAGAGCTCCTAGCCCTGTGTGTGGATGTGGGCTCATGGTAGCCCATATTACCCATCCCAAAAGGGACCTGTCCCACGGGGGAAGCAGCCAGAGGGAAGGAGATGGAGGAATGAGTGACAAGGATCAGGTCCTTTGTGCTTGTCCTTCCTGGACTCCCTGGGTTTGCAGAGTGCCCTCAGTTACACAAAAAGTGCAGGTCTTGGGGTCCATCAGATCTGAGGTGCAGACCAGAGCTGCCAGGGCTGCAGCATCCCTCTGGTCTGTCCCCAGTGCCAGGGCAGAGAGGAGCCTCTCATACCTTTGGGACAGGGAGGAAAGGTGATGTCTCCACCCTGGGCAAGGACTGGTATCACCTGCTCAGTACGTACATAAAAAGGTGGAGAGAGAAAAATGAGAGCTAAGCTCTGCCAAAGCAGTGCTGTGCCTGCTGAGGTGCTGCTCTGCAGGTGGAGGGGATGGGCAGAGGGAGGCTGTGTGACTCTCAGGGATGCAGAAGGCACCCAGGGAAGATGCTGTTGTGCAGTGACTCACGCATCCCCAGCTGTAAGCTGAGGGCACTCTGGCAGCCTCCTGGCAGCCAGCAGGAGGTCAGTGCCAGGGATGTGCTGCAAGCCTTGCAGTGAGGCTCCATGACATCCCTGCCAGCATCAGCAGCAGACCTGGGCCTGGCAGTGCGTGGGATGCTGGCACTGCCACACTGGCAGCCCCTGGCTGGGACCCAGCAGCCTGCCCAGCCACCCCACCAGCACCTTCTGCAGCAGCTAATTAATTGTGGGGGTCTGAGCTCTGGAAGTTAGATGTTGCTGCAACACACGTGCCTCAGCAGGGAAGGGAATTCTTACCGGCAGGTGGATTTTTCTCTGTCTGTCTCCGCTTGGAACCTCTCCATGGCTTGCTGTGCTGTGGAAGCCATGCAGAGCTTCCTCTGTGGATCTGCCCTGTGGTGCCATCCCATCAGTGCCATGGGTGCAGCATCCCACCTGCTGGAATCACTGACTTGGGAAGAAAGGGCAAAAACTCAACTCGACTGCAAGGCAGCCCCTGGAGAGCTGGGCCAAGCAGGGGAGGCAGGGGCTGACCTGGACCAGGCTGGGCATGAGCCACTGCCCTGGGCCAGCCACGCTGGGTAACCTGATACAGGGGGACACAGCAGCGGGCAGAGCCCCAGCAGGGGCTCTGATGCCCTGGGAGCAGGGATGAGGTGCCTGGGATGCCCCGGGAGCAGGGATGAGGTGCCTGGGATGCTCTGGGAGTGGGGACAGGGCACCCCTGCCCTGGTCAGGAGGAGCAGGGTGGCTGTTCCAGGGATGCAGGTATCAGCTCTGACTGCAGCTCCCTGGGGTTTGCCGCCTTCCCTTCTCGTGCTGGGTTGGTGCTGCCATTCCTGGCGTGGAGCCTTCCCTGCACACTGGCAGAGGGGGAGGGGGCTGTGTGTGTGTTATAAATTCCCTGTTTTTCTGATAAAACTGTGCTGCCACAGCGGAAACCAAAGCCTCTCCTTGGTATTTTTAGCCCGGGAGCGTGCAGGAGCAGGGATGCTGAGGAGGAGGCCGAGGTGCTGCTGAGGGGAGAGTCTCCATGGAAACTGTTCTCTTCAAATCCCTGCATTTCGGGGCACTGAGCATGGAGGAGCCTAGGGAGGAAATGTAAAAGCAACAACAAAAAAAAGAGAGAGAAGCTTTTTTCTTTTCCTTTCTGTTGTCACAAAAGTGGTGTAGGAACCTTAGGAGAAAGGAGCATCAATTATTGATCACCTCACTGTGCATACATGTGAGTTTTAATTAATAATTGGCCTGTGGTGTGTCTCAAGTGCAGGGGCTGGGGATGGGCAGGCAGCAGCCTGTGAGCCACCAGCCTGGGCTCCAGGGGCCCAGCTGGGCCCAGACACATCTCTGGAGGGGATCTGGTGCTGCCTCGTGCTCCTGAAGCATGAGCAATTCAGCTGTGCTGGGGGTGATGCTCCTGTCAGTGCTGGTGGGGTTGGGTTGGCTTGATGCTTCCACTCACAAGAGGTTTTTGTCATGGTTAGGGTTTTTAAGGTGTGGAGGTGTGTTACTGGCCAGGCTCTGAAATGCTGATGGCTGGCACGAGTTCAGTGCAGCTGGTGCAGGAGGTCCTGTGGCCCCACATCCCCTGTCCTGCAGGACCAGGAGCAGTGGCTGATGGGGACAGGGAGGTGTGAGGAGCCTCGTGGTGCCTGGCCCTGCTGCCAAGGTGATGCACTGGGGAGCAGGTGCTGACTGAAGAATGGCTCACTGCAGCACAGGAAGTTATTTTTAATTCACTGAGCAGGGAATGACCTCAAAGCAGCAGCAGGCAGTGGAGATTAAATTGTGCCAAACAGGTACATTTTCAGCAGAGTAATTTTGGAAGGGAAGAACACTGCTTGCTGCCAGGGGCACATTAGCACAGCCTGGCCATGGCCTCTGCCCTTCTTTGGCTGCTGCTGCAGCTTGTGTCCTGAGTCCATCCCCAGCTTGTTCTCACCTGACACCTCTGCTGATGTTGAGCTGGGTACAGGACAGTGCAGAGATGCTCAGCAGGGTTACCTGCTACAGGAAAGAAAAGCTCTGCTTCAGGGCTTAGCTGAGCTTTGGTTCCAAACACAAAGTTTCTCTGCCCTTGAGCAGGTTTGGTTGTGGCTGTGGCATCTGCAGCTGTGGGTGCAGTGACCTGGGAGATGGCTTGTGGATAACTTCTCAGGGATGTGTTTTTCCACAGAAAAAAAATTGGTCTCTGGTTCTGGAGGAGCCTCAAATGCTGTGAAGCAGGTCCAGCAGGTTCAGAGCAGGTGGGATCTGCCCTGTCCAGGTGTTCCCTCACTGACTTTTACCCCAAAAAGCTGAAATTCTGGGTGGATGATCAGGGTGAGCTGAGGCTTGGCAGATTCTGCCTGCTGGGGATGTGCCTGAGGTGGGGATGCTGCTGTGGGCACTGGTGTGTGCTGGTGGGCACTGGTGTGTGCTGGTAATGAGTGCCCTGCCCTGGGCTGTGCTGGTTGCTGGACACTGCCTGCTTCTGGAGGCTGTTCTGACTCCCAGAGTCTGCTGGAGCTGCTGGCTTGGCCAAGGGGCCATCCCAGAGAGGAGACAGGCTGCTTTGAAGGAGCCCACAGTTGATCAAGGGGCTCAGGGATGCCTCCTTTGGGGTCCCCATGGCACAGGAGGAGTTTGGTGGGTGCTGTCCCAGCTGGAGTCTTGGAAGACAGACTGCTCCCAGGTGCTGTGCTCCCTGGCTGTCACCTTTTGGGTCAGTGGCAATTTCTGCCTTGTCTCTGTGGTAACTCTCTGGTGTGTATTGATGACAGAGTCATTGAATCACAGAATGGTCTGGGTTGGGAGGAACCTTAAAGATGTAGTTCCAACACCCCTGCCATGGGCAGGGTTGCCACCCACTAGAGCAGCTTGCTCACAGCCTGCTCCAGCCTGGCCTGCAGCACTGGAAGGCTTGGGGCATCCACAGCTCCTCTGGGCAAGACACTGTCTCTGCTGGCACATGACAGAGCTAATGAGCAAGAGCAATCATCGTGGTGCTCAGAGGCCCCAGGGCTGCTGGTGCCCGTGGCCTGAGCATGGAGCTGGTGACCTGAGCAGCCACAGCCAGCCCAGGGGTTCTGCCCCTCCCCGGAGCTGCACAGCCCTGTTAGCACAGGAGGGGCTGCAGAAATGAGAGGGAACAGGGATGCAGATGTGCCAGTGCTGTCAGCAGGACTGAGCTGCTGTTGCACAGCAAAGGGATGCTCTCTGCAGGGTTGGTCCTGCTCCTGGTGCTGGCTCTGAGGCTGTGTCCCCTCTTCCCCCTCCCCAGCAGAGCTGCACTCCGGGCAGTGGGCGAGCACCAGTTGGGCAGTAATTGCCAGGGAATTAACCTCTGACATCCTTCTAAAAATAGGCCAAATAAATCCAGTCATTAGCAGCTCTCTGCCTGCTTGGCCTCAAGGGTAAGCAGTGTGGATTAAAGCCTGCACAAGCTACAGGGCCAGGAGCCTTCCTTGGCTTCTCCCCATCACTGCAGCCCAGCAGCAGGCTCTGCTCAGAGCTTTGCTGGAGCCTGGTGGCTTCTGGGGTGACAGCGGGTGGAGAGGCATCAGTGTACCCCAGAGATGATGGGGGGTTCAGCAGCAGGCAGAGAGAGCTGGCAGGGCTGAGGTGTCAGCCAGGCTGCTCTGCCTGGTGGCTCAGAGTGGCCACAGAAAGGTGCCTTCACCTTTCACAGGATGTGCTCCCTGCGTGCTGGAGAGGAGCAGGGAAGCAGAAGAGCCAGGTGAGAGGTGCTGGGGTGAGGTGCCAGGGTGCCAAGCAGCCCTGAGCCCTCCCTGGGTCCCAGGAATCACTCACATCACCCAAAGTGGTGGGGGCAGGTCCCCGGGGGTAAGGGGAGTGTGTTGTGCTGAGCCAAACTGTGCCATACGATGCCAAGCCATGGCAGGAGTGCCAGGCAGGTCTTGGTTCCTGCCCACAGAGCTGCAGAGTGCTGTGGGCATTATGGTTATAGAGAGGAGAGAAAGGGAGGTTGGGATGGGTCCCAGTGGGGACAAGGCGTGACAAGGCTGTGCTGACTGAAATTGTCTTTGTCTTCTCCTTTCCAGCTGACATCATCTCTACAGTAGAATTCAACCACACTGGAGAATTACTAGCAACAGGGGACAAGGGAGGCCGTGTTGTAATATTCCAGCGTGAGCAGGAGGTAAGTGCCACTGAATGCAAAATGCCCATTTGATCCTTTTAAGAGAAGCTTCCTGCTGCGTCCTAATCCATCTGTGTCACTCCTAACCTCAGCTCTCTTCCAGCAGACTCCAGACTGGAGAGTTAATGTTAATGTAAGCAGGACCAGATTTCATCTTGTCAAACTCCCTCCAAAGCCACATCCCATCCCCTGCATCCTTTGGCTCTGGCTGCAGCTCCCTGCAGCAGCAGTAACCTGGGAGCATGCCAGGGGTGTCTATGTCACAGCTAACACCCCACCAGAACCCTCCCACACCTCCAGAGTGTCCAGGAAGTATGGATGGATCAAACAAGCAGTCATGGTCTGATGGCAGGATGAAGTTGTTCTCAAAGTTAGAGCCTCAAAGTTATTTCTACATACACTGGAGAGAACTGATGGGTTAAAGGTTACACACACAGATTCTTTATCAGCCTTTCCAGCAGGATTTCATTTCTTATTCCTCTCTCATTTTATTATTTCACTACTTTTCTTGAACTTTAGCTTCTCAGCAGCACACCAGTTGTGTTCTGCTCAGCTTCTGCTTTGGAGCTTCACCAGCCCTAATGCTCCGTTCCCAGCCTGTTCCCACCCAGCACCCCAGTGTGCAGGAGCCTGCACAGCAGGAGAGGCTGTGCCTTGGTGTTCAGACCTTGTGTCACCAGGAGCAGGCACTTGCTGTCACCTGCCAAGCCTTGGGGACCAGCAGATGATGCTCTCTGTGGCACCAGCTGACCTGTGCTCCCCTTCCCGCAGAGCAAGAACCAGCCCCACCGCCGGGGAGAGTACAATGTCTACAGCACCTTCCAGAGCCACGAGCCCGAGTTCGATTACCTGAAGAGTCTGGAGATTGAGGAGAAGATCAACAAGATCCGATGGCTCCCGCAGCAGAACGCAGCCTACTTCCTGCTCTCCACCAACGGTACGTGCCTGGGGCAGCCCAGCACCAGCCCAGAGCCTGGGCACTGGGCACTGCCCTCCCACCAGCCCAGAGCCTGGGCACTGGGCACTGCCATCCCACCACCTCATATCCCTGGGCATCCTGTTTCTGTGGAAGCATTCATGTCAAGAAGTGTCCTTTCCCTTCAGGGTGAGGTGGGTGCCACGGGCCCAGCAGCCTCTGGCAGAGCTCAGTTGCATCAGTTCTGTCCTTAGCTTTTCCACCTGATGTCAACTTCCAGTTTTTATTCTTTGGAATATTTTGTTGTTTTTTAAAGAAAACCTGTAGCTGCTATGTTGCAATGTGCAGCCATGTGCAGCTCAGCCATCCCATGTTCTGCTCAGATAAATGTCAGGAGGATCCAGGAATATTACTTGGGATGAATGGGACCTTAAGATGGATGTGACTTAATTACTTGAGGGGGAAGGGAGGGGTCTAATTATTTTCCATAACCAACTTACTTTGTATCATAGCATTGACTCTATTGATCATTGTAATCAAATTGAAAGACTTACTAAACTCAGTTGGGGGGGGAGAATTATTGAAATGCAATGAAGATTAATTATAAAGCATGATGTTCTGTTAATTGAGTTTTTAAGTAGTTTTTTGATTAACAGGGGTGTTACCTCTCCATTTGGGATGGTGTTTCCTGTGCTAGCAGGTCAGCAAAATGACTCCTTTAGAAACACTCCTGTGTCAGGCTGTTTCTTTTTGTTCTTGCTGTTAAACCAACATCAGACACAGAAAGCCCTGAAGAAAAGCAGGTTAATAAACCCAGAATTAATGGCACTCTATTGGAGGTGCCTGCGCAGGAGAAAATGAAGATGGATGACAGGGTTGGGTATCAGACCTGGTGGAAGTGATGATAAAGTGCTGGGAGGCTCTGTGCCAGGAGGGAGGAAAGAGAGCACCATTTCCCAGAGTAAACCTGCATGTTCCCAGGGCTCCATCCCCTGGGACTCTGTGGCACAGGGTGGTGGGACACCAGGAGGGACAGGGAGCAGATGTTTCATGGCTATCATCAGCTCTAAGCCTCTCTGCTCTCCTCCCCCAGATAAGACTGTGAAGCTATGGAAGGTGAGCGAGCGGGACAAGAGGCCAGAGGGATACAACCTCAAGGATGAGGAGGGTCGTCTCCGAGACCCCTCCATGATCACCATGCTGAGGGTGAGTGTTGGCAGGCCCAGGCTGCTGAGGAGTCTTTTCAGGCTCTGCTGCAGGTTGCTGCTGGTGTTAGCTGTGTCCTGAAGCACTGGTGATGCCATCGTGGCTGTGGGAGGGCAGGGGTTGCTCCATGCTTGGGAGGCCAGAGCTTTGGCTGCTGTGTGGGTGCAGGAGCTGCTGCTGGAGCAGTGCCTGGGCTCTGCTGACCCTGGCATGTTCCATCTTGTGTTGGGTAGCCCAGTGCCAGGGCTGCACTGCCCTGGGTGCCCATCTGCTCTGGCTGCAGGCAGTGGGTGCAGGCAGCACTAGGTACCCTGAGCAGGGTCTTCCTCTGCAAACAAGGAGACTCCACACTCCCCTCTGCTTGATACTGGAGCAGAAACAGACAGTGACTCTGTTAAGCTGTCTGCCTAGAAAGGCCAAGTGTGCAGTGATTTTATCCTGACATTAATCAACCCAGACCAGCTTGTCATTTATTAGCATCCTGTCAGAATTTGCATTTTGAATTCTTGGGGGTTTATGTTTGTATATATGAGATTGTCACTGTCACCAGCCATGGCTCACTCAGATGGGTTCCAGCTCCCTTGCAGATGCAGCCTTTGGGGAGCCCAGACAGGTGGTTAATGCTCACCTCTTCCAGTTGCTCCGGGGGGGCTGGCAGGCATTTTTCTTGACAGAGCAAGGAAAGATTTTGTTTCATGTCTGTGTGTCTCTGCTGTCATGTTTCAGGCAGCATTCCAGCCTAATGTGCTGTTCCCTAGACAGATGAGTAGTGAGGAGCTTGCTCTGCATCAGGATGCTGGAGCAGGGTTCTCAACCCTCGGCAGGGCTGGAAAGACAGCAGTGCTATTGCTCCAGTCAGAGCTTCCTTTGGCTAAGCTCCCTGGAGAAGGCCTGACCTTCCTGCAGGAGCCCAGGTCACTGTGTCACCCAGACCTGCCATCTGGGCACGGTGCTGAGCTCTGCTGTGCTGCCTGTGAGCATCCTGCCTGTGCCCAGGGACCTCCTGAGCACCCCAGCATGCTGCTGGGAGCCACACAAACCAGGCAGGGCCAGTGTTCCCAGGGGAGCAGTCTTGGAGTATTGATTTATTTGTACAGGAATGTGGAATTTCTGTGGGGGGTGAAGCAGCTCAGAGTCCAGGATAAGTGTGCTGTGTATTTCTTTTCTTTTCCAACGTAAACTGCTCTAAAATTGCCAAAACATTCATGTAACTACTTAAGCAAAACATCTCATTGTGTTTTGAAAGGAGGTTGGAGCCAGGTGGGGGTTGGTTTCTTCTCCCAAGGAACAAGTGATAGGACAAGAGAGCCCACTCCCTGCCTTGAACATTTCAGCCTCTGCTTTCCTTTCAGTCCATTTACTGCTGGTAGCAGCTCAATGCCATAGGCTGCAGGAGTTGGATGCCTCTGAGCTCAGGGGCTGTGGTTCCTGCTCTCCAGAGAGCATCCCATGGGAAGGCAGGGCTCCTGCTCTCCAGAGAGCATCCCATGGGAAGGCAGGGCTGCTGCTCTCCAGAGAGCATCCCATGGGAAGGCAGGGCTGCTGCTCTCCAGAGAGCATCCCATGGGAAGGGAGGGCTGCTGCTCTCCAGAGAGCATCCCATGGGAAGGCAGGGCTGCTGCTCTCCAGAGAGCATCCCATGGGAAGGCAGGGCTGCTGCTCTCCAGAGAGCATCCCATGGGAAGGCAGGGCTGCTGCTTCCAGAGCAGGAGGGGTAAAGCATGGTGTGTGTGTATGGTTAGGGTGAGGAGTGTCTGCTGCCTGCTGTCCCCAGGAGGAGTCCTCAGCAGCCCTGGTTTGATCTGATCTTCTGATGGTTTTGCTTAGACAGATATTTGCATAGCTGTAGCCCTCCTGCTGCAGCTCAGGGTCTCTGACGTTTAATCTTCCTGTGGTGCTAGTGCTGGGGAGTGAAGCCACATCCATCCACAGTTTAATTTCCAACCACAGGCAAAGGGTTTTACACCCACCCTGCTGCAATCATCTCTTACCCATCCCTCCTAATGGTTTAAATGTACTTGACAAGCATGGTTCTCCCAGGAATTCCTAACCCACATAGTGCACAGGAAGATTTAACCCTGCTCAGACTGTAAAGTAAGGCTTTTGCTGCCATTAAAGGAGCTCTGCTGATTCGGATAGCCCCCAGGCTGAGAGCTGCAGCCCTTTGGCCTCCTCTAGCAGCCTCCACCAGCTCTCCAGGAGCTGTACCTGTGCCATGGGATGTGGGAGGGAAATAATGAACACAAATAATATCCCGGGCTTAAATCTTTTTAAACAGATTGTGTTTGCTTTGATCCCTGAGAGCCCAAGCCAGAGTGAGGTGAAGCACCATGTGCATCTTCCCCCTGGTCCCATCCGTGCTGGAGGAGCCTGTGGGCACCTGGATGCTCTCTGTGCCTCTGAGGGGAGCAGCTGGAGAGGCAGTCCTGGGCCTCCCTTTGCTGTGCTGTGGAGAGGGTCTGATCTCCACACTCGTTGTTTGAAGAGCAGCAGCAGCATGGGCTGTGCTCTGTGGGTCTTCAGCACAGCAGAGACATGGACCTGTGCGAGTGGGGCCAGAGGAGCCCATAGAAATGATCTGAGGGCTGGGAGCTCTCTGCTGTGAGGAGAGGCTGAGAGAGTTGGGATTGTGCAGCCTACAGGAGAGAAGGCTCCAGGGAGAGCTTAGTGCAGCCTGGCAGGAATTAAAGGGCCTCTAAGAAAGATGGGGACAGACTCTTTAGCAGGACCTGTTGTGACAGGGCAAGGGCTGATGGTTTGAAACTCAAAGAGGGAGATTCAGACTAGGTGTGAGGATGGGGATGCTTTGGAGAGGGATTGCTGTGCTGCTGCATTTCTGCTCCAGCAAAGAGATCTGTCTGCCTTTTCCTTGTCTGCATTACCATTTAAATGACAAGGTAATGTGAGACATTTGGCTTTTTTTGGCTATAAAACCCACATGGCAGAACTAATCAATTGCAAATGATCGTTGTCAAGCCATTAAAAGGGGGGGGGGGGGGGGGGGGGGAANAGGGGGGGGGGGGCGGGGGGAGAAAAAGAAAGGCTTTTTCCCATTGTTGTGAATTGCTTCCATTGCTCTAAAGCAGCTCAAGATGCCATCCCACTGAGCCCCTCAGCTGTGGCCTGTGGCAGGCAGCACCAGCTCACCAGTGCAGTGCCATCCCTGGGGGCTGCTGGGCTGGGGTCCTGCCCCCTCCTGCACACACCTGCCTACACATGCCAGCTCCGGCCTTGCTGCTGCTTTTCCCATTGTTTTGTTTTTCCCAGGTCATTAGCTGAATTCTTTCTGTTCTGGGGAAAACTCATTTTTCACCCTTTTAATATGTGTAAGCTGGCCTTGGAGTGCTGATGACCAGGAGTGACCTCTGAGATCATCTTTCCATCTCTTTTCCCACAGCAATCCCACTGCTGGTGCCTGTGCCTAGACTCCAACAGCAGTGTGCTGGGCAGAATCCCCAAAGGGCCTCTGTGCTCTACACATCCCTCTGGGGAAGGGCAGGAACCTGACCTGCCTGCTGGGGTTTTACTGAGTCTGCCTCCTTTTCAGTGGGATAGATCTGTTAAAAAATATCTTTTCCAACAGTCCTATCTTTAGGAGGAAAGCAGGTGCAATGAGATCAGCATGAAGGGCTCAGGATGTTTGCCTTAGAGAAATGTGTTTGTTCTGTGAGGTTTCTGCAGGTGTATTTCAGACTTTAGGTGAAAGTAATCCTGGGGAGAAGCAGCTGGAATAGGACAAATTCTCAGTTACAAACAAAATCCTATCATGCTATAAAACCAAAGAATGGGAAATGTGGGATGGTTTGGGCTGTCTGTGGAGTGACACTTGCAGCTGATGCTCAGCCTTGTGCTCAGGGGGTGGCTCTGGCAGTGGTCCCTCAGCAGCTGGACACAGCTCTGCTGGGCAGCACATGCTGCAGCTCTGAGCCCACGGCACTGTGCTCCCTGCAGGCCTGCAGCCCGTGGCCCTGCCTCTGCTCCTGCAGCCCAGGTGCAGGTGGATCTGCAGCTGGCTGCAAGCCTGTGCCTGTGTGCTGCTGTGTGATCAGAGGCTCAGTCCCAGGCAGCAGGAGGAAGGATGTGTGTGGTGCTTATCAGGGATGGATGTGTCTAGGGAAAAGAGATGAGACCAGGAGCTGTGTCAGCTGCAGGGCCCAGTAATGAGATAGTGGCTTTATCCTCCCATGGGAAGGTACCTGCCACACTTCACAGGGAAGGGCCAATGTGACAGAATCCTAAAGAGCATGAAATTGTCAGTCTGCCATGAAAATAGTGTTTGATGCACGTTTTGTCTGCAAAATACTAATCTGCAGGCAGTGCTTGCTGGTTACAGAACCTGCCTTTGTAGGTAAGACATAAACATGGGGAGCTCAGGCAGGGGAGCTGCTGGAGCAGGTAAGGAACCTCCTGGATTTATGCCCCTGCAGCTGGCTCTGCTCTCTGATTTGCCAGGAACTGGATTACATTTTCCTTCTTGCAGACCCAAGGCTTGGGTTAATCTGGGCTTGGGCTGTGTTTTATCCTGCTCAGCCAGCTCCTGGGGCTGGCTGTGTGGGGCTGCTGGGCATGGCTCTGCCCCTGGGAAGGGGCACTTTGTCCTGCTGGGAGTGCAGGAGGAGAGAGGAAAGCTCTGTGGCAGCCCCGACCCTAGATGGCTGTTAGGTGACAGTGGATGTGACAGACAGTGAAAGAGCAGATCTGATGGGAGCAGGGGACAGCAGCCACTGACACTGTGTGGCCAGTGCTGAGGTCCTTGCCTTGGTGGCTGGAGGTGGCAGGAGGACATGCAGCACTGGTGGAGGGAAGGGGCCAGGGCTTCCTCCACCCCAGTCACCCAGAAAATGAATTTTACATCTCAAGGGAGGATTAGTGCCTCATTAACTCAGGAAGGAGGAAGCCTTCCCCAGGCAGGCAGCGAGGACTGCAGCTGCTGTGTGCTGAGTGGGACCAGCTCTCTTGCAGGGGGTGCCTGCTAAAGGCAGCAAGAGAAATTAAGACATATTTTGTTTCAAATGAGCAATGACTGGCATCCCCCCCCCTTTCCTGAAAATGGGAAGTAATTGAATTTATTAGTGGTTTATGTTATTTGACAGCCTCTCTCTGTAGCTGATATGGTTTGTTACACTGAATTACCCTTCAATAATGGCTGTAGAGAGTACCAGAGCCTGCCCTGCAGGTTGGCTCCCTAATTGGAGGAGGGATGTGCTGGGAGGGCTCTGTGCTCCTGAGGATTGCCATGGCAATGCTGCTGGGAGCTGGCTGCTTTAGGCAGAGGCTGCCTTCAAAAAACCACAGAGCCCAAGTTCCAGTCACTGTCCGCTTGCCCTATTTGTTGGTCACTTTCTCTCCCCCAGCACTGACCTCTGCCACCCTGAGCTCCTTGCCTGCCCAGCTGGCAAATAAACTCCTCAGAACTTAGCTGTGAAGTAATATGTGGAGAATTTTCTTGGCTGAAGAGTTAGTGCTGTGGTTGTGAGTAGCTGCCATGTAAGGGTCAGGCAGGGAGTTGTGCTGGGCTGCTGGAAGCTGTAGATGGCCAGGCCCAGACCTGCCTTGCCCTGGCTGCTTCCCACTGCTGCTGGGCTCTGGCAGGGACAGGGATGGGAACTGGCCTGAGGTGTGACCATGATGTGCCTTGCTGAGTGAAATCCTGTGCCAAAGCCTTTGCTGTGTGTGCTGCTGAGCTGGCTGAGGTTGGTGTCAGTGAGGAAGCCTCTGCCCTGCACAGCCATCATGCTGCTGTCAGCCTGAGTGACAGCCTGGCTCCCTGAGCCCGTCCCCAGCTGCCTGTGCCCAGCCCTTCCGCAGCAAACCAGGCAGCATTGGCTGTGTCAGCCCACATTAGCAGGCAGCCTCGTCACATTAAGCTCAGGCTCTGAGCTGGCAGTCCCTGTGCTCCAGTGTCACTCGAGCTGGCTGTCACACTCCTGTCCCCACCTCTGCAGCCCTGGGAAATCTCCTTGGGCAGCACACAGATAATGTACAGGGTAATGAAGTAGCTGGAGGGAAGAGCTCACTGGAGCACAGTGTGACACCCTTCCAGGGGATTAAGTTGCTTTAAGAGCGTTATGTCTGAAGTTATTACTTACACTGCTCCCTGCCTCCTCTCCTCTTACTGCATCTCTCCCTCCCTGGTGTTTACAGGAATGATGCTTATTAATCTAAGGAGGAACGTGTGTTGCCGTGTTCCTCCATCTGTCCTTGTCCTGTGCATCCCCTTTCCCTGTCTCTTCTCATCTCTTAGCTCTGCCACTTCACTCTGAAGCAAATGCAAAGGAGTTAAAAGAAAAAATCTGTGCTGGCCTGGCTCTCTCAGGAAATACATTTCTGTTGGGGATGCTCCAGGAATTCCAGGTTCTGGTTAGCACTGACAGAACAAGGCAGAAGTGGGGGTTATGTTTTTTTTCCAAGGGAAGGATTGCTGGAGAGATCCTGGCTGGGCGTGCTGGGCTCCTGCTGCCTCACTGCAGCCTAACTGTACTGGTGCCTGTGCCCAAGGGAAAAGGCTTTTGTGGCTTCTCTTCTCTCTGTTTATCCCCTTGGGAAGGTGTTAAGGCTCTTTGGTGAGAGGCTGGAAGGTGGGACAGACTGCTGCCCGCCATGGCCATGGGCTTGTTCCCGCCCTTCCGTGGGCTTGTTCCCGCCCTTCCGTGGGCTTGTTCCCGCCCTTCCGTGGGCTTGTTCCCGCCCTTCCGTGGGCTTGTTCCGCCATGCTGGGTGCTGGCACATGTCAGATGGGACAGACAGACCCTGTCCCTGGGTGCTGACTCTCTGCTCCTGCCCCACAGGTGCCTGTGCTCCGGCCCATGGACCTGATGGTGGAGGCCACGCCGCGGAGGGTGTTTGCCAACGCGCACACCTACCACATCAACTCCATCTCTGTCAACAGCGACTACGAGACCTACATGTCAGCAGATGACCTCAGGATAAACCTGTGGAACTTTGAAATCACAAATCAGAGTTTTAGTATCCTTCAGTGTGTGCCACCCCACGGCCCTAGCATGGTCCCAGCCAGCCAGGAGCAGAGGAGGTGCCTGGGCTGGCAGTGGGCTGTGAAAGCCCTGGAAGCCCAGGCTGTCAGTGGGAGAGTGAGAAAGCAGGATGAGACAGATCCCCAGGGAAGGTGGGCACCAGAGGGAGGACCTGTGAGGTCAGGAGTACAGAACAGTGCTGGCAGGTGTGCTTCTATCTGCACAGCACCTGAAATCCCAGTCCCTGGGTGTCATGACCAGCACACTGCCCTCTCAGCTCTGCCCGTGCTGCCAGACTGAGCCGGGATGCCGGCGGGGTGTTGGTGGGATGCCAGCGGGGTGTTGGTGGGATGCCGGCGGGGTGTTGGTGGGATGCCGGCGGGGTGTTGGTGGGATGCCGGCGGGGTGTTGGTGGGATGCTGGCAGGATGCCAGGCTGTCTCCTTTGAGCTGCAGGACTCAGCAGGCATCAGAAGGCTGCTGCCTCATGCAGTATGTGACACACTGCTGAGCTCTGCCTGCAGGGCCTGCGTGGGGCAGGCAGCAGTGAGGTGCTTCCCGGGGGGAGGAGCAGACAGATGCCTTGGGGAAGAAGGAGAGAGGAAATCTTAATGGTGCAGTCTGGGCTGTGCCCTGCAGCAGGGTGACTGGCTGCCAGTCACAGTCCTGCAGAGGAGGTGGTGCCAGTCACACTCCTAACAGCCCATCAGGAATAATGACAACGGGACACTAATCATCACTGGTATTTATATACACTGCTTCCCACGAAGTCCCCAGGGCTTGTGACACATTCAGGCAGCTGGAGAGGGTTTCAGCAGTCACAGGAGGGTGGCTGGTGGGAGCTGGAAGTGGCCATGGCTGAGCAGGGCTGAGATGTGTGCTGTGTTTTGGAGAAGAAGATGAGGAGTACTAAATTTGGGTGAAACCTCGGAGAGTGTAGATGGCCTGAGGGAGTTTGGCCAAAGTGCAAGTGCAGCACACACAATGCTTGGTAAGAACTGATGGAGAAATGTAACCACCAAAGAGATATCCACTCAGATGTCCCATCCCACTGGCTTGCCAACAAAGTGCATTTCCAGTGTTCTGGAAGTCACCTGTCCCTGGCAGTCACCCCTGGGCTGTGCTGGTTTTCTGCTGGTTGTCATGCTCTGGGTTTTGTTCTCCCCCACACTGCTCTCAGCATGCCCTGACACTGCAGTACAAGTTGTTTGCTCTGCCCTGGGATGGATGGGCAGAGGGGCTCCAGGGCATGGTACTGGAGCTGTGCTCCCTGACTGAACAGGGAAGGTGCCTGACCTTGGCTCTCCCTGATCCCAGCTCGGTGCTGTGGTTCTGCCCCAGGACAGTGCCTCTCTGCTGGGAACACCTGCTTTGCATGGGGCTGGGGGAGCCCAGAGACACAGGCATGGGGCAGCAAGGGAACACCCCACGGGAGGAGCAGGGTCTGGGCTGGGCTTGTGGGGCTCCTTGACTCCCCCTGCCAGACATCGTGGACATCAAGCCAGCCAACATGGAGGAGCTGACAGAGGTGATCACAGCTGCTGAGTTCCACCCTCACCACTGCAACACCTTTGTCTACAGCAGCAGCAAGGGCACCATCCGCCTGTGCGACATGCGCACTGCTGCGCTCTGTGACCGCCACGCCAAGTGTGAGTGCAGCACACCTGCCACCCCTGCCCACCCCACACGAGAGGTGCTCCTGGCCCCACACCCTCTGGGGGAGCACGCTGGACACCCCTGGGTGATGTCCTGGCAGTGCTGGGTCTGAGGGGTCCCTGGCTGTGGGTGCACAGCGACTGCAGAGCTGCCAGTGCCAGGGAGAGCTGTGTTTCCTCAGGCTGTTTGTCCAAATAGCTCTGTGTCTTGTGGCAGGTGCCAGAGGGGTCAGGATGTGCAGAAAAGCCTCCTCTCAAAATCTGGAGTAAGCTGAGGAGCTTGTCCTTGGTCCTGCCTGGTCTGGTGTGGTGCTGGAGCTGCTGGAGCTCAGCTCCTGCTCAGCCTGTGCCTGTCGGGAGGTCCTTACTGGGAATGTTCTCCTTATCAGCTGCTGCTCAGTGAGATATCAGCACAAACACCTTTGGCACTTGTGGGTGGGCTGGTGAATCCCAGTTCTGTTCTCAGTGCCCTTGGAGGCAGCTCTGTGCTGGGCACAGTGTGTATCCAGGACACAAAGATGGGACAGACATAAGGGAGGTTGGTGTCAGCCTTACAGACAGTGCCATGTGGCAGAGGCAAGGGCTGCTCTGGGTCTGATGGGACAGATAACCCCGTGTCTCCATTCCTCTTTGAGTTTTCTTCAGGAAATGGCCAAGATCTGGTGATTTTCAGTATTCAAAGTGTGGTCATGTATGAGAACCAGAATGCATGTACTGGGTCTGCATCCAGAGAGCACTGGGTGTGCTTTGGATTCAGCTTTCCTAGGGGGAATTACAGACCAATATTGCTGCTGGGCTTCTAAGCTGTGGGCTTAGTGTAATACCTGGTTTTAAACTGGAGTACAGTGGATGGAGAGGAAAGCTGACATTGCTGGCTGGAGGTGTGGAAATATCCTGTGGCAGTGTCCCCAGCTCCTGAGCACAACACCCCTTTTTGGTCTGTGTCTCACAGTCCTGCAGTGATGACTGCCAGCTGAGAATCAGAACACAATTCAGGAGCAAACAAACCTCATTCCCCTGAGCCCTCAGTGGCAGATCCCCTCAGCATTCCCTTCGTTAGGCACTGCTGCATCCCCCGGAGCTCCTGGGCCAGGGATGGATCCTGGCTCCCTCTGACCTCTCCCGTGACATTTCCTTATTGATTTCCCTCCCTCCCTCAGAAGCATCATCCTCAGTCAATTGCAGTTCAGCAGATGTGTGAGCTGAAATTGAGACAGTCCATCAAAGTCCAGAATGAAAAGCAGCATTGGCTTCTGGAGGCGAATCCTCCACCGGAGACATTTCATAACTGTCAGTGTTTAATTGGAAGGCAGAGGAGAGCTCTGCACATCCCATCAGGTTTGTTTAGAGAGGTGCAGTGTGCTGCTCGGGGCCAGACTTCACTTCTCTGCTGCTCTTACTGGATTTGTTTGCCCATTTTGTGTGAGGAGCATGTGGAACCCTGCTGGGGGCTGTGGCAGTGGTTGCCCCACAGCAAAGGGCTAGGCTGGGCTAAGTGGGCATTCCTACATTGTTTGAGGAGCTACACATGCTTGTACCTCACAAACTCCTGAAGCAAAAGGCTCCAAGTCCAGCCCTAAGGGTGACCTTTGCCTTCGTGTCTTGTCCCTGCTGGCAGTGTCACAGCAGCAACACCAAACTTGTGTGTTTGCTGAGAGCACCTCCAGCTTTGCCAAGAGATGGGAAGCATGTAAAGTTGCTTTGATAAGGGGACCAACAGCTCCCAGATCTTCCCCTGCAGTGCTGCAGAGGTGTTGGTGAAACTCCAGTTTGGGCAGGCACTGCTGAGGAGCACGGCTGTGAGCAGGTGATGGAAAGGGCTCTGTGAGGATCAGGATCACCCCCACCTCATGGTTGGTTTGGGCTGTGCCCCGTGGAGAGCTCTGCTGGTGTGGGCAGGGCAGCTCCTGCCCAGGGCCAGAGGGAAGGAGGTTTGTTGTGTAACAGAGAATTAGTGCTCAGAAATCCTCTGCATGGGCTCAGCGGCCCAGAGCTGCTTCTGTGGCAGGAGCAAAGCCACACAAAAGCCTTCAGCTGGGAGGCAAAAATAGCTCCCCTGAGCCCCTGTCCTGCCCAGTGCCCACCCTGCTTCTGGGGACACTGCCAGGGTGCTGTGACCCAGTCCTGGCACAGCCCCACAGCTCCAGCACCGGGCAGGATTGGGGTGTCCCATGGGCAGCTGCCACCTGGCATTGGCACAGGCAGGGATGGCACCAAAGTGCTAACAGGACAAAGCCAAACCAGGCTCTAGGAAAACACAGTCCCTTCCCCGATCCTGCTGACAGCATTGTCTCTGTACCTGCTAGCAGCTGGTACATTTCATAGAGGAAAAGCATTTTGTAAGTAGAGCAGAGCTGATTCTCCACAAGGAAACTCCCTTCTCTGTGTGGACACAGCCAGTCCTGCATAGCCCTGGGGCTCTGTGGGGCTGGGCTGAGCTCTCATGCTCCCAGATTTGGGCTGGAGCAGAGTTGAGCTGGTAGAGTCACCCCCAGAAACTGACCAGCTCCTTCCTGTGGCCGCTCCCAGGAGCTAACAGTGCCCTGATGTGTGGAATAATAAGCCTGGCAAGATCTCAAGCTAAGAATCAACTCCTTGGTTGTGTGAAATCTCTAGAGGGTGAAGCACAGCCTAAGAGGATGCAGTTAACCTGTTCCAGACTTCACCTCTGAGCTGCTCTGAGTGTAAAACACCAACCAGGGGATGTGGTACCTGCTGTCAGGCTGTGCTCAGCCTCTCTGGCTGATTAACTCTAGGTTGTGGTGGCTATAAAGCATCGAGGTTGATGTTTGGTTATGCTGCACATTGATTTCTAGAGAGCAGGAGTGACACACAAGGCTCTAAATCACCTGGGCTTCCCTGGAGCTGCTGATGGATTGGTCTCCTATGGTCCTTCCTCCTTATTGCATGCATGAAAAATGAATGAGTTTCAGTTGTGCCAAGTCAAGTTCTTAAAGTAAGGCTGTTTGCCTGCTCTGGGGAGTGTTTGCCCAGCTGCTGTGGTGACATCCCATGGGTGGAGTGAGGCAGGAGGTTCTGGGGCTGGTCATGGTGGCTGCCCCAGGTCACTGGCTCGGTGTCTCCTTTGGCATGCTGCCTCCTTTGGGATGTGGCAGCATGGCTCTGTGGATGTGCTCCTGGTGCCTGAGCAGGCTGGCAGGTCCCTGGCCTGGGGCAGGCAGGTCCTGAGCCTGAAGTTGTGCCAGGATGTCCTTTCCTCTTCTGCAGTTTTTGAAGAGCCTGAAGACCCCAGTAACAGGTCCTTCTTCTCTGAGATCATCTCCTCAATCTCTGATGTCAAGTTCAGCCACAGTGGCAGGTATATCATGACCAGGGACTACCTCACTGTCAAGGTGTGGGACCTGAACATGGAGAATCGACCCATCGAGACCTACCAGGTGAGAGTGGTGTGACTGGGCAGGGGAGGTGGGGAGTGGGTGCAGAGCTGGTGGGTAGGAGCATCATGCCACGGAAAGCAGGTGTATAAAAGAATATGTGGAGTGGGACCAGTGCTGCTGCTTCCAGTGGGAAGGTGGCTGTGGTCAGGGGCCATGCCCAGAGCTGCCTGGCTCAGCTGTGGGGAATGTGGAGCTGGGCAGGGTCCTTCAGGTCCCTTCCTTAGGGAAGACTTCTTGCTTTCAACAACTGCCTGAAAGGAAGCCGGAGCCAGGTGGGGGTTGGTCTCTGTTCCAATGAACAAGTGATAGGACAAGAGGAAACAGCCTGAAGTTGTGCCAGGAGAGGTTCAGATTGGACATGAAGAACAGTTTCTTCCCCAGAAGGGTTGTCCAGGCCTGTCCCAGGCTGCCCAGGGCAGTGCTGGAGTCTCCATCCCTGGAGGGGCTGAAAATACATGTAGCTGTGGTGCTGAGGGACATGGCTTAGTGGCGACCTGGCAGTGCTGGGGAATGGTTGGACTCGATAATCTTAAAGTCTTTTCCAATCACAGTGATTCCATGAGTGTGTGATTCAGATGGGGCAAGCCTGGGGCTGGTGTGAGCTGGTGGCTGGGCTGTGCTGGCTGCTGCAGGAGCCTCACAGCCCATCCCTCGTGCTGGCAGGTGCACGACTACCTGCGGAGCAAGCTCTGCTCGCTCTACGAGAACGACTGCATCTTCGACAAGTTCGAGTGTGTCTGGAACGGCTCCGACAGGTCAGTGCCCAGCAGTGCTCACCCAGCCCTCAGGCTAAAGATATCAGCAGAGAGGGGACACGCTGGGGAGGGCCTGGGGGCTCCCATGTCCCCACATGGCCCTTCCCCTGCTCTGTGGCTGGGTGAGGGGTCTGGAGAGGTTTTTCTGTGGGTGCAGCAAGGACCACCTGGATCTGCAACCCTGTACCCAAGCACTGCTGAGGAGGTCTGCTGGGGTCCCAGCTCTCTCCTGAGCAGGATCAGTTCCTGTCTCTGTCTCACCCACACCCAAAGGAGGAGGAGGATGCATTTAACTCCAGATTGCCAAATCAGGATGACAGCTACCCACAGATAACTCACACCAAACTGGGTTGCAGAAAGCGTGCACCACCAGCTGACCTGGCAGGACTGACATCTTTAGTCTGAACCATCAGAGAAAGTTAACAACTGGCCTGAAGCTCACATTCCAAACCTCATTCATGCCTCTGGCTGTTCAGTCTCCTCCAGTCACGAGGCAGTTTGCCTCTAAAAGGTGTGAGAATCATTCTGTTCAGGTCAGCTAAATCTCTGCTGTGACGAGTGATCCTGGAGGTGTTGCTATCCTGAAAGGAATCACCTCCCCAGGCACATCCCTCAGTGGAAGAGAAGGCCTCACTGGCCAAGCCTGAGCCTTTCAGTGTGGGATGGGGCAGGAGTTGCTGGGGCTGTGCCCCGATGTCCCATGGGGCCCCTGATGGGCAGAGCTGGGGTATGGCCGTGGGGCAGGGCCACACGGGGTGACCTGGCTGTCCTCCCTCCTGGCAGTGTCATCATGACTGGCTCCTACAACAACTTCTTCCGCATGTTTGACCGCAACACGCGGCGCGACGTGACGCTGGAGGCCTCGCGCGAGAACAGCAAGCCCCGCGCCATCCTCAAGCCGCGCAAGGTCTGCGTGGGCGGCAAGCGGCGCAAGGACGAGATCAGCGTGGACAGTCTGGACTTTAGCAAGAAGATCCTGCACACAGCTTGGCATCCCTCCGAGAACATCATCGCCGTGGCTGCAACCAACAACCTGTACATATTCCAGGACAAGGTCAACTAGGAGGACAACTCCTGCTGCAGGTGTCTCCTCCCCTGAACACTAGGACACACAAGAGCTCAAGGGTTCCTGCGCTTCCTGTCTTTCTCTCTTTCTTTTTTCCCTTTTCCTTCCTCTCCCATTGTTTGGTGTTTGCTCTGCAGATGGTTGGGTGGAGGGGAGCTCTCCTGCCCCTGGGGGACACCCAGGGACCCCCATTTACAGCCCATTGCTCTCTAGCTACCTATGGAGAGCTGGGGGTGGTGAGGAGGTGTTGGCCTCTCGCTGTGCCCAGGTGGCACTGAGCTGCCTGGAGCTGCCTGGTGTTGGCAGCAGGTTTGTCCCTTGGGGGTTCCAGGGACAGTCCTGCTTGAGGGATTCAAACTCAATCCTAGAGGTGTTCCACCTGTTGGGTTGCTAGCTCAGAACATTGTCCACTTCACATCTGTCTTTTTAGGATTATGATTCTGTGTTTTTACCAACGGCAAAACCAAACATGAAATGGAGAAGTTAGATTGGCAGTGGAGGAGCTCAAGGCAGGGCTCTGCTGCCCACGAGCTGTCTCTTCTGCAGCCAGGCTGCTGCCTCCCCCACCCCACAGAAACCCTCCTGAGGATTTGGCTTTGTAGATCCTGTGGTGCCTTTCTTGGTATATGAAATACCTTTCTCAATGATGCTTCCAAACTGCATTGACTGCAAACCAAATCGAACCTGGGCTTGTCTTCTGCAGCTCTTCTCTCTTGCTTTGGTCATTTTCACCTCTTCTGTTGTAAGCTCTTGCATGTTGTCACTTTCTCTCTCTCTCTCTTTCTTTCTTTTTTAATTAATTTATTTATTAGGGTTTTTTTTTTAAAGATAAAGTGTAAGTTGCTAATGTAAGACCTTCTGAAAAAGAACCCAACATTTCTTGCTCTTAGCACCTGACTGCTCGAGGGAGAGGCTGTCTGTGCTCCTACATGATAATAATGGTAACAGTAATGCTAACAACATAACTCTTCCACTCTGCATGGCCAGGCTGCCCCTCTCTGCTCCACAGGTTGGTCAGGTCCTTCTTTTACTGAGCGACTGTTCAATGAAACAGAACTACTGAATTCTCAGTCTGACAACTGCTCCTGCAACACACAGCAAATGAATAAATAAAGGCAATTAAAACATTCAACACTGTCACTTCAGAAGTGGCTCCCCAAGGCTGACTCTGCCATGGGCATCCCTCCAGCTCCAGCATCCCTGCGAGGACATTGACACCATGCTCCACAGACCAAGTGCCCTCTTTGGACAGTCGCTGAGAGGCACCACGAGACTCCCAACGTGTCCCACTGTGGCCTCCCAGCTCCTACACCCAGCCCAGGAGAAGAGCTGCTGCTTACTGGAGGAGCACAGGGAGCCTGGGAGCTGTGCAGGGACAGGGACAGCCAGTCCAGCCCTGCCCTGGCTGGAGCTGCGGGGTGCTGAGAGCTTGCTGGTGAGCCAGGAGGCCATGCAAGGGCTCACAGTGCATCCAGGGAGAGCTTTCAGGAGTAACTGGGCTTTTTTAAAATGAAGTGGTTAAAAATAAAGATAGCAAGAATAAATGAACCATTTTTTAACAAAGTTCTTTTTTGGTTCCTGTAAAGAAAGGCTGCACTCTGCTATCAGAATTAAAGTTGTCCCAAACCTCTCTTGGTCTGGAGTCACTGCTTGTGGTGCCTGGCGTGTGCTGGGTGACAGCAGCTCTGTGGCACCCAGAAGGTCCCTGCTCAGAGATCTGAGACCTGACAGGTCTGTGTTGACAAGGGCTGGCTGAGGGGAGTCCCCAGAGACCCCCAAGGGGTTCTCCATCCCTGCTGAGGGTAGGGGACAGGGGGGCAGTGGGGACATTGGAGAGGGGTGAGTGATGCTGTGATGGTCACTGACAGAGCAGAGTGCAGCTGCAGCCCTAGGAGGTGCTGAGGGCTGCCAAGAGCGAGCAGTGCTGCTCAGTGCCATGCTGCTGCTTGGTGCCTGCAGTGTCCCAGGGCACAGCCTGCAGTCCATGTCCTGCTCCCTTGTGCAGAGAGCAGCAGCTCTCTAGCCCTGTGGCCCAGCCTCAGCACTAAGTATCTCCACGAACAGGGCTATGTAGAGGCACAAGGGTGATTATCCTTACCTGCAGCCTGGCCCCTGGGAAACGGAGCTGCTGGACCCTTCTCTCTGGTGGCAGTGCCTAGGGAGCAAGTGGGACCCTGTCAGAAGTCACCTGGCGTCAGGGCTGGCTCAGGGAAGCACTTCCATCATCCAGAGCCTCTCTGCCAGAGGCTGGAGCCACTGGCAGCTGGACTCCCCTTTGCAGGACAGATCACGAGTGATGCCTGGGGACACAATGGCCATAAACAAACTGCTCTGGGTGGATTGTTGAGCCCTGACCTCAGCAGCCTAATCAAACACCACAGCTCATGGAACCCAAACACAGCTTTGGCTCCACACACAGCCTTGGCAGCAAATACATATATATATGATCTCTCTAGCTGTGCAAAGGTCTGAGGTGCTGTGTGTGGCAAAAGCAAGCCCTGTTCTGTGCCAGGCCCTGCCAGCCCTGTGTGCCATCCTGGGAGGGCTGTCGTGGATATAGATCACTGGGAGCATCCACCAGCTCAGCCTCCTCAGCAGGACAAATCCCATCATTTGATAAAGCATTAGGAGGAACCATAGTTCCTCTACAGCCCATGTGCTAATTCTCTGCTCTTGGTGATGAATTTAAAGCTCAGCACCTAATTAGAAGCTGCAGGGCATGGATTATACTGTCAAGGAAATGTTATTCAAACAGACACTCATTTACCTTCAGATTAACTGCATGACCTCCATCTACTGAAATGTGGATGGCTTCCAGCCCTGGGTTATTCCCTGGTGCACATCCAGGAGGGGCAGTGGGAGCAGCACCAGGAACATTTCTTCCCAAGAGCTAGGTTCCTGCTGGATCCTCAGAGAGCTCTTCACTGTCCAGCAAGGCTTCTGACCTGCAGAAGAGCCACAGTGCTCTGCAGCTCTGTGCAGAGCATCTTACACCTACCCTCCTCTCCACAGGAGGATCCCATGGACTGTCCCTGCTGTTGGGGACACAAGGGACTGTGCCTGAGGTGCTGCAGGGGCAGGGGACCAGCTCTGTGGTGTCCTGGACTGTCAGTGCATCCTCTGGCAGCCTGACTGCAGCTGCAACTGCAGCATCCCCCAGCAGCACCATGGGGGTAATTGCTTTAGCCACAGAATAAGCAGATAAATAAATGTTAATGAACATCTGGTCTCCATAAACAAGATAAATTAAAATTAATAGCAGTCGTATTCATTTAATGAACAAGTTAAGCATATTTTAAAGCAGCCATAAAAAATGCAGGGCCTCCTGCAGGGCCAAGCTCAGCTGAGCAGAAAGACAGCTCTTTAGTGGCAGAGCTCTCCTGGGGAGCAGCAGATTGCCACAGCCCCAGCCCCAGCATCCTCTGGGCACCTTCCCCTCACAGACATGGCCATGGACACAGAGTTGGTGCCCAGAGGCACTGCAGGAGCCAGCAGGTTCCTGCCCAGCTTGGTGGGTGTCAATGTGCCATGCTGGGTGCAGGGACAGCTGCAGGGTCCCCTCCTCTCCAGGGGCTCAGCTGTGCCCACCAGCACTGCTGCTGTCTGCTGGAGCTGGCTGAGCCTTCCCTGACAGGACCTTCCCCAGCTCTTTAAGCAGTATGCCATGAAAAGCTGCCCAGGGGAGAGCTGGCTGGGGGCAGGCGTGTGGAGCACAGAGCAGCTCATGGAACCAACACTTCTCTGGATTGCTACTGCCACAGTGAGGATCTTCTGCCCTGTTCTCCTCTCCAAAGCCAGTCCTGCTCCCCTCACGTGCCCCTGGCTGAAGCAGGCAGTCCAGAGCCCTGCAGCCACCTGTCACTGCACACAACATGAACACTGCTCTGTGAGCTGACTGCTCACACAGCTTCGGGCAGCAGCTGCAGGCTGAGATGTCTCCAGGTGGAACCCAGCAGCTCTGCAGTCCCCAGGCACAGCAGGGGCAGTCAGGGCTCCACAGCCTCCCACTGCTCCCCTGCAGGCTACAGTCAGAGCTCAGCTGTACTTTCCAGGTGGAAACACCACCTCCTGCAGGGCCTAACGTTTCTAGCCTCACTCCACTCCCAGCCAAGGCATGGCCCAGGGCTGGCTCCTGGCAGCTGGGGCACAGCCACGGGGATGGAGCAGGCACTGAGAGGAGGAACACTTGCCCTGAATCCGGGTGAACCTTCTCACCACAAGCATCACCTTTCAGATGTCAGCAGCAGCACAAACGCCCAGCAACCTGCCTGACCTTTGTGAACAGCCACCTGCTGCCCTGGTGCTCAGACTGCAAGGCCTCATGGCTGGCTAAAAAACAGGAACTGCTGAAAAGAAACAACCCAGTTCTCCAGGGAAGGATCAACCCCTCCCCATCCCTCAACTAGGAGAGGTCCATGCCAAAGACAGAAGAAATAGAAGGAAGTCCTTGAACATCACCATCCTGCCACCTCACATTCAGGCAAAAGACTAAGGCACTGAGCTGGACCACAGGTGTGCTCAGTCCCTGCTGCAGGCCTGCTGAGCTGGAGCTGCTGCTGCAGTGCCACAGCTGCTGCTCTGCCCAACACAGCCAAGAATTTAGGCAATGTGACTTCAGTAGTTTGCTTTACTCAGAGATTTCACACTTCCAACACACTCCAACAGAAGCTGGTATTGGGCCTGTACAATCCTTATATAAAAAGGGTTGGTTTATTGTAGTTCAAATACATAAACTGAACAATCCCAACAGTTCAAAATTAACCTTTAGAAACACAAGTTTAACATTCAAAACAGGAGTATAGTTTACAAGAGTTGCCCAGAGGGGAATCCACAGTCTAATCCAGGAGTAGGTAAAGATCACTTTATGGTAGAGGTGTTTGTACAACTGTCCTGTCCTGCTCCAGCAGCCACTGCTAGCAACAACTGCTCCCTCCAAGCTCCAGGAAAGCTTACCAGCCAGATCTTCACGTGGGCAGAGCAATCTGATTCTGTTCTAATTGGTGGATAGGGTAAGGAACAAAGCAGAGCTGTGAACAGCTCTAAGTTGGTCTCTCAGCCCTAATTCTCCCCTCTCAGTTCTAACTCTGGCTCGAATGGATTTAGTTCCATTTGCAAGGGTGAAAGCAAGCAGAGAACTGGGACTTGTGTCTCCAGAACACATCTTGGGCCATCAGTAATTTAGGCTATGAGGCAGCATTTCTCCTCCCCAGCAGGGGCTGTGGGTAAACCATTGGGAAGCTGGTGGCATACAGGCAGTGCCAGCTCAAGCCACAGTAAGACTCACACATATGGCCCTGCTGAGAAGGCCTCAGGTAGCAGACACCCACACCTCACACACAGACACTGCATCACTCAGAGACCTGAACTGACCAAACACAGCCCACAGCCTCCCACTACTGTCAGAGAAACATCTTTAACCTGGGGGTTTTGCTGTTGGCTTTTCCTTCCCCTGGAGATCATTTGATGTTCACCACTGCTGCTTCTTCCTCTGCTCCTCAGGTGGTTTTGCAATATATTCACTGTAATGTATGTGTATAAACCCGACAGATGGCTCATGCAAGCTGTTTGATTGAACAGACACCCTTGGCTGAGCAGCACTGATGCCTATTTGGTGGTTCTCCTGGTGGGCTCGGAGGCTGTGGGGGGTGGGGGGGGGCCCCGGCGGTCCAGGTCATCCACGTAGGACACGATCAGCTTGCGGCGCTCCTCGGGCACGCAGTCCAGCACCAGGTAGCGCTTGTCGTTCTGCAGGATCTTCTCCACGTCCTTCAGGTGCTGATCCGACTCCTGGATCAACTTTTTGGATCTGAAAGCAAGTGTAAGAATAGTCACCTGAGTGGTCCACGATGCTCAGAATGCCCCAGGAGCCCCACAGAGATCAGGGAGCCCCATGGCATCCTCCAGGGAGCTGACCCTGCTCCGAGCAACCAGAAGCTGCCCTCACCCTAAGCAAGCATGGGCAAGGGTGCAGACACCTGGGATCTTCCTCTCTGCTAGGGAGATGCTGCACCAGGTCAGGACCAGGCACACTCTGGACAGGACATGCTGCCTACAGCTGTGCTACATTACTTAAGCACCAAAGAAGACTCATGTCTGGCTGCAGTGGCCTTACACAGCTCTACACTAGCCACACACGTGCTAAAGCCTAGAGGAGACCAAAAATCAGTTATGGATTCAGCCTCTAAATGAGGCCAATAATTAGAATTTGGATGTGGGATTCTCAGTGATGAGAACAGTCAGTCCTCACCACAGCAGCTTAGGGCACTATCAGAGACAGCAGCTCCAGCACACACCACTGCTGACCACAGACGAACCACCAGGCTTGTGGGGATCCAAAGAACTTCATTTTCTTTTCTGCTTTTTAAGTGGAACAGGAAACTTGTGCTGGTCCCTACCCAAGACTCTGCATCAGCCTCAGCATCTCCTGAGCTTCAGTGACAAAGGCACTGCTTCCTGGACCTGCCCATGTGGGATACCCTCCCACGGACAGCAGGCACATGATTTATGGGTTTTTGTAACATTTCAGTGAAGGCACTACTTCTGTGCTGTCTGCTCCCCAGCCCTGGGACACAGCCCTCATTTCAGGAGGGATCCCTCCTGAGTCTAAAGCAGGGACTGACACAACCATGAAAGGATGTCTCTCACCACAAAACAAATTTAAGGCCTGACAGCTCAGGGTCCTATTCCCAGAATACTACTCTGAAGTCAGAGAGAATCTCATCCCTGGGCTGATTTCCTCTTCATTACTTGTGAGCCAGCAGCAGACATGTCACAACAAAGCAAAAAGAGGTCTCCAGCTGCAAGGTGTGAAAGGCTGTAGAAGTGTAACTTAGCCACCAGCTCATGCTGGGAGGAGAAACAGAGAGCAGGCTGTTGCCATTCTGATGGAGAAGCTCAAGCCACAGCTCAGCCCTTGGCTGCCTCTGGGGCACACACCTGTAGGTGATGAATTTGGTCTCTTTCAAGAGCGTCCGGAAGTCAGCTTTGGCAGTGATGTACTTGTCTCTGATGTACTCCTCAAACTCCCTTTGCTTTTTCTGGAAGGGAACAGCTAGGCTTAACACATTGCATGCAGGTGAAGTGCTTCATGCAACTTCACCCACTGAACCAGAGCAGTAATTCCATGTTCACTGGACTTTTCCTCCTCTCAGAGTTGCTGCAGGCTGCCCTGCAGAGCCAGGGCCAGCCAGGCAAGCTCCTTACCCTGTCACTTGAAGAAAACTTAATGCACCTTGGGTCTTCTTTAATGATTTTTTTCACTTCTTTCCACGTTGATGTTAAAGTTATCTTTCAAAAAAAGAGCAAAAACAGTTAAATTGAAAGAACTTCAGATGAACAACAATGGAAATGTAAACAGTGCCACATCTGAAGCTTTTAAGTGTCTCCCAAATCCACTGACAAAGGTGCTGCTCTATTTGTCAGTGTCAGGTTTTGATTAGTTATACTGCTACTTCAGTACTTTTAATTACATGATTTTACATATTTACTGTCCTTCAGTATTCTGAGAGGGCACTTTCAGAACAAAGTCCTCACAAACATCATTTACATCCCAACATCTTTTTTCTAGTACACTAAAAACCTGCTTAATGCTCTTAAGCACATTTAGCTAATGCATTAAAATGAGGTAAAAACGTTTGGGTTAGAAGAAAGCTGACACAACTAAAGAAAGAGGAAGACTCACTAAACTCCATTTCCATAGCATTACACAGAATAGAAGTGTGGATTCAGCAGCACAAGATAAAGCAGAACATCCAAACAGATAACTTGGCAAGGTTATGTACTGATATTAAGACAAACACACTGGATAACTGAAAAAAGCAGGATGTCATACAGTAAAGATTATCAAATAACCCAGTGTGAAGAAATATAACATCCTGCAGGAGATAAAAAGATCACTGGTTAGATAGAAGTTCAAAGGTAAATGAACTGTATGTTAAACAAAAATAACAGCCAAGAGAAACAGGCAAGGAACCATAACACATGAGGAAAAGATAGTGGTGAAGCAGGAGCCCTGGAAATAAACAGAAACAAATCAGCCTGTGTAACAGAAAACCAGAAAGGGATAAATCACTAAGGGCTGGCAAAGACTTGAAGTTTGAATATGTAGAGCTCTTACTGCTGAAGTTTCATCCAGAAGTTGCCTAAAGTGTTCCCTCTTCTTTTTGGTAAGTGCTTCAATATGCTCATTGAAGAGCTTCTCTTTCTCTTCTCTTTCTAGCAAGGAGCCAGACTCCCACCGGTGATCTTTGCGCAGAGTCCTCCTGGTGTCAGACCAGGACACATCTGAAGATCTCACCTGAGCCACAAGAAGATTGCTTTTTAAACCATTTTTTCTACAGCTCACTGATATTTTTTAGGTGTTTCTTAGGTTTCATACTTCTCTTGCTTAGAGTTAAGTTTTGAACTAAAAACTAAGAAACCCAAAGAGCTTTTGAGGTGAGTGTGAGCCTGTGGCAGCTTCCCCACAAAGCCTGTCTCACTCCCCTGCAAACACCACAGCTTTCACACAGTGCCACAGCCAGGAGGAGCCTGCAGAGCGCAGCTGAGGCAGCCTGTCCCCCTCACCATGTCAGAGAGCAGAGCTTTGAAGTTCTGGATGGCTTCCTCCCGCTTGTGCTGCTCACGCTCCCTGTCGATCTCCTTGGTCTGCTCCGAGCGAGCTTTCTGCACCTCGCGCTCGCGCTCGCGCAGGCTGGCCTCGATCCGCGCCTGCCTCTCCAGCTCCTTCTCCTTCTCTGAGTCCAGGTTCTGCAACGGAGCAACACACCTTTCTCCATAAAAATGCTGAATTAAGAGAGAAGACCCAGCAAAGGAACTGTGCCTGAACCACCTATATTCCTGCAGGAAGTCCAAATCACAGAAAGCAAACTCTATACCCACCCTAGTAGGAAGCAATCCATGTGCTGTCTGCACCACCTGAAGCTCTACAGCCCTTTTCCCAACCAGTGGCTTTACAGGAGTCTCCCTTTCTTCCTCTGCTGGATAAATTCTCCCTAATACCATGTGCATGGACATGGACACACCTGTACCAGCAGCATCTGCAGCACCAGCACGTCAAGCTGCTGCTCTGGGGTGCTTACACACCTAACTCTGCTATAGAATTCTCCTTAGGATGGAACTGAAGCACATAGTGCCTAGTTAGTTATCCATGCCTTGGCAGCCCCGTGAGCAGCAGAAGCCCCAGAGCCACCCCTCTGTGTGTGCCAGGCCTACCTTGGCTATTTTCTCGATGTACTGCTTGAAGAGGTCTTCCCTCTGGGAGGAGCTATCTACCGCTTTGTACCGCGGGTCAGTCTCCACCTTGTCCTTCACTTTGCTCCAGCGAGACTGACTGTCCAGGTGGTGATTAGCCAGCAGCTCAAAGAAGTCCATTTTGATCTGTTTATCAGACAGAGACAGAAAGACAGGGCTTGAGAAAGACACTTGGACACCCAACAGTTTGCTCTAATGCAAACAAGGAGTCAACTTACCTCCAAGAGAGGGAAGCATATTAACATTACACACCAGTAGCACTTAGAGACATCACTAGCACACTGCACTGAGACTTAACCACATCTGAAATGCACTTCCCCTAGGCACAATTTTGCTAAAGCAGATGCATTAAGATCTGCTACATCTGAGATGAACTATGCTCTCTAGAATGATTCACCAATGCAGTTTTGATTATTTTATTCCCATTTAAACCTCTTTTTTGCTCTTTTATATATATATATATATATATAAAAATAACCAGATGCTGATTGTACATGGATGCATTTTGCATGTTAATGCTACAGAAGCTCTGCAGTTTTAGGCAGGGCTCCAGACAAGTATTTATGGATTCATCCTCCCAGTGTACAATGAACAGAGGCAAATACTTGGATCTGCTGACAAAGAGCAGTGTCTTAGGATAGATCCAACCAATAGAGAATTATCCACATGCAGTAATTAGGTGAATTACTTGTAAGATGGATATGCAGATATATATAAGTTTAAGGAAAGGTTTTAGTTCCTTTTTCAGATGGAAATGGCACAGCAGCCCTCTGTCCATAGCACAGCCACCACAAAGGGTTGGCAGAGGATCAATCACCTTAGCTTTTTTATCTCAACACAACTAGCCACACATTTGCATCCAAAGCCCCAGCATCAGCAGTGCAAGAGCAACTGCTGTGCCTTTACTGCATCTCTTTTCTCTGGGGCAGATGATTTTCCTGTTCCTGCTGAAGGCTTTTTCCCCTCTTTATTTCCTTACAGGTCTGCTTTGGCACTTAAGGCTCTGTCTCTGCAGGGCAGAGGCAAGGGGTTGGCTCACCTCTCTTGCTGGGTGCCAGGGGATGAGTCCAGGGGCTCCCCAGGCAGGGTGAAGCATGCTGCCTCCACAGCATCCCAAACCCTGCTGGGGCACCAACCAAACCCCTCTGGATGGCACACTAACGAGAACCCAAGCCCTAGGTGAAGTTGGCTATTTGTTTTCCACTACTTATCTCCCCTCCCCAACCCTTTAAAAAGAGAAACCCACCCAAAGCAGTTTAGCTGCAGAACAGTGAGGTTCATGAGGGACAGACAAACAAGCTCTGGCTTGCCAGAAACTGTCCCAGCTTCATTCCCCCAAAATTGTTTAGTTACAGAATGAAGCTCAGAACCAACTCTCTGCAGCCCTGCCCACCAGCAATTTTAGTTCTTTGCAATAGTCACATATAAACATACAAGGTTTTATAGGCTTTTTTCTTTACTTTCTCAACAGGGAGATGAAGATAGTAAGCAGAGATTACAAATAAACTGGTTAGTGCCACTGGGAAGTTGCTCTACATCCACAGCACTATCACTTGTTCTTAAAGTAGCTCAACAAAATGCTAAGCAAACTGTTTATTCATTGTCAAGTTAAGAAAGTTGTTTCAAAACACCTTAAAACATGCATGCAGTATCAAATAGATGAAGCTTTCTAAGCCATGGCATCAGAAACATTGGTTAACAACCCAGCAATTCTCAGATGTTGCTACAGAAGTCTGTAAGGTAAGGGTATGGCAAGCTTTAAGCCCAGCAGAGACACTGTGGAAGCACTGGGACACCAGCTGCAACACAACCACAGCTGGCAACACCTCAGTGTGCCCTGCAGCAGCTGCCAGAGCTCCTCCTGCTGCTGCCTGGAGCTGCCAGTGCACTGGGAACCAGGACACAGGAAAATGAGGAACCCCTCAGACCCTGAATGCTCTTCCAGCATGGGTTTAAGCTCAGCCACCTCCGGTGTCCAGAGGGCAAGCACTGCAATTTGGGGTTCCATTTAAAAAAAGAGGTTAAAACTTCTCCAGAAATGGATTCTAAGCCACCTTGGCCAGCAATAATCTTTTAGGAGGGTGGCTCCCCAGTATGGTGAGCTCAGTGTCTCCATACACAGTCCCTAAGGGAAGTGTCAGCAGGTGGTGACAGGGGCCAAGTGCCTTTGGGGCTGGAGGTTTCTTTAAGCCTAAGGTGGGTGCCAGGCTCTGCTGCTGGCATGGCTTGTCTCCAGGACATGGGACAATGCTGTGTCCTGAGCAGCTTGCTCAGCTTTAGCAGCTCCCAGCTCCCTCCCCAGCACCCTCACATCCATCTCCTTCCCCAGGTCTGTCACCAGAGAAGTGCTGGCATTGTATTTCCTCACTGAAACCAGCCAGGTGAATAAACCCAGCCCTCTGGAAGGCTGTGTGCTCCAGCACCATCCCACAGCCATAACTCAAGGAAGCCAAATCAAACATTCCAGGATTTCATACCCTTACATTAAAGATTTCTGTCAAGTTGATCCTCCTCCCATCCACATTTTGGACTTTTTGAACAGGCTGAGAAAGCTTCAGGTTCAAGGCCTTACATTTGCTTTTATGTTTTAAGCACTTTCAAAATCAAAGGAAAATCAGACTGAAAACATTTCAGGTGTATTTAGAAGTCTGTTTTTGGCAGTTAAGACATTGCAGGTACAACTCTCATCACTTCACAAGGAAAGGAACTAAAAAATGTAAAGTACCGGAGCTGCGGAGGCTAAAGTCACCACACAGAGATACCAATGCTTTCCTCACTAGGCATCCCATAATATTTGCGTGTCAGTGATTGACAGCTGTCAGACTGAACTGATTGACAGGCCGCACAGCACATAGCTGTAAAGTCTATCCACTTGTTATAAAACAGAATACATAGAATGGTTACAAAAGGCTTTTGGAGGGAAAAACAAAAAGCATTATTTCAAAAGCAAACAAGCAATCTCTCTTCTGTTAGCTTTGCAACTTGACAACAGTCATGCAACAACAAAACTGAGTTACTTCATTGCACAGCTGCACCCACTAAGCTGTAAGAATGCTCTAACATGCCACATCCATAACCCCAGCTCAGAACTGCATCAGCTCTCCTCTGAAAGCACAATCATTTACTGAGAATGATCAGCAAGAAGGCAACATCTGAAACCAATTCCAGTACACAGAGTACCTGGATTCAAAATACATGCAAAACGCACTGAGTCATGGAATTATCCCCAATTCTAAGCTGTTAGTCAGCATTTTTCTCTAATGCAATCATTCTCAGGAGGTGCAATTTGCAATCACTTTATATTACAAAAGAACTACTGCACAATTTACATTGTCACCAATGATTAGGCTTCAGAGGTTGCCTCTCCACTCTCACAGCACACAGGGACACAGGGACGGGGCTGCAGGCTCTGAGGGGAACCCTGGGTGCCACCTCCCAGCAGTGGAAGCCTGGTCCTTGCTATCGACAGCAGGGCCAGATGACATTTGGAGTTCATTAATCTTTAATAGCTGACCTTTAATTCTAATAAGCAGCAGTTTATACACAAGATATATTTACTGAGGGATTAAGGAGTCACTAAGGCACTAGCTTTCTGATGGGAAGAGAAGATATGGGAGCTGCCTGCAATTTAATGGAATATCCTACAGAGGATTTCAAGTTCTTACTGCCTCCACTGAGAGGACAGAGAGGTAATGGCCAGCTCTGGGCTTCCCAGCCAAAGAGGACAAGACTCCTGTTCCTTCTAAGGCTTCAGGATAACAGAACTTTAAAACACATAAAATAAACCCCAGGCATTACTCCAGTTAAGAATGCTACTTCAGTAAATGAGAAGAAGATGGGCAGGTCAAGTCAGCTTCCCACATCAGAGTAAATCCATTGCTATAGACACTAAAGGTCAGCACTCCTGCCAGCTTCAGCGAGCCCCAAGGGACAGGGAGAGGAGCCTACACTGTAAGGCTCTAGGGAAAGGGAAGGACCATGCCTCCGGGAGGACTCCCTGGCAAGAGGCACTGGCTGTGTCCCACGTCACTCAGCCTCACAGCGCTCACACTGCTGGATGCAGAAGAGTCTCCTTACCTTCTCACCTCTGGTCTTCGAGTCCTCCTTCTCCTTCTTCCTGGCGGCTGTGATAAACTCATTAAACAAGGCCTCGCGGTCTTTCATCTTTTCAATGGCCTTGAACCTCGAGTCCTTAGCATGCTTGGCTGCAAACTCACTAAAAGTAGTTCTGCAACAGAATGGCAAGTGAACTCATTTGGCAGAGCTGTCTTGGCTGGGCTGCAGCTTCAGCAGAGAGAGATGTCTCCTGCTAGAATACATGCCAGAGCACAACTTGGAAGACAAAAAAGATCAGCAGAGAAAAAGGCATGAAAAGGCAACCCCTGAGGCCTCACTCTAGAGGTGCTGCTGGGGCACTCAGCTAGAGGAAGGAGTCAGGCACATGGCAGCTGCTGTCACAGGCTTACAGGGGGGTTGCTCTGCTTGGATACAGCTACCTGCAGGAAGGGCAGGTGCAGCAAGAGAGATTGCAATGCAACCAAGAAGAAGAAAGTTAAAAACTCAACTGTCTACAAAAAAAAAAAAAAAAGTCTCCTTTTTTTGTGGGTGAGCAGCTCAGCCACCAGCCTGCCCTGGCACTTCACAGCTGTGAAACTGCAGGTTTCACATGCTCTCCCTTGCAGCCAAACCATGCTAAGAGTTCACCAGGAGAATCACCACCACACCACACTGGCTGGACCAGCTTCTCCTCCTACAGTGAAGGTTGTGCAGCCTAACCTGAACCAAGAGAGGTTCACCCCTATGGGCAGATGCAGCAGCTCTGGGCTCCCCACAGCATTCCCTGAGCATTCTCTCACCTCCAGGGCCAGATTCCAAGCTGTGCAGTAGGTGCAGCACTGCCACTTACCTCGACAAAACCCACTACTGTGCTTTTTCCAAGCTCTGATGCAAATCTGGCCCCAAGAGTACGTGAGACACTTATAATCCTACGAATGCTTTCATCACAGCATGGAAATAATTAGACTTGGAAAATCCAGCCTACTGTTGCTGTAGGGTAAATTGAAACAAGAAGAGAATTTGGTAGCTTGTTCAAAAAGAGGAGAAAGTGAATGTACAGCTACATTGAAGAACAAGAGCTGTTTAAGTGGAGTGGAACACAAACTCTTGAGCATGTTGGACTGAGAGAGGTGATAAAAACCCAGTCTGGCACTCACAGAAGTACAGCAATACCTTTAGACAAACACTGAAACCAGAAGACAAAGGATAAGATTAAACAAGACAGTATCTCAGCTGGAACTCTCTTTCCCACCCCAACCCATCACCAGATCAGAGCCAGCCCCAGTCACTGGAGGCATCCTGGAATGTGAGGATCCTGAAGCTAACCTAATAGCCCACATTAGTCTCTGATTTACATATTAAACTGACCACTGAGGAACTGCTTCTTAAGACATTCCCATGCCTCCATTCATCCCAGCCTACTACAAAACTGCTACCCTTATTCAGTGAGCAGAGGGCTGTTTTAAACAAGAGTTACCACTTTGGAGGCAATTTAAAAGTTAACAAAACTTCCTTCCACCAGATTTCCAAAAGGGATCACTGAAAAAAATGAAGCTGAAGTGAAACACATGAGTTATTTCACTGCAAAAGAATTCATGCCAGATAAGCCAAGAGATGCTGAAAGAGAAGGCTTCAGAGCTCATCTGGTGACACAAGCACCTATTTCATGAACTCTGTGAGAAAGCTGTGAAACAAACCATTCTAGCAACAAAACCTTGACTGTTAGTACACTGAGTGTCATCATCTCACTACTGCCACTGCAAGCAGGCTTGAATCATATCATTAACATACCCTGTCACCACAAAAACCTCCTCTTAGCCTCCTCCAAACTGAGCAAGCTTCCCTAGTGCTTCTCAGAGACTCCTAACACTCTTATGACAGAGGGTTACTAAAGAAAAGGTGTGATGGATCAGCTGGCCTCTCCACAGCTTGGACAGAGTGCTGAGGACTTCTTCAAGTCCCTTAAAGCATGTCAATCATTATAAACACAAGCTCTATTCTTCCATGGGTTAGGTGAGTACAAGCAAGCCAAAGAAGATTTCAGCACTAGCTGATGATTTTTCTCCTCTTTGCCCATTTTGAGAGGTTCATCTACCTAATGCCACCCAACATCCTCTGTCCTGATAGAGCTTATGCCTACAAACAAGAAAGAAGCTCCTACCTTGGGTTAATCTTTGCTTCCTCCATCATCTTCTTGAAATCCTCCTTGGCCTGCATGATTTTGTTTTTCTTCTCCTTGCGCTCCTCTTCTGCTCGAGTTTTCACATACTGATCAAACACCTAGAGAGACAGCAGGCACCAGCACATAGCACACAGGCAAGAGCAGGGAAGAGTCCACTTCTTCCCTTTCCTCCCATTCCCTTCCTCCCACCACAGCAGCAACACAAGAGTGAAGGCTCAGGAGGCACAGTGCACGACACCTGTGCTGCATCCACACACAACCTCAGAGCCATCAGGAGGTTTCTTACACTCTCATGTTACGCTGACATTTGTCTGGCTCCTATGTTTGAGACAGCAAACACTTCCTGCATCCCTCTATTTCCCTGCATCCATCTGAAGAAAGAGCTTCTGGACTCAGAACTTGCTTAACAATAAAAATGTGCTTGAGTTTTTCCCCCAACCACATTTTAATAAACAGAATGTTCATTTCAGCAACATTTTGATGATTCTCTCATCTGATTCTGGGTTTGGGAGCTCTCTGTATGCACACAACTTTCACTGTGTTAAAGTATTAGAGCTTTCAAGCACAGGAGAAATGAAACTAGCAACTCCCTTCTTTTCCTGCTGGTTTCTTCCATTTCCAGACAGAGCCTACTGCTAACAACAATCCCTTGCAACACTGATTAGTCTAGAGGCTGAGGAGGAAGAGAAGCAGCAGAGTGAGGATTAGCTAAAGACTGTAGTGACTGTGCCTGGATGGGAGAGAATTTGACTTCTCTTTTACCTGTTTTCTTTCCTTTGGGTTGAGGAGTAAGTAACGAGGATCAAAGACTATCTTGTGTAGCTCCTTCTCCCACGTGGAAAAAGCAGAGACCTTTAATGCAAGCAGGTCAGGTTTCAGCCAATGGTTAGGTTTAAATACACAGAAGCTGTACAGTTTTGCCTGGGAACTACAGGACACTTGATGAAGAGGAAAGCAAACTCGTTCTGAAGTTTTCATCATTAACTGATGATGGAGGCTGCCACAGAAAAGTTCAGAGCTAATGAGCTCTGAAAACTGCTAAATAATCACACACTCTTAATTACTACTGCTGTGTGGCATTTCAAAAAGTCCTAAGCCCATCAGAAGAAAGCCTTGGGGTTCTGTGTTCTCCCAGCCCATGCCTGCTCTGTACCTGTGGAGTGTCAACAGCTCTGCTGCAAGAGAGAAGGAGTTAAACACTTCTGAGCTTATCTTAAAGAAGCTTTATTAAAGCCATCCCATCAAATCCAGTTACTGACTCTAAATGAAAGCTGCACAGGCAGCTGGGACCACTTCCATCTTTTAAAGTTATTGTATAGAAATTTATATCCTAACAGCCCAATTTATCTGCCAAACCTGACTGGTGTCAAGCAGATTGAAAATGTAGTTAACTAACAGCAGAAAGCCTCTCCTGTGAGAATAAGAGCACACAGACTACTGCAGAACTTACTGCTCCCCTTCCAAAAACACTAAGCAAGTGTCCAGTTTGAGTGCCCTACTTATTTTCAATGGCAGCTTTCAATTAGCTAATTACTTAACTTGGAAAAGAAGTTACAAAAACTCTTACTAGTGTTTAATTTCAGTTACTTAGAAAGCAAAGTTTTGCTGTAATTCTAACAGTCTTTGAAATGCTGAGTCTTGTATCAAACACAACCATTCATCAGAGGAAGGATGTGACTGTTCTGACATAAAGCATGGCAGGTTCTGAATTAGCCAAGGACTGAGACCTCTGCCTGAGCCTCCCCCTCCCTCCCTTCCCCACACACAATTTCCCTGACCCCTCTCTCCAGAAGCATGTCCTTGAACTGTTTCATCCGAGCCTCCAGAGGGACAATGGCTCTCTCCCGAGCAGCTTTAATTTCAGCTTCCATAGCAGCCTCCTTCTCTGAATCCATATCTTTGTTATCATCTTTCCTGAAAGAGATGAGACACACAGTAGGGGAGTCTCTGTGCATGCACACACAGCTCAGTTATTTTAGCCACACAGATCACTCAGGACTGACAAAGCAAACTTACTTGCGCTTTTTGATCTTGATAGGCTCATCCTCATTAGCTTCCTCTGTGGCTTCATGCTCTTCTCTAACTGCAACACAAGTCAAGAATACTTCAGAGGTTGTATTTATGAGAAGTCTCTGATTTCCACGTGAAGCCTTGCACAGAGAGGGCAGTGTGTGCAGCACTAGTGGATGTGACAGAGGGGATGTGTTTTTGGTTGCTGTCAGAGTTAACACTACTGGAATTTGGTGGCAGGAGTAATGGACTTGTGGCCAACTTCAGACTGAACATGACAGACACCAACCTCCTCAGGCTGAGGAGTCTAAAGCAGCACACTTGGATCTCCTGGTTGCCTACTTGCACTCTGCTCTCCTCCAACTACCAAGCCCATGGCATGCCAGGATCCTTTACTAGAACTCATGCTAGAAAACCTCATCCCAGCAGCCTCCTGAATGCCCTCTGCTCTCGGGAGCTGTTCCCAAAACTATTCCAATTGGTGCTCTCTAAGTTCAATTCTCTTCTGTGAAAGCCCATGATTAATCTTTCCTCTTGCTTATAAAACAAACACAATTCCTTCTTTTCAGTCAGTGTGTGTGTGTGAGGGAGAGGTGGTGGAGTAAAATTAACCTTGTTACTATCTACTTTCTTCAGTAGTGCCCAGAGGAGTCCATGAATCTGCATTCCCATCAGCCTTTAATTGCAGAGCTATACACAGTTTTCAGTATGTCCTGACATTTCCCTCTCTCATCTAAATGTCATAGCTTTGGAAGTGATCAGCTGCATTCAGACTCTCAGGAAGGCAATAAGACTGCTCTTACTGAGTTTCTTTCCTTCCTCCATTCCCTTCTTGTGGGGAGGCTCCTGGATGATCTTGTCCACGTCTGCCCTGCCGATGAGGTCGTCGGGCCGGTCCCACATGGAGAGCCGCGTGGTTGGGTTGTAGAAGAAGACGCGCTCGTCGCCGGTCCACACCACACACCTGGGACAGCCAGGCAGCCACAGCTGCATCAGCTCCTCACAGCCAAAGGACAGGGCAAGCACAGTGCTCACAAAGGAGCTTTGGGGCTTTCCTGGCCAGGATTTCATGGTGGCAGATGCAGGGGCTGGGATATGGTAGCACCCCCCAGGAGTGCTGCAGGCCTGTGGCAGGCAGGCTGCACAGACACCACTGAGCAGCAGCAGTACTGGCACAGGGCTGGCTGCGGGAAGCCAACACTATGTGAGACAGCAGCACACCTACAACAGCATCTGCACAGCCTCCACAGGGAAAACCAGCACATACCAAGGGGTTCCTGGAATAGGAGTAGTTGCAACTGGCTTGGCCTTCTGAGCTGCTTTTTCTTCTTCAGTCATCTCTTCCTCTTTGGGCTCCTCAAGGAAAGCACAAGTGACAGGATTCAGGCAATGGCAGCTAGCTCATTATTTCTTATAGAGTAAGTGACTTGTCTGAAAGAAGCAAAGCACTCTGACACAGTGCTAGCAGAGCTGACAGGCACACTCCAGCCATGCTTACAGCAGAGGCACTGCAATAGCAGCTGTAACTGCTCTTCCCAGATCTCAGTTCAGAAAACCTCTGAGTGTTTGCTTTTGACTTCAGTGACACCTTAGATAAATGCTTTCCTAGATCTGCATGGGTCTTGTTTACTGCAATGAGAACACCACAGGCATGTTCCAGGACATGCTCCTAACAGACTAAATTCATCAGCATGTGGAGAATATGTAAGCTCTGCCTCCAAACTGCTCAAAATGAAGTACATGTTGCATTTTTCTGAACATCTTACAATCAGTGAGAGAACATCATGCCTACATAACCAGCAAACCTTCTCCCTCTATGTTCTTCCTCATTACTTAACTCATACACTCAGTATTTTTCTTCTAAATGTCCCTTTTTCCTTATGTTGAAGAAATGAATCAAACCAAACCCAAACAAAAGGCAGCTAAGAGCCCACAGAGGCTTTCCAGAGCACCCCAGGAATGCAAGAACTCAACCTACTAACCATGTCTCCTGTCTACAGGTTCCTCCCCGCTGGAGAATGCAAAATGGTGATAGTGATTACTTGGTTGCAAGGTCTTTTACCTCTTTTATGAGTTCTTTGATAGGTTCTTCCTTCGGCCTCTCCTCCTCTGTCTCCATTGGCAAAGGCTCCTCTGTAGGCTCTTTAATTGGCTCTTTCATTTTCTCCTCCATTTTTTCTGGATAAAGACAGAATCTTCCTTAGTCTTATTAAGAAATCATTATAGAATCACAACAGATTTATTCTTATCAGTATGATTGGTTGGACTTGATCTTAGAGGTCTCTTCCAACCTTCCTGATTCTGTGATTTTCTAAGCACAACAGTAAACCAAAACTTATTTTTAATGTATTTTCACCACTTTCTGTCCCTTTGGAGCCTCACAGTGTCTGTGATTATCTCCTGTACCAAGAGCTTCTTGGGACTGGGAAATGAATTATGGTAAGGCAGCCTATTCTGTTAAAAAGCTAAGGGAAATGTACCACAGAACTAGCAGAAACACCAATAAAAAGATCAACCTGCAGTGCAGCACTGCTGACCCCTTCCAGAGCTGAAATGCTGTTGTCTACAAAAATAACCATCAGAGACAATGGATGGAGAATGACCTGAGGATTGCAGCCATTAAACCAGAACTGGGCAGCTGTATTCAAACCAAAGCAAGACACCTTTTTCTTTCAGTTCCTGGGGCTTTTCCCACGTTGACTCCAAGGTCCTGTTGTTATAGTAGTAAGTCTTGCCATCTGCTGTTTTGTACTCTGTCCACTCCGAGACTGCCGTGGCTCCAGCCAGCGTGGCAGGGGAAGCAGCAATGGCCACCTGGGGGTGGATCATGGGGACAATGGGAGGAGCCATGCCTGGCAGGACACCTGCAGGGACAGGGACAGGAACAGAACATCAAAACAGAAAGAAAGAGAAAAGGCAAGAAGAGAGTAAATGACAATGAAGCACCTGAGAGCCCAAACCTAGCACTTCACTTCCAAGTCATCAACACAGCTAAAGGAATAAAGGTTGTTTCAGAACCCAACTGGACAGCAATGCACTGCTACTGAACTTCCCTCCTGTGCTTTACAGCAGTGCTGCCCACATCACCAGGGATTTGGCTTTTAGGGTGATGTGTAACTCTGCACAGCGCAAAGCTGGTTTAGTTTTTAGACATTTGCCTTAATACTTCAAAATGAAGTGCTTTGTTTATTAAAGTCTTTACTAAATCTCTGTAGCAAATCGTTATTTCTTAGTCTACTTCAGTGTTTAACCATGCTGTCATTTTAAGACATATTCCTATTGCTCTTGGAAAAAAGGCAACAGTGGTTTGAATCTGAGCCATGTGTGGAGCAGAGCTCTGATAAATCTTCAGTCCTGACTTAAAGTTAACTTTAATTCAGAGCCTTGCATATCAAATGATGGGAAGGAAGTAACTTCAGCTTGTTTGACAGTTTGGTTTAGTACTACAGACTGATTAGAAAAAACAATTTTATTCACATCCTGAAGCAAAATGGCAAGGAAATATCCAAAGATAAGACAGCCAGAATGCTAGATTATCCTGTTCTTTCTCTACTCATCCCAACAAAATGGATGTACATATGCTATACTGTATATACACTATACTGAACAGAGCTGGATAACATGCTCTACAAAGCCAATTTGGATAGGACTAGAACTACAAGATCATAACTTTGAGGCTTTACCTCTTTTTCAGTAATAAAAAAGCACACATTACACTTTGCCACAAGGTATTCTCAGCAGGTGACTTTGCTTAAATCATTGAAAAATGGAAACTGATACTCAGACACACAGACAGGCACACCAACATGCCAGCACAGCCATGTCACTGCACGTGTGGGAGGAGGAGAAACAAAAAACCACACACAAGAAACCAGTAACTCAGAGGTATGGGCATGGAGAGATTCACACTCACCACAGAACTCAATGACCACAGGAAACTCAACTGGATTGGTTCTGGTATATAATCAGCTAACACTAACAGTTACTTGGGAAAGTTACTCTCCTGGCCAAATGGGGTGTTTATACTGGTTTTGAAAATAAAGTAGATAGATATTCATTCACTTGGGGAAGCAAATCAATAAAGAAAAGATCAACCACAACATTCACTACCATGCCAACTTACAGACAGAACGAGCTAGGATGGGGTAGGAATTTACCGGTCTTGGTGGTAGCGACTGTCTTTACATACGGGCAGCTGACTATTTGCATCATTGCTACACCTGCAAAAGGGACAAGCAAGCATGTTGGAAAGCTGCCATGGGACGTCAGCTACCAGGGGCAGCCTGCCTGCTACCCAGCTCCTGACACAATGTGGGGTGCAGCTGGCACAGAGAAAGCCTCCCGCTAAGAGAACTGGTAATTGGGTTTTTTGGCTCCAACATTTTATGCCAGATCCAACAGAAAACTGATTGTGAGCTGCTGCAACAGTTTCTGCCTGCATGAAACCAGCTGTTTAGCAAGTGGTTGGGGTGTCACTGAGAAGAAAAAAGGTATTTCACTGCAGATCAGGGGTTTAAGTTCATCTGAGGGAGAACGGGGCTTTCCTTGCAGGGCACAGCATGGGAACAGAGCCTCCTGAAGGGGCTGGTCCCCACCGAGCCTCTGCTCAGAGCCAGCAGGGGAGCAGCAGCACAGCAAGATCAACAGCTCTCTGCTCTTTCCAGCCTGCTGCTGCACTAGGAAGCAGTGCGAAGAGCTGAGGGACAGACTGAACCAGGCAGACCAGCAAGGTGTAGCAGGGCAAAAGCCAAGTCCAACCCAGAGGGAAAGCTCATGGGAGTCCTAGGGGAAGGCTGCAGGTGAAGAAGGGGGAAAGAGAGAGAAGCAGTGAAGCTGCAAACAGAGGGACACAAAACTGCACTAGGTCAGCAGCAAACACTTTGGTGATTATTACCAAGAAAGTCATGAGTTGGAACAATGCTCTGGAAGCAGCACACACAGCCCTCCGAAAGGCAGAATCATGCACTGCTCTGCTCTCCAGCTCCTTAGAAATGACACAGAAAGGCCACAAAGAGGAAAGCATCTCATCCTCTTCAGTTAGATGCAAAATTCAGCAGGAAATTAGACAGCAGTAAGGGGACTGCATTCCCCAAATCCTTCATTTTAGGGTGTGGAAAGAAAGTGTAGAGATTCCCTCTGCACTGGCCCAGTCTGGACACTCCAACTGAAATGCTTCAAAAACTTCCCCTTAAATGCTTTCAATTCCATCATCTGAGGTTGGATAACCTCCTCCAGCTCAAAGTGAAATTAAACCCCTGTGTTTAGAAGCAAAGTCATTTCCATTTTTCTTCACTAGAGATCTGCTATAGAAAGCATACAAAAATACTGCCAATTTGTTCTAAAAAATCTTTGGAGAAGGCAGAATTGTCATGTTCAGTGAAAGAATCCCAAACTGGTTTTATATGTAAAAAAAGGATGGATTGAGACACAAAAACATTGACTCAAACAGCACTGAATGGGGTGTTAGTCTGAATTTGGGGGAGGGGGTGCAAGTGCTCATGTTAGGTGCTTGGAAATGAACCTAAAATCTGTTTTTGTTAAGGAAGTCAGAGCACTTGATACCCTGGGTCAGTAGAACACTGGCATCTGCAGGGCCACTGCCACTAGAGCTACTGCAGCACATCCCCAGGCTGCTTCCTCTGCCAAGTTCATTCTCAAACAGACAACTCACTTGTGATGTAGGAATTAAGAGAAAGCAGACTTACTTTTTAAGATCTGAGAATATGAGAGAGCACTAATCAACTCCTCCATTGTTCCATCTTGCTACAGTATAATACAGAGATTAACTTTGCAATCACTTGACAACAGCATTGTTCAGCTCTCTCAAAAGCAGTCTGGCTGACACCACATCTAGTGCTGAAAGCCCCAGACACCTACACATTAAAGCTTCAGGAGCCTTTCTGACTTCACCTCACACTGCCATGAAGCAATTCTGACTTCTCTTTTGGTTCTTGTTCCTGTAAAGTATCTTCAGGCTTTCCTTGTCTCTCACAGTGTTTATAAACCATTACAATCAAGTCTGGCTAGAACTAGCTGGAAGAACTTGACTGATTTTATTCTGTAGCCAGGCAAGATGACAAACCAGGCTGGTTAGTGGGAGCACACAATTCACTGCTGGGCATCCTTCCCCCAGGAGGCTCACCTCACTGCCAAAGCAGCAGCAGGGGCCAGGCCTAGGACTTGCTACCAGGAAAGCTCTAATACCTCATCTTCACTGATGAAGATCAATGTTCTTGCCCTTTCTTTTCTGCTGCACTACTCACAAACCTTTCTGATTGAGAGCCTATGAAAAGCCCACTCCAAGCACACTCCCTGGGTATCTCTGCTGCTCTGACCATCCCCACTGCACCTGACAGCTCAAACTGCAACTGCAATTCATAACACTCAGCTGCCCACCTCTAAAGTTTAACCCTTTTCACTGCTCTGCCAAACCTCATGAATACAGACATCAGAATTCTCCCTCTCTCCTTTTTATCCATTTCTTGTTCAGCACTGAACACCATATCCAGAACAGTGAGCACTGCACTGCCACTTCCTTTCCAGGCAAACTACAGATTAAAGTAGCTCTGCCCACACTTTCAGAAGGCTTTCTGAAAAGCAGAGGCAAGTGCATGTTGCTCCTCTCCTCTAGTTAGCACAACTAACACTCACTTGAACTACTCTGATGCTTCTATCTTTTAGCCAAAAAGTGTTCTAGAGGATTTCCTCTCACCCAGCCAACTGGGTGGCAGGTACAGGTCTCCCTGCACATGCACTGACTGATGGGAGCCAGAAGTGACCTCGCTCAGCTTGTACAGAATCAAAAACAGGAGGATGCTCCTTTCTAATTCTTAACCAGGAACTAACTTGTATCCAATACAACTGCAGTCTCAAAACTTCCTTCCCAACAGAAAATCCCCAGCTTTTGGTATCTATTCAGTGCTGCTGCACACTGGAAAAACATCAATTACTTCTGCACTGGCACGGGAACTCAATTGCTTCCATACAAATGAAACATGGTGGTTAACCAAGGAGTGGCTTTAGGGAGCTCTCAGGAGGAGCTCTGCCTCAGTCACAAACAGCAGTGGACTCCAAAGTTGGGGGAGCCTAAAATCAGCTCCTTAAGTATCTAAATATTGTATGAAAGCTTTGGAAAATAGGATTTCTCTTGTAAGCAGTGGGCTGCCACCTAAGCTTTCTTCTCAGTGCTCTTTACCTCTAAGACTAGGAGTCACCCCCTGACACCCTGAATGCCTTCCTCATGCCCTTGGGTCAGACCTCACCACTCTGTGTATGCATCCAGCATCACATCTGGCAGCTGCAAACACCTAACACCACCCAGGGGCAATGCATCTCAGTGCTCATTTCTCCTGCTCACAAATACAGTACTTGCTTTTCATTTCTTTCAGCTATAATCCACACCCTAATAGATGTTTATGCTCAAGAATTAAGGTCTAAGTCAAGCAAGTAGAAAAAAATGACAGCAATATTCCAATCAGTAAAATGTGGTGCTACAATACTCTCAGAGCCACACACAGACTCTGTCCAAAAGCTGAACTGTTTGGGTTTGCAGCAGGATGACAGGAGAGTGCTGGGAGGTTTACGAGTGCACTTCTTAGTGCAACTCTTGCATTTTGGGATCATCCACAAGGAAAAGGCTGAGCAGTTCCAAGGCGGCTGTTTCCTGCTCAGTCTGTCACAGAGCCAGCACTCCAAAGCTGCCATGCTGCTCACTCCAAAGCCTGCCTGCTCCCCCTGGATGCTGCCAGCACTGCTCTGATGGAGAGGAGTCGGGCACGTTCTGGACACAGAGGACACATGAGAGCAAACAACTGGACAACATGGACATGTAGCGGACACGACAAGCGCGCTCTGCCGATTTACCTGGAAGTGGAATAGGCATGCCAGGAAGGGGGACACGGAATGGAGGTACCATTACTGGTGGAAAAGCAGGAAGTGCTGCACTTGGCTGCGGGACTGCATGAGGAACTGCAGGAGGCAATGTCTGTGGGACTGGCTGGGGTACAGTCTGCACAGGTGTAGCAGAAGGAGCAGAGGTTGAAACACTGACTGATGGTGTGGCAACTGAAACACCCGAACTCGGGGCCTGGTCTTGTGTGGTAGGTGCTGATAAAGAAAAACAAAGAACACCTTGTATCTGCAACACCACAACATATCCTCTGCAAACATACTGGCTCTCTGTTTCCCAGATATCATCAGCAGCAAGGCACTCTTGCACCAAAAAAATCTTTGCCTTCTCTGTAACATGAAACATTCACAAAAGAAGCAGACTCCAGTTTGACTTTGTCCCATTCTTTACACCTAGCAAGTCTCTAGAGCAGTAGCAAGGCTGTACCAAAGGACAAACACAGCCTGACATGAATCCCTGCTCTGCATCCCTGCTCAGAAAAATAAAGGGAGTGTTACAGAGCATTTCAAATGGAAAAGGCTTGTTCTGATGCTAAACAAGCACAGGTGCTGATTTTAACAGCAATGGCAGCAGGATGTGCATGGCAGCAGCCTGCCTAGGACTATGCTTAGTAAGCTCTGACCCAAGAATGGGAAGATGTCAATAAAAAAATGTGTAAATAAGCAAGGGAAAGGAAAGTCCTTCTGTTCAGAAGCTGCAAGAACACCTCTGGTCTTTGGTGCCTCCCAGAGGGAAAATACCCTGCTAGCACTCAATTAATCCTTGCAGCATGACTCAAATCAGCACTTGATGAGAATAAACAGTGCTACAAGCAAAGAGGAAACAGAGAGGGCTCTGACTGAACTCACTGGCCAGCCTTGCCAACTGACACAGCTAGAGTTATGGAGGAGAGGAGGAACTGCTAAACCCAAAACAAACCCACAGACAAAAAACCACACCAACGTAGGATCACTGGGCACACTGTGCATCCTGTTTTCTTCAGTATTTAATGACTACCAGAAGCATTCCCAAGAACATACCACTGCTAGCATATATAAAGGAAGATTTTTGATCTTTTGTTAACTGTTTCAGAAAGATGAAAGTTCTTAGCACTGCCTAAAATGTAGGGAAACAGAGCAGACAGTCAGTATGTGATTTGCTTTAAGACCTAAGTCATATCAGTACCAGACAAGAATGAAGCTCAGCCAGAAGTTCCATTTTCGGTTTACAGGCCAAGTCTGAGAGTTATTAAATTACTTTAAATGAAAGGATTTTACCATCTAGGGACAGACAGCAACAGTAACAGTTCTTGGAAGCAAAGACAAAGTTCAGCAGGTAGAACAGGCAGAAGTGGGACAGATTCTCGGCGTGTGGCATGAGGAAATTGTCTCAGAGGAGGAGCATGAGGTTATTCCAAAATGAGGATCAGTACTCCAAAGCCTGGCATTAGGCCAGAAGCTAACATTTGCCTCCTGCCTGACTCCTGTCACTCAGTAAAATGGTTAGAGTAGACCACATCACAAATGACTTGCTGCTCTGATGATTTGTCCCTCCCTCCAGAGCTAAGTGAGAGCTTAATTTGAGGGTTCCCTAAATTGGATTCCCTTTCACACACAGATCTCTCAAGCCTGGGTTAAATGGTGAATTAAGCTTGACTTGTCTCCCCTGTTACAGGAACAAGATGAAGGAATTCCAGAGGATGCAGCTCTCCAGGCCTGGCTCAGTGCAGCCCCAGTGAGCAGGGCTGTCCCACAGCAGGGATCCTGAGCAGCACTGACCTTGTGCTCTCAGTGACCTCACTCTTGGGTTGCTGCTGACACACTCATCTGCACATAGCTCTACAGCATCTCATGTACATCTCTCTGCACCAGAGGCACTTTGTTAGCATACATATATGCCACAGCTTCAATCACAGTTTATATTACATGCAGAGATTATCTATAACCATGCACTAGGTGCATGCTGCAGAAATTCAGGTCCCTGTCCTCTTGAGGTTCCCTCAGCTAGAAAACCCTCAGAAGAAAGGGCTCAGCCCATGTCAACAGCAGTAAGTAATCTTCAGACTATCAGTCAAAGGTCAGGATTGAACAATAAGGCCTCTAAGGACTTTCTTTTCCCTCTTTTGTGCAGCTCTAGCAAATGGGAATTTATGAGGCTTGGTCAGAAGAAGAATGCTAATAAAAGCAGTAGAGCAGAAGCAGCTCTGTCCTGCCACCAGCCCAGGAGCAGCACTCTAAGATCCAGCCTCCTACAGCTACTGATGTCCTTTTGGAAACAGAGGCTGTAATTTCTACCTCAGATTAACTTTTCTTGTGGAACACTTTTAAACAGTTTAGCTTTATCTATACTCCAAAGGAAATGGATGCACAACAGCTCTGAGATGATGTGATAACAGCAGAAGAAAAGTATACAAAGACCTGAAGAAAAAGGGTTGCATGCTCATCTAATGCTACTCTCCTGAAATAACTCTTTCAGACTGGGGGGGGGAAGATTCTTCTGGATTCAATACTTTAAAATCACACTCCACTTTCTGTTGAAACAACTTCCTCCTGGATCCCCACAGCAGCATCCCCAGCAGCTGCTCCCCTCCACAAGGCTGAAGGAAGCCTCGTTACTCACTGGAAATCGTCTGTGAGACCGACGTGGCTGTGGTTGTGGTGGAGGTTGTGGAGGACTGAGTGCTGGAGGAGGTGGATGGAGATGCTGCAGAAGCAGGACTGCTGGTGGTGGGTGTGGAGGCACCTACTGCCTGGGCCTGGGCCTGGGCAGCCAGCATGGGTGTCAGCTCAGACTGCTGGATGACTTTGACCCCATCTGGCTTGCTCCACGCAGACTCCCGCGTGCGCGCATTGTAGAAGTAGACCTGTGGAGACAGAACATCCCCATCAGCCAGCTGCTCACCTCAGCAGCTGCACCTGGGCACGCTCCAGCTCCTCTGCCTTCCCAAGGAACTGCCAAGAGGGCAGGCAGGAGTGTCTGAGCACACCCTCCCAGCAGCCCCCAGCTCACCTTGCCATCGGGGGTCTTGTTCTCTACCCATATCTCTTCAGCTGGAGGCATCGCTGGTGTTCCAGGGGCAGTGACAGGAGGCATTCCTGGAGGGAACATCATACCAGGAGGTGGTGGCATGCTACCCATGGGAGGAGGCATAAATGGTGGTCTCTAAAGGCATATAACAACAATAATGATGATGATGATGGCAGTACAGTTTTCAAGCAAAGTTTTCCTTTATTAGTGCACCAACAGACAGCACAAGTGCAGCAAGGTTAACTCTCCCAGCCTCCAGACCTTTAACCATCTCCTGTGCTTCCTGGCAAGGCACCAGCTATGGCAGAACAGCTATTGTAAGCAACTCACTTCTGAGAAGCTAGCATCAGTGACAAGCACCAGACACGAGTGGCAGGAGAAGTGAAGTGACAGAAAGCTCCTCTCAAGAGGAGAAAATGCCCCAGTGCAAGAAAGGGGCAAGGGCAGACGTGCTCCTGAGTAACTGCCACTCAGGTCACCCCCAGCTGTCAATCAAACACAGCACTGAGCCCACCCAGTGAAGAGAGAAAACCCTGGAACTACAGGGAAGCATTTCATTTACTGCCAGAGCAGAACAGTGGATTCCAGTGCAACCCATCACACTTAGCAATTCCCCATGAAAGGTCTAACCAGAGGTCATTCAAAACATCAAAATCAAATGACATTTTCATGATTGCATCACCATAAGAAATGCAGAACTGCCCTGCACACTCCTGGCACCTGAACATCTGCCTCCTGTGAAGAGCTTTCATTCTGCTGGTTTATTTAGACTGCCCTGACATTTCCTGGGCATAACCATCACAGCAAACACTTCCCCATAAACAAGCCAGTTGACAAAATCCACCAAGTGCTGTAACTAACCCTGCACACACCTACAGCTGACCTCCTGATCTCCATCACTCCAGCTGTAACTGAACTTGGTATTCAGAGGATTTCCTCTGCACAAAGGCAACACCAAGATAGGTCCCTGGTGGGAACCATTGAGTTCTGCTCCCCTCAGTGACAGACCCAGTGTCACAGGAAGTGGGTGGCCTGGGAGGTGTCCAGGAGCCCAGTGTCACAGGGACTGGGTGGCTGGGTGTGCCACATCCTCAGCTTCCATCTGCATTTGGTTTCTTTTGGAAGTTCCACCAAGATCAAGGTCTCTACTGCAAGAGTGATACTCGAATCTGCTTTTGACAGCCATGACTTTTGTTCAAGCCTACTACAAAGGCAGTTCAGAGTACATGGGCAGAATTCAGAAGAAATCCAGTAAGGTAAGGACATCCTTTCTTTCCTTCCATGCTTCTCCACAGCCCCTCCATCTGGGCACCAGATGACCTTTCTCATCACTGCTCTACAATCTGTGCAGAGAACCCAGCAGATCTCCCTTTCTGCCTGCTCTTGCTGCCCTCCCCCCAGAAGGGGTTATCCTGTTCCAGAGGAGGGGGTGCTGGGTGTCCAGCTCCACTCCAAGCACACCCCCTCCTCTGTGTCTACCACAGGATCTGTCAGCACTGTCTCTCCTCCTGCACCACAAGCAGTGCAAGAAGCTAAAGCTCAAACAGTGCTGACATTGAGTTGAGCTGTAGAGGATGTTTACTGCATGGCATGATGAGAGAGCTATGATGGAAGAGCTGAGAGCTGCAGCTCCTTCAGAATACAAATCAAGCACATTTATCAGGGAGATATCAGCAGCAAGGCTGGGGCTTCAAATGAACTCTGGCTGATTTTGAGAGGTCCAAGTTCCACTGCACACCCCAACACTCTTCACTGCCTCAGAGCAACACAGTGGTACCTGTCAAACTGCCTGAGTGTCTGAAAAGAAGGCCAAAGAATTCCTACATCCCCAGGAAACACAGACAGAAGTCTACCTGGCTTGAGCCCAGCAGGCTCACACTGGCCCTGCAGCTGCTAGAAATGCTGTAAGGTTAAACAAAACACACAAACACAAGAACAAAAAAGACAAGGTAAAGAGTATTCTCTCTGCCAGCAGTAACCTTATGTCAGCACAAGGGCCACCTGCAGCTGCTCCAGCCAAACACAGAGCCTGCCCCGAGGTTTTTCTCCAGCTGTCACATTTTCCTTTGTCAGCACGTTGACCATTTCTGGTGCATCACTAATGATGCAGCCTCCTGGACACAGCACTGCAGCACAACACACCTCCCCCCTGATCAGACACCTCTGTCCCAGAGCTGCTACCTGTGCACCTCACCCAGTAACAAACCACCCCAGGGACACAGGCATGGCTCCTGCTGGAGCCCACACACAGCTCAGCTGCACCTTCTCCCTTCCACTAAGGTAACTCCAGAGGGCTGATGTGTCCTTCAAGTGCCTGCTGCTTCCAGGTGTTTGGAAACCCCAGCACAGCCAAATGCTGTGTTCTGCATGGCCACAGGGCACCAGCACCAGGTCAGGTGCTAGCAAAGACTCTGCAGGGGAGTGTAAACTAACTGCATAATTGATTAATTTAGCATTGCCTTGAGGAGCTAAACCAAAACTGCATTTACATACCACAGGCATGCATTAGCTCCACAGCACCACACACATGCCTCATGCTCTGCTTTCCTGTCATCCATTGTGATGTCTCTCCTCTTATTAGTCACGTGAACACAAAGAAGAAACACCCCAGCTCACCCAAGCAAGAGAATCTCCTGTTCTTTACCTGCAGATGTGGAGGTCCCATTGGGGGAGGGATCCCTCCTGGAGGTGGCATCGGAGGCATGTTGGGATCAAAGGGAGGACGTCCAAAGGGAGGGCGAGGTGGTGGAGGAGGACCTCGCATCATGCCAAAGGGAGGAGGTGGTCTCATGAGAGGTGGTGGGCCCCTCATGACTGCATTGGGAGGGGGAGCTGGGCCACGAAACCTCAGTGCCTGCTGCTGAGCCATTCTGTGGAGAAGGCCAAAGGGAAGTAATGTTTATTTTCAGCCTAGCTGCAAGAAAAAACAATTCTTACAATAAAGAGAAAGACCCCAATAAAAATCAAAAGGGTGTGGAAAAAACACCAAGTTTGAATAAAGAAAGTTAAGTGTGCTTAACTATTGAAGAAACTACTTCAAGAGTTTCCTCTTCTTCACAGTTTATTAGTCCTCAACTGTTCATTTCTTCCTCATGGAAACGAATAACCCAGAGCTGGGATTGGGGTAGGCAGGCACTGGGGAACCATACCCAGATCTGCCAAGGCTTCTTCAACATGACCTCAGCTCCAGTTCCAGTCTGCAAGTGCATCCTAGGCTTCTCAAGGAATGGCTGTCAATCGTGCCAAGGGTTTAATGATTCTGTAGCACGAGTGCCTATCAGGACTATCTACATCCTGTCCATCTGTGACCTCTGACTGCCGTGCTGAACCCTCTGTGCCACCCAACCCTCCACACAGGGAGCTTTGTAAGTGGATATATAGAAAAGAACGTTCACCTTTGGAACCAACAAACGCTCTTCTGCTGCTCTCAGGAAAACAATTTTGCCCACCATTTAGTGCCAGTGCAATACCAATGTTGGCATGATGACTCAAAATTGAAGAAAACAAAGGTTATGAGAAGGTGAACGGCGACACACGCGCGGCTCAGCGCCGGGCCGCACGGCAGCCCCTGCCCACCTGCACTGCGAGCGGCGCGGGAAGCGCCGGCCAGCCTTCCCGACAAGACCGGCACGGGGGACCCCGCCGGGCGACCCGACCGCCCCCGGCAGCCCAGCTCCGCGCCCGAGAGCGGAGTTTCCCTCGGCGGGAGGCCCCGGCCCGGCGACAAGCGCTCGGCCGCCCCGTAGGGCCCACCCCGGCGCCAGCCGCACGCGGCAAGAAAAAATGGAGGAAGCGAGAGCAGCTCCCGCCGGNTGAATGGGAGATGCCAGGCGCGCCGGGATTGGCTGCGCGCGGGCGGCCCGCGCCGCTGACGCGCGGGTCACGTGAGGCGTGACCCAAAGAGGACCGGAAGTGGCCTCACGTAAGACGGAAAAGGCCGTAGGAAAAAGAGGGTCGGGCGCGCGGAACGCCGTGCACCAATCACATCTCGCAGGCGGCCGCGAGCTCCAACTAGGAAAGGCAAATCGGAAGCGTCCCGCCCCATGCCGTGCCCGGAGGCGCGGTTAGAGCAGCAGCCGAAGGCGGAGCATGAGGGTGGGGCAACCGCCCACAGAATAACGTTGCCGGGCAGCAGCCAATCAGCGGGCACAGTGGCGGGAGCCGGCGGCCAATGGGGAGCTGACGCGGGCCCCGCCCTAGCGCCCCGCGGCCGCCTGGGGGCGCTGCCTGTTGGCGAGCCTGGCCCGGGCGGAGGGTCCGGAGAGTCGCGGGGGGCTCCTGGGGTCCAGAGGAGTGCAGGGTGCTCCGGGGGTCGGGAGAGATCGGGGGTCCTGTGTGTCCCCGCAGCGCGAGGCCGGACGTGGCTGCGCTCCCTGTCGCACTGCGAGCACCGCAGGGTTGGGGCTGTGGCCGCATCCCGCCGTCCCCGTTAGCAGCGGATCGGTCGCGGGGCGCTGGAGCTGCCCCCAAGTCCCTGCCTGACACCACTTGCACCAGCAGCCGATGGAGCTCCCTGGCCGGGGCAGGCACCGTGCTCTGAGGGAGGCTGCTGCACCCCTGCCCCGAGCCTCCCGGGTGAGCCACAGCTCTGTGCGGTGCTGCAGGGACTGGGCTGCGGCGGCGAGAGCCCTGCGAGGGTCGGCTGGCCGGACCACCTCCGCCCAGCAGCTGGCCGAGAGGGGCAAACCATGGCAGGGGACACGGGGTGGAACGTGGCATGGGGGCAAAGGGCTACAGTGCCCGCAGCCAGCTGGGATGGAGCAGGGCATGCGAGGAGCACATGGCTGGTCCCTGCTGCTGCTGCCGTACAGCACCCCGAAGTGTCCCATGGAAACCAGAGAGCTCATGGTGTTCTGTGTTTACTGATGGACTCCTGGATTTGGGAGTAACTTCCTCGCTTTGGGCGTATGGGGAACCCCATCAGGGAGGGAGAGGACCCCCAGGGAAGTGGCTACGGTGGGGACAGGTCTGCAGCCATCAGCACTGGGGGGTTCTCTGGAGTCATAGCCCTCAGGACTGGTCAGGGAGTCCAGCAGGCAGGTAGTGAGCTGAAGACTCATTACAGCCAGGTAACAGGTGAGAAACCCTGCAGTTAGCCAAGGAGACACACTTCCAGCTCAGATACCTGCGTTTCCTTTATGGCCCACATAGCTGGAGCACTCCTGTGGGACACCAACCCACCCCTGAGCTCAGGAGAGCACTGAGCACGCTCCAGACTGACAGGCAAAGCCTGCAGTAACCTGCTGCAGAAAGAGCTCAGCTGTGGCCCTGGCATGATCTGTGAGATGTAATAAAATATTCTGCTGAAAAGCTTCCTGCAGCTGAATGACATGTTCAAAAGGAAACACCCCCAGCAAGAGGGAAGCAGCTCTGCCCCCCCTGCAAGGCCACCTTTCATGTGCTGGGGGCACAGCTCCACCCTTCCCGCTGCGGGGAGGACGTCAGGAGCCTTGCTGAGCCATCACATCTTTCCATCTCTTTGATTCTGCAGTCCCACTTCTCCCATTCCTCCCTTTCTGTCAAAAAAAAAAAAGGGGGGGGGGGAAAAACTCTGTCTTTTCTNAAAAGCTCTGTCTTTTCTTAAATAATAAAAATAATGGAATTACTGAGGGGCCTTTTGGTGGCTGTGCTGAGGAGACTCTTGCCTGCTTTGATTTCAGGGCTCAGTTTCTTTATTCATGTGTTTTGCTTGAAGTGGCTGCTGCTGTGAGGATTTTGACAGCTCAGTGAGTGGCTGGGGCTCCCTAGGTGCCTCTGCGCCCGTCTCCATCCCCAGCTGTCCTGGCCCCAAGCAGCCTGAGGGGGGGGGGCAGGGATGCTCCCCCCTGCCTTGGCCCCTCCAAGGAGCTGCAGGAAGGAGCTGGGGACAACCTCTGCCAGCTCTGGCCCAACTGTGAGATGCAAAGAGCCTCTCTGTGCTCTGCCAGGGGAGGGGGGATGGGGCCAGGACACGCCCACACCTCTCCCCCCCATCCCTCTGCTGGTGATCAGTGCTTTCTGATGGCTTTTGGATGTGATAGCTGAGATCCTCCCCCAGCAGTGGGGCTGCCTGTCTTCCACGAGCATCTTTCAGCCCCTTTCATTTGCTTGTTTCAGGATTGTCTCAGTAAGTCATTAAGTGCAGGCTTTATGACTTGTGCCCGGGGGGGGGCTGGCCCTGCAGAGCCCACCCTGCTCTCTGCACACCTTGCAGCTCCTCAGCAGCAGCTCCTTGGCAGCAATGCTGCAGATCTAAAGGCAGCTCCCTGTTCCTCAGGAGGTGCCTTTTGGAAACAGCACAGGTTATTGTGCTTAGTACACACCTCCCCCAGAGCTCATGAAAAGGCTGAGCTCTGATAGCATTGCTGTTTGCAGGGACAGCCTCACTGAGGGAGCAGCAGAGCAGGCTCCAGGGCTGCAGGTGCGGCTGGGGACTGAGGAGCTGCAGCCCCTGCACATGCTCAGGTTGACAGCAAGGCTGCTGCAGAGCAGGACCTTGCCTGTGCCAACTCCTGCATCTCCTCAGGAGGGCTCAGCCCTGCTCTCCAGGCTGGGATGGCACTGCTGGCCAAGCTCCTTGGGGGAACAGGGCAGCAGCAAGCCCCTGCCTGGAGGATGGATCCCTCTGGGGTGCCCCAGACTGGGCCAAGTGCAGTGGTGCTGCTGTGGCACCCCTGGAGTCTGCTCTGCACCACTGGGGACTCCAGGCTGGTGTCCTCCCAAACCTGCCCAGGCTCCTGAGCTCCCCTGGTCCAATGTGGGTGGCCTTTTTCTTCCTCTGTGTGACATGACCTGGTTTTTGGTCCTCTGCTTTCCTCTGACTGTGTGTCACAGCCCTGGAGCCTTGGTGGGCTCCTCTGAGGGCAGAGTCCTGCACCCAGCCATGGAGCTGTGACCAGCTCTTTGCTTCTGCAGGCTTGGAGATGCTGACTTCTTGTCATTCTTTTGTCATCTTGTTCAGATTTCAGGTTGAAGTGTGATGCTGAATTAAAAATGTTGCCCTGGGCTGTCTGCAGGGCCTCTCAGCTGCTGCAGTGCCAGCATCTGCCAGGGAGACCCCAGCTCCCATGTCAGAGGGCAGCAGCCTGGAGCTGGCACCAGGCAGCATTCCCAGCTGCCTGCTTGCATCTCACCAGTGCCCAAAGAGGTGCTGGGGGCCTTGCAGCAGGTCCCTGGGAAGGGAAGGGAAGGTGCTGGTGCCTCCCCATCCATCAGAGCAGCTGCCACACAGCATGGCATGCTGCATGCAGCTCCTGCTCCAGCAGCTCCCCAGCCTGGCCTAGTGCTTTCCCTGCATTTCTCTACAGGAGGAGTCTGCAGATTCCTCCCCAACACAAGGGAAGGGGGCTCTGGAGCTCAGCCATGCTGAGGGCTGCAGAGATGGGCATGAGGTCCATGGGGGTGCCCAGTCAGCCTCAGCAGAGGGTTTCACTCAGCCTGGGACTCGTGTGCTGCTTACAGATGGAGCAGAGCCAGCAAAGCTGAGCCAGGCTCTGCTTGCTCTCTGCAGCACCATCTTACAGCTCCTTGGCCAGGAGGGACTGTGCTCAGGCCGTGCCACCCCAACCTGAAAGTCCTTCTGGAAGCACTGGAGACCTGTGGCCAGCACTAGGCAGTGTCACAGGGATGGGGAGATGGTTCTGGCTCAGCCCTGTCCCAGAATTCTGGGAGCATCCAGAGAAACTTCTGCTGCCTGAAAGCAGCCAGAGCTGACACTAATAGAAAAAGACCATTAAAAAGCTCTGTGCTATTCTCTTCTCCTGCTTCTGGTCCCTCTCTCCCTTTGCTGCTGCTGGCATGCTATCAATTATTGATGTGCCTAGGTGCTGTTGCTCTCCTGTTTCCTCTGCTGGGGCTCCCGCTGCCACTGCCACCCCAGACCCACACCCACCCAGGACAGACAGGCTGCCATCAGGCCATGGCAGGAGGTGCCAGGAGGGGCTCAGTCCCCTCCGTGTCCCCACAGCAGAGGCCAGCACAGACCCCACTGCTGAGCAGCTCAGTCCCAGTGCTGTGCTGCAGAGCTGGGCTCCTGCCTGGCGTGGCTCACACACGGAGACATCCTGTGTGCTTTTCCACTTGTGAGGGTCTTCTCCAGCTTCTGACTGTGGCTTCTGCTCATTCCCATGTCCCTTCTCCAGCCCACACTGCTGGGAGCTTCTCCTTGGGGCTGTCCCAGCTCCCTCCCTCAGAGCCAAAGGACACAAGGTGCACAGTGCAGACATGAGCTTGGCAGAAAGCACTGGGCAGGGACTGCCTGATCCCAGAGGTGTCCCCACAAAGCCCTGCACCAGCATCACCCCAGGAGAGCAGGGTTGGGATGGCCATCAGGAATAGCCACGGGGACAGCCTGGTGACAACCCTGAGTCCCTTGCTGGTGGGAGCTGTGGGGTGGCCTCGTGTCAGCCTGGCACGAGTCCGCGTGACAGGGTGTCTGGGAAAGGAGATCTGCCATGGAGCACTGCAAATGTGCTTCTTCCCCTGAGAGAACGAGCTGCCTCAGTGCTGGGCTTAATATTTCATGAGGTGGTTTTAGGACAGAAGCTGTCTGCTGAGGGACAAGCAGACGTGCTCTCCTGCTCCTGCAGCACGGCAGGGTCACAGCCATGCCAGGACAGTGTCCTTGGGGCTGATCCTGGGGGACAAGGCAGCATTGTGGGAGCTGCAGTGGTCCAGGGGCAGCCACCTAAAGCAGCCCCTGCTGAGGGGGATGTGGGGGCCTGCAGCAGGGTTATGGGGTCTGCTTGGCTCAAGAGGTGAGCCCAGTTCCCTCTTCTGCTGCCCAGGACTGCAGTCAGCTGGAGCACACCCAGCCCCAGGCTCCAGCTCAGCTCTGTGATGCTGTCCCAGGGCATGGCACTGATGGGAGATCCCAGGACACCATGTCTCCTGGCCAGTTTGCTCAGGTTTCCTCACTGGGGGCTAACGTGCTTCCCATGTTAAGGTGTCTGCACGTGGCACCCAACTCACCTGCAGTGTGGAGCCAGCAGGGCAGCAGGAGAGGCTGGAGTGCAGGGGCACAGGGGCTGCATCCATCACCTCTGCTCTGCTCCTCCAGACAGTTCTGGCCTGGACTGACCCCAAAGTTACAATATTGCAGGTTTCCTCGTTAAAAGAGGAAGCCAAACCTCCTCCCACCCCAGTGTCTCTGGCAAGGAAAACACTTGCTCTCTCCAAAATATTTCAGGTCCCTTCACAGACCCCCACAAAAGCTACTGGAAAAAGCACAAAACCTCCCTTTGAAAAGTCCAGCATTTAAAGAAATATATTAAAGAAACCCTAAATATGTCCTTCTGTCTTTAGACTAGAGTTATTTTGGGTTGTGAGGCATTTCAAACCCGTTGGCAGCATCAGTGCTTGGTCAAACCCAGCCCTGGTGCTTCCTGGAGAGCAAGGACCCAGCTCCTCTCCCATCTCCATCCCATCTGCAGCTGCCTCTGAGGTTCCTCTTCCAGCAAAGGGATCCTAGAGAGCACATCCTTCCTGTTGCTAGCCCCAGGAGAGCCAGGTGCTCATCCCTCTGCTCCATGGAGAAAGGCTGCTCCAGGGGGAGAGGCCAGACAGGAGGGACAGCAGCATGTGGCACCACGCAGGGTGCAGGGATGGGAGCTGCTCAGGAGCATGTGTCATGCTGGAGGAGCAAGGATCCTCCCTGAAGGCAGTGAGGCTGGTTCAGGAGCTGGACCAGGCTGGACACGTGCTGCCCATTCCTTTGCAGCCCCCACAGCCATGGAGATGAGCCATGGGGAGCCACAGAGCATGAAACCAAGCCAGCAGTGAACAGGAGTTCAATGTTTTGCTGTGTTCTCACTGCATTACTCCAAGCAGGAGCTCTGGGATGGGCAGAAAATTGCTCTCAGGCCACCGTGTGGTAACAGTTGTAGACTAATCTGCTGTGGCATTTGGGGAAAAACAGATGTATTCAGAAACAACTGAGACATCAAACTTTAACCCTGGGCCCTGGGGCAGAGGCTGAGCTCTTGGCACTCCTCAGTTCCAGCAGAAACTGCTCTCTTGAGAAACATTTTCCATCCCAAAGTGAAGGGCAAACCTCCTCCTTGCAAACTTGTGAGAAGTGAAACCCTGGAGGGCAGGAAGTGTGGAGAAGAAAGAGACAAGAAGTGAGGCGGTTTGCTGCTGAGAATCACCAGTTTTGCCTGAGAAATAAACGTCCCAAGCTCCAGCTCATGCTGCCTCCTTCACCCAGCTGCTGGTGCCACCTTGAGTGTGTGGCAGCTGCTCTGCAGCCAGGAGCTGGTACCCTCAGCAGTGCCCTGCAGCTCCCATGGGATGTGGGGAGCTGAATCCTGCCCCAGTTGAGAGGCACCCACCCACAGACCCTCAGCCCTGCACACCCCAGACCCCCCCAGCCCCAAAACCATCCGTGCCAGGTGTCCTGGCATGCCCCATCCCCAGGGCCTCTCCCCCTGTCCTCCCTCCCCACCTGCTTCTGTAGCTCTGGGGGCTCCCCCAGCCCAGCTCCAGGGCTATCAGATGTGCTTCTATTGATCTCCTCCCTGCATTTGTTTTGGTTATTCATTATTAATGAGATCATTTTCCATCCTTAGTGCACGAAGGCAAATTTTGTGTAAAAATCAATTGTGAGAGCACTGCCAATGGCTTCTTTGGTTTTCTGCACTTTCATCTCCTGTGTGCAGTCCCTGGGAGACACAGAACAGGATATTGAGGAACAAGCAGGGAATGGGGAAAAATAATCACTAAGCTGTGAGTGGCTCAGAGCCCACAGAGAGAGGTTTGCTGCTGAAGCTCTGCCTCAGAGACACCAGCTCTGCTGGGCATTTCCCTGCTCTTCCCAGCTCTGGGGGTTCCACCTTCCTCTTTCCCAGGGCTGTCACTAGGAGGGAATGCCATTTCTCAGCAGATCTGGTCAGTGTGTTTTATTTTACCTGTGGGAGGTGGGGTTGCTGAGGAACTGAGTGTTCCAGGGTAGGTCCCACAGACCTGCTGACCAGGATTGGGTGCACAGCCCTCCAGGGAAACTGAGAGTCCTGATCCTCCTGCATCTCGAGGGAGCAGGGGGTGAGGTTGTGTGTTGGAGGCAGCTCCTCACAAAACTTGTACCCTGAGAGGGTGAAGGGGACCCTGGCACAGCCTCCAGCCCCGAGGCAGGGCTGGAGACCCAGGAGTGTGGGATGCATGGAGGCTGGGCAGGATGGGGTCAGGTGGGATGGATGTTGAGGCCAGGCAGGCCGCGGCTGAGGGGCTGCAACCCTGCTGAACTTCTCCTGGTGACAATTTCACTGGATTGGTTTGCAGCTTGGCAGGATGCAGCTTCCCACGAAGCCTTTTAACAGCACAAGGGATGCGGAAAAGCAAGCGGTGCCTCGTGTGTGATGTGTCATCTGTGTCCCTGGGCACTGAGTCCCAGGGTCAGGAATGCAGACCTTCCAGTAAAACTCCCTGTGCAGGTCCCAGCTGCAGCCAGAAGTGCCTGTAACAACCCTGGCTCTGTGGGGCAGTGGGAGGGGCAGAGGATCCGGAGGTGATCGTGCTTGTGGCAGCGGAGAAAGGAGAAGGAGGAGAAGGAGAAGATGGGAAGGAGGAGGAGGAGGAGGGCTGCACACCCGAGCCTGGCTCTGCTGCTGGTCAGGGATCTGCTGAGCCTTCGGGCTTCAGGGCACAAGAAAAGACCGTAGGCTGCTGCTTTGTGCCTCCTCAACAGTAAATACTGGTTCTGAACTAGTCCCTCTGAAGTGAAAGGAGCTTAATCCCCAGCTCCAGGCTGTGTCATAGTGTATTTATTTGGCACCAGAGCTCCAGGAGCCAAATCCAGGGAAGGGTTAAGGCACCAACAATGGTGAACCTGCCTCACCGCCGAAATAAAATCCCAGACGAAGAGGTCAGGTTCTGTATGTGACATCTGGCACAAACCTGCACATGTGGAGTGAAAATAAACCTAGAATTTGCCAAGACTGAGCCCTGGGCAGAGAGCCTCTGCAGTGCTGAACCCGTGCAGAGGAACCAAGGAGAGTGAGCAAGAAGGACCAGGAGCTTCAGACCTCCCCGCTCCGCACACCTGAGGCAGAGAAGGAGAACGGAGGAGCTGCAGGTTTGGGAAAGTTCGTTTAGGACTTGCTTGTTTTACATCTTTAAGCCATTCTCTGGACCTATGTGAAAGGGACAGATGCAGAATTGTCACAAAACCAGAGCAGATCGACACAAAACCAGAACAGCCACACAAAGTGAAATGAGTGACCCCTTTGCCACCACAAGCCTGCTGCCCTTTCCCTCTCAGCAGAGAACAGGCGGGAAGGTATGTCCAGCCCCAGCTGTGAGGTTGTCTTGCACCGTGAGCAGAGGCATGGGCTAAGCCAGGCTCAGGGTTGGGATAAGGGGAGGCTCAGGCGAGGTTTAACACAAACCTGACAGCAGAATGACCCCGTTAGAGGACAGCTTTAGGACGGTTAACTTATTTTCGTTCCGTGCTGGAAGACCGTTGTGAAACGCCGTGAGCTTGCGGTGCCTGACCCACCGTGTCCGGGGCTGCATCCTTCCTCCCCAGTGCCGGGACGAGGAACAGAGGGGCCACGGGGACCGGGGTCCGCGCTCCGGGCGACTGAACGAGCGGCACCGTACCGGGCACGGTCCCTCCGCCGAGCATCCCCGGACCGAAATCTGCTCCCGCCCGCGCCGAGCATTCCCGGTCCGAGCCCCGCTCTACTCCCGTCCAGACGCGGTCCGTTCGCACCCGGTCGCCGAGAGCACCGCCGGCCGCCGGTGCCGGTGCCGGTGCCGTGCGGAGGAGCGGAGTGCAGTGGGACTCTGCCAACCACCTCCAGGGACGAAGGAAGGGATAAACTCGCTTCTTACCTGTGGTGTTTGTGCCCCCCCGCCCGGTGGCACCGGGAGCCGTGCGGGGAGAGCTCTGCCGCGGTCCGGGGGAGGATGTCCGGAGCTGCCTCCGGTTCCTTTTACACACTGCGGCAGGCGATTAATATTGCAGCAGCCTTACTTTAAATGTTCAGAGCCCGCGACACAGTGCAATGGCATACGGACATTTATCATTAAAGGAGCTTCGACTGGGGGGAAGTCATTGGGGTTGATTGGGAAGCGCGGAGCCAGGAGCGCCGAGGCTTCCCGACGGCTGGATTCAGAGGGTTCTTCCCTGGGAGGGAGGAGGGAGAGATCTTGTCCTGGGCTGAGGTGTTTGTCCCTCACTAGGGTGCTAACGCCAAACGTTCCGCGAGGGCTCGCGCTGCCACCATGAATTTCTAATCGTTAAGGTGGTTCTGGGAAGGGTAAATAAAAACCTGTTCCCCTTCTAAGCAGCATTAGCGAGGAACCCGCGATTCGTTTTTTTGGGAGGAAAGGTATTTCGGTTCTCACCCGACGGGCGGGACGCGGCTGCCGGGACCGGGCACCGAGGGCAGCACAGCGCCCTGCGGGGCGAACCCTCGTCCCGGTTCCCGGGGCGCGGTGCCGCCGAAGGGCGTTCGTTGGTGTTGCGCTCGCAAGTACTTCCTTCGCCGGCGAGGAAGGACTCGTCTCTTCGGGTTGAAAAATAAAGCTTTATTCTGGAGTCGGGGGAAGGGGACGGGGGTAACGGGGCAGCTCGGAGCGCTCGGCGGCGGGACGGAGGCCCGGAGGATCGCGGAGGATCGGCGGCGGGGAGCGGGGTATGGCGGCTCTGCCCGGGGAGCGCTCCCGGAGCGGCTCCCTCGCCCTGCCGCGGAACGGAGCCCGGCAAAGCTCCCCGGTACCAGCCCGGTGGAGAGGGGGGGGTGCTCGGGGCCACCCCGTCCCGCCCCGGGAGCTCGGCGGGGCCACGCCGTCGAGGTTGTTGCCGGTGTTGTCGGTGCGACGGAACCGTCAGTGCACCGCCGAGTACTTCATGCGCTTCTGCTTCTGTCGCTGGTTGCAGAACCAGACACGCACCACGTTCTTCTTGAGGTCCAGCTTCTCGGCGATGGCCGCGATCTTCTCGGCGGAGGGTCGCGGCTGGAGGGCGAAGTAAGCCTCCAGCGAGCGCTTCTCGGGGGCGGCGATCGAGGTCCGCTTGCGCTTGCGCTCGACCGCGGCGGGCAGCGGCCCGGTGCCGGTGCCGGCGATGCGGTCTCGGTGCGCGGCCTCGGCGCCCTCCAGCCAGGCCTGGAGCACGGGGCGCAGCGCAGACANGTCCAGCGCCGGGTGCGGGAGCGGGTGCGGGTGGGCGGCGAGGGCGGCGGGGTGCGGGAGGGCGGCGGCGGCGCAAGGCAGGCCGCTCATGGCCGGGAAGGAGGTGTCCGGCTTGAAGGGATGCTGCTGGTGCTGCTGGTGCTGCTGCTGCTGGTGGTGGTGGTGGTGGCCCTTGGCGTGAGGGACGATGTCGACGGCGGCCAGAGCGTCGGCGCGGGCCAGCAGGCTCTCATCAAAGCTCCCGAATATATTGCCCTGCAGCTGCGAGCAAGAACGCGCATGGTTGGAGTCAGTGGGGAATACTGTCATCTCCGGATGAAAAACCTGCCCCGGCACCGAGAGTCCTCCTCTGAGCTCAGGTCATAAAAATTAATACGGAGGCAGCAGCCCCGCTCCCGGAGACGTGCGGACGGGAGAGGGGAGCGGGAGAAGGGGGAGAGAGGTGCCGCGACGCGCCAGGCTGCTGGCGACATGAAAAAAACATTAAGCCGGTGCCTGTCAGAAAATTGTGCCTTAAAGCGGTAATTATGCTTCATCTACATACCTGCGGGGCCGGGAGGCAAACCCTGCGCATCGTCTCCGCGCCGGAGTGCAGGCTGGAGAACTTGGGCTCCGGGAGAGCTGCGCCCAGGGCGAAGGGCTGCTTGGCGTTCGTGGCCATCATCCCGGCACAGCGCGCGGACAGGCAGCCCCTGGCATCGGCTCGGGGTTGCCTGTCTGCCTCGCCGCTGCCCGAGTGAGGGATGCTCGGTGGCAGAGCATCCATCCCCTGCGCGCCCGCCCCCCCCCCCGCACCCGCTTCCTCACTCATCTTACACGCTCCTGCTGGGAGCGGGCCCCGCGCACGCGTGATGGGCTGCGGGGAGCCGAGGGCAGCGCATAGCCAGCGGGACGTCCCGACCCCATCGGTCCTCCCCGGTCCCCGCCGGGTCTCCCTAGCCCTGCAGCATCCCGCTCGGGGCGGCAGGACGCGCCGTCGGGGCCAGCAGCGACTCTTAGTCCCGGCCCGGGCTGGGCATCACCGGCCCGGGCATCCCCGGCTCGCGTAGCACTGAGCCTTCCCCGCCCGAGAGCCCGACCCCGGCCCGGGAGAAGCACCGGGGAGGGCAGCAGCAGGACAGGAGGAGGGGGCTTGGGGAAAGCCACCGGGAGGGAGTAGGGACCAGAGGACCAGGCACCTGCTGTGGCTGCGGCCAGGCTGTCAACAGCCATAAGCACCAGGAAATCTTTCCCCTGAGGAGTTGGACTTCATAGGAAATTGTGACAAGCCATCTCTCTGGGTAGAGCTTTATACATGTCTTCTAGCCCCAGAGAGGCTCTGGGCTCCTGGGCTCCCAGCCCATGGCACAGCTTTGGGCTGGAGGTGGCTTAGGGTAGCAGCAGTGCTGCCCCAGACCTTCCCCCAGCTGGAGCCTTCACAAGCCCCGTGAAAGGCGTTCTGACACGCAGGAGGGTGAACCGAGGCATGCTCAGTGAGCTGTGCTGCACTCACACCTCGGTTAGGGGCTGGAAACATCAGATCCTTGAGGAAACAGACAACCCCCCCGAGGAAACCAGCCCTGGAGCTGCCACAGCTCTGCTGTGAGCCACCGGTTCATTGTCTCTTCCTCCTCACCTTCACACATGCTCAGACATTGCCAGCCCTCGATGGTCCAGGGGTGGAAGCATTTTGCAAGTGTGAAATTTGAAGTTCTTAAACAAAAATAAAACGGATTCAGAGTTTCCAAGAGTTTTATGAGCCTAAAGAAACACAAAGGAGGACCCAAAGCAGCTGCTGTCTTGGCTTCCTGATAGATGTCTTGAGTTGGAATTGATGGCCAGAAGAAAGAAAAGGTCCTTCTGGGCTGAGATGCCTTTCACTGGGGAACACTCTGGAGGGGTGCAGCCAGGGCAGGGCTGTGGGGTCAGGGGGTGAGGAGTGAGCTGGCAGAGCATCCTCCCCCAGTCAGAGGGAACAACTTGTCTCTGTGAAGCTCCATGCCCTGATTTATGATAAAAAATTTAACAGAAATCATTTATATTTCAAAGGACCTAAATAGCTGCATGAAAGTTTTATCTGCAGTGGCACCATATTTATGGGCAGCCCTGCTGCCTGGGAAGTAATTAATAGAGGGATAAATTTCAGGTCTTTGTTTTGGTTTGGTGTTAATCCTCCCTTGGGTCAGTGCTGCCTGGTTAACATCAACAGGAGGATGCCAAGGGGAAGCTGGACACAAAGCCCAAGGTGGTGCTGGCTCAGCTCTCCCAGCCTGCTCCAAGGGTATCTCCAGGGGACCTGGAATGTTTTTCCCATCTCTCTGCTGTCTCTTCCTTCCCTTGCAAGCGAGGAGGAGATGTTGGAGACCTCACACACCTCCTGGCCCTGTGAGACCTCTCCTGAGCTATTGGGAGGATGCTCTGCAGCCACGTCTCACCTCTGGGTACAGAGCTTGCTGCTGGCTCGTGTCATGGCTCAGCCCTCTCCTCCCTCCCAGCCCACCCCAGGACAGCATTCCCGAGGCTCTGCTGGAGGCACAGCCTCTTCCTTCCTTCCTCAAGGCAGCTGCAGGGAGAACCTGGGCTGGATAATGCAGCTGCTGAGCTCCTGTTAATTAAAGCTGTAAAATATTGATGTTGCTGGCCCTGCCTACTGCTGTTACACCTTACAAACAGGGGAGAGAAGTCCACAGGATAAACAATAACAAGTTAAAAGAGCCCAGATGGTTTGCCATCAGAAACTATCTGCAGGCTCAGAGGTGTCACTGCAATAGATTTCAGAGATCATTCACCTACTGGTCAATAATTAATGGTATTTCTGGAAGGGAAAACCTCAGCAGACCCATACCCTGATGAAACAACACCAGTCACTCACTGAAAGTCTGAAGGTAAAAGTCAGGTTGTCTTGTTCTTTGTCACAAATGCAAAGCTTCTCTCCATTTCTCCCATAGAGCAAAATACTCTGTTCTTACTCATTTAATTCAGAGCCTGTCACAGTCAGGAGGATGCTGATAGGCTCATCAGTTAATTCCAGTTAAACTCTGTGGTGGATGCTTGCACAGGACTGCTGGGACACACACACACACGTTTCTGACACAGCTCACTCTGGTGTCCTCTGCCAGGGGCTCTGAGCAGCAGTGTCTGCTACAGACACAAAGCCCCATGGCTTTTCCTTCACAGCTCCCTGCCCACTCTGCTCTGCTGGAGCAGACCCCTGCCACCCTGAACCTTCACAGCCTGGTGTGTCCCTGCCCCTGGCTGGGGAGCACAGGCACCTCCTGCTGCTCTGCTGGAGCCTCCCCTGCCCTGCTGCCACCTCCTCACATCTGCCAGAAGAACAAAGGGTGTTTCTCAGGCCTGCCTCGAGGTTCACATGACAAGGGAAGTTCCTCTGCTGAGGTGCAGCCTGTTACCCCCAGAAGGGGAGGTGGTTTGGGAGGCTCCTGCAGGAGCTGCCCCAGCACAGCATCTTCCCAGCAGCCTCAGAGCAGGAGCTGCTCCCAGGGGACCTGGGCTGCTCCACTGCACAATCTGATGGAAGACACAGCTAGCATTACCCAGACAGTCAATTATTCATCAGCTAAACGGCCAAGCATCAATTACCTGGCTTGATTCTCTTTTTCATTAAGGAGATTGAAGAGCCCAACTTAACAAAGCCAGAAGAAAGTTGCTAAGTTACTGCCCCTGCCTGGTGCAGTGGCTGGGATGCAGTGTGCTGGCTGTTTCCACACAGGATCTTGCTGCTGATCCCTGCAGCAGCTAGCCTGACTCCAGGAGCACATTTGCAGCCTGTGCTTCTGTCCCAGTGTCCTTCTCTTCCATGCCTTGCCTGTTGCTGTTGCCTCGTGCCTGCTGGTGTGACTGAGAGCTGCAGAGCTGAGCTCAAACAGGCCAGGGAGAGCATGCACAGGGAGCAGAAGAACAGCATGCAGCTCCTGTGCTCATGGGGCTGGAAGCAGCAGTGGAGTTTCCCCCCTAGGCCTCCATCCCTCACAGCTCTTCATCGCAGTGAGGATGAGGATAGGCTTCCTGTGCAGGGAGGGAGCAGCCATGGGTCAGCCCATGGAGTGTGCCCTGAAGCACAGGGAGCTCTGGCCAGCTGCTGGATGTCCTTCCCAGGAAAGCAAAGGGCAAGCACCTGGGGTCTGTGCCCTGCTTCAGATTCAAGTGTAAGTGCTTGCTCTCATCTCCCGAACTAAAACACAGAAGGAAGTTTTGCTGGCTGGATGCAAGGGAGCTCCAGGAGCAAAGCCTTGGGCATGTTCTTGGCCATGGGCAGTGGACACATGCAGCTCCTGAAGGCTGAGAGGGTCTTTGGGAGTATGGATCCTAGACCAAAAAGCCTTTAGTGGCCACATGAGCAGATGAGAAGTGCCAGAGACAAGCTGCATCCTGGCAGTGCTGCTCCACTGCCTCTCCTCAGCTGCAGCATCCCTGGCAGAGCTGCTCCACTGCCTCTCCTCAGCTGCAGCATCCCTGGCAGAGCTGCTCCACTGCCTCTCCTCAGCTGCAGCATCCCTGGCAGAGCTGCTCCACTGCCTCTCCTCAGCTGCAGCATCCCTGGCAGTGCTGCTCCACTGCCTCTCCTCAGCTGCAGCATCCCTGGCAGAGCTGATGCAAACTGAGTTTTGAATTTTTCAGTAAACAAGGTTTTGATTTGAGGTCCCAGGCAGAGCAGATGCCAGACAGTTGATGCTGATGGGGAGCTCTGCCTTGTTCTCCTTTGTAATGTGCATGAATTATAGAACTTGCTGCTTGTATCGCTCCCTGGAATTAAAATTGCAACAAAGGAGACATCAGTGCCTGTTAAAAATAAAGCTGAGCTGCTCCTGGGGAGAGAGCAGCAGCAGCAGGGCTGGTGGAACCCAGCACTTCTCTGCCAGGCATCTCTTTCTTGCTAGATTTGCTCCTAATTCTAGCAATATCTCTAAACCTAGTCCAACAGGACTCTTCCCCAAGAGAGTAATGAGGAACAGACATTAATTATCCATGCCCTGGAACAGGAGGTCTGCTAATGCTTTTGCTAATCAACAAGTCACACAGCTCTGTCTCCCTCAGGGCAGTCCTGGGGAGGGTGGGGAAGGAACAACCTTGGCCTGTTCCACCCCACTGCCCCAAAGCCTCCCCTTGGCTTGCACATCCCTGCCTGGGAACCCAGGGCTTCTACAGCTCCTGACACCTTCTGGAGCTCAGGCACAGCATCAGCTGCAGCCTGGACCCAGCACCAGTGGAGAAGCCATGGGATGCTCCCAGCTGGCTTCGGGGCTATGGAGTCATCCCTTCATGGGAGAAACTAAGGCAATAAGACAAGGAAAACAAAGATCCAACCAAAGCAGAAAGGAAGAACCAGGATTCAGCTGCTCAGGCCTGAAACAGAGACCAAAGCTCTGACCAAAGCATGCCTCTGGCCCCTCTGGAGGTCAGTGCTGGGGCCAGGGAGCAGCTCCGGGAAGTCACCCAGCTCTGTGCTGCCCTCACATCCTCCTTGGGGTAAAGCTCCCCGAAACCCTCATGACAAATGAAAACACAGCAATGGGAGGGGGTGGGCAGGAGGAGCTCTGCCACCAGACCTTAACCTCATCCCTCCCATGGGCACAGCTCCTGGGCTTCAGCTGAAGGAAGGAGTCACCCTGGCTGCTTTGGAGCTCAATGAACAGGACTCATCACTTTTCTCCCTGCCCCAGCAATCTCTACCTATGGATAGTAAAGTTTGTACCACACAAACAGAGCTTGAAAAGACTTCCTCCCAGACCCAGAGGTGCTTGCAGCTGTGTGTGCTTTCCCCCTGACTCTGGCTCCCTCTCTCACACAGACACACCAGCACTTGGATATGTGCTCGTCCAAGAAGTTCTCCACAGCCAGAGTGATGTTAAGAAGTGAAGAGTGGATGAAACTGTTGTCTGACACATCCTTAGCCACCAGAGAGCACACTGAGGCATGCTATGAGGAGCTGACTCCAAAATCATTTTCACATGAATTACTAAAGTGCCAGAAATGTATAATTTATCAGCATTTAAATAAATCACAGAGCAGAAGTGGTTTAAGGTTATTCTGCAGGAGGCACAGAGCCATCCCTGAGCTCAGTGCTCTCAGCAGTGCTGCACTGACCCCAGCAAGCTCAGAGGGGCTTTGGCTCCCACACAATAAGAGACAAGAGCACAGCAGTCAGAGCCCTGAGTGATGCTGCTGTGGGGCTGGAGCCTCTGCAGCCCTAGGGCTCCTCCTGGCACCTCCCTGGCATCTGGGCACAGGTTTTTCCCTCTCAAGCAGAGGAGTGCTGGAGCCTGTGAGCAGGGAGAGCTGTGTCAGTGCTGATGGGATCAGCCTCTCCTGCAGGAGAGGTGTCCCTGGATCACCCACAGCCACACATCCAGGGCTGGCACAGGGTCCCTGGCACTGCTGCTCACTGACCTTAGGGATCTTTTCCAACCTTGGGGACCCTGTGAGTTTACTGACACAGCTTTCAGGTCACAGGAAAGCTGCAAGAACAAAACTGAGCAAGCTTATTAACTTGCAACTGGTACCAGGCTTGGAAACAAGGCAGCAAGCAGAGAACACTGAGCAGGCACAGAAGCAGCATGTAAAACCTCTGTGTCTTCATGAATGAGTTCATCATTATGCAAGCACATCTCAGGTGACACTGGGTGCCCTCCTGCACTGGGACCCCTCTGTCCCTGCCCACCCCACAGAGCTCTGCCTGAGCATGGAGATGCCACACTGGCCTCTGAGGTGTCCCACGATGACCTCTCCTGAGGGAAAACTATTACTGCAGGGACAATAAGCCCACACTGTCACCTGGCAAGTGCTTGGTTTGTACACTCAGCCTGTCTGTATATTAACCTCTCCTTACTTGTGTGTTCTGTTACAATTACTGCTGCTTCTCCCCTAAAATAAACTCCACTGAATTTGCAGCTCAGTGTTTGTCTTGTGTGCAGAAACCAAGCTCAGGAGTGTGGGGATACCTCACCCTGGGGCTGAGCCCTCCTGAAAACACACTTACCTGGGAAATGTGGTACTGACCCTCTGCCTGCGAGTGGAAAATGCTCCAGGTGCTGAGCTAGGGTCCAGCACCAAACCCAGATGCCCACAGGCTTGTTAACAGCAAATCCTGGGCTGAGATGCTGTCAGGGAGCAAACAGAGCAGGTGCTGAGTGGCTTGTAGCTGCAGAGCAGTCAGGCAGAGGCTGAGGGGATCAAAGGCAAGGTGCTGCCACCTCACCAGCACTCTGCCTTTGAACTGAGTGATGGGAACAGCTTCACTGAGGCAATACAGCTCAGAGGCTTAAAGACTCACGTGCCTAAAGCAGCAGTTTTCAAACAGAGAAATAAGCATTAGGTTCTCTCAATTAAACCTGTTCCCAAATAGCAAGAGAAGTTGAGATGCTGAAGTGATGCTGATGGCTGAGGAGCAGAGAAGTTGGGATTCTGGCTGGGAAGGCTCCTGCCATCGTCCTGCCCACTGCAGTCAGTTTCTCCAGCCTGCCCTTTTCCCCAGTTCTTGTATCCAGCTCTTCACACTCTCCCAGGAGAGGTGTAAGTGCCTTTTCAGGACTGGTTTTGCCCCTCCAGAGGGCACACTGCTCTCACCATGTAGTTAATCATTTCACAGTTTGATCATCACAAGTAGATATCCATCATGGAAACACAGTGGAAGCACATCAGAATCTCTAAGGAAGTGTCAGCTGAGCTCCTTTTTCCATTGCCAGCCACACACTGTCAGTGATCTCATCAGCAAGGACCCAGATAGATGCTACACAACCCCTCCATGGGCTCCAGCAGACACAGCTAGGTCCCCATGCCCCAGGAGAAAAGTTAATGGAGACTTCCCTCCTCAGGACACCTCTCTCCATACAGCTACTGGTGTCATTCATACAGCCATGAGTGCAGCTGCCAAAGATTCCTGCCCAAATACTTAGAGCAAGAAGTCACCTTCTGTTTGTTCAGTACCAAGAGGCACTCACACATCTGCTTTCTGCAGGGAGCTTTCAGGATTGGGATCCACAGCTGTGGGAAGAGCCAGCTCACTGACACAGAGGACAGGTAGGCAGAGGGTGATACAGGTATGGTGATTAACCAGAGCAGCAGGCTCCTTCCTCTGCTCCCTAAGACAAGAGTGCAGAGGAGGAAGGAACCATCTCCATCCCTGGGAAAGGTCTAGTCTGTTCCCAAAGAAACCTCCTCTGAGCACATGAACACCATGAGGGGAAGGGGATGCAAGAGGAAAGGCTTTAGAGAGCTCAGAGCACACTGACATTCATGAAAGCAACAGAGGCAAGAGAAGGGAGGAATGCAAACCAGGGCAGGCAGCAAAGGCCAGAGTGGAGTTAGCAGCAGAACAAAGGAGTTTCCAGGCACAGGGGTTGGGGTTTGCACCTGCACACTGCCCTGTGTTCTGTCACCCAGCAATGCTGCCGACCTGGGACACACACAGAACCCAGCAGGGGCTGCAAAGCATTCTTCCCTTTCTGTCAGAGCCACAACCCTCCCTGGCTGCTCCTGCCCCAGTCTAAGTCTCTTCAGTAGTGCCACGCTCCCTCTGCACACCTCTGACTGAGCTCTTGAGGAAAAGGTCCTGGTGCCCACACCCCACACAATTCCCTTTCACCCAGGCACTTCCTGCCCCAAAGAAAAGTGATAGCACTCTTTTTGTGAGGGTTGTCATGTTTGGGAATGGTTCTGCTCTCCAATTTATTTCAGTTAGTATTTTCTGTGTCTCTTCTAAGCCTTGAACCATCCCATAGTGTATCTTTATTGCAAAAGAGTCAACATGCAGCTTAGAAATTCAGATTGTAATCAATAAAACAAACATTACATATAGGAATTTAAATGTATAAACAGTTAGAAATCCAACAATATCTCCTATCAGACTATTACACAGGGTCACACTCTGTAAAAACTATAGTACAAGGTTACTATACAGCAAGAGGAACTTCATTCCTTTTCACATGATTTTGTTAGAGGGAAAAACAACCAACCCCAAACCTGTTGTTTTCAGCATCAGCAGGCAGCTGTGATCTTGGTTTGCTCTTTGTGCTGGGGTTAACTCAGCAGGGAAAGGGAAGGAACTCTCCCTGCCAGTTACACCCTTGCAGTGCCTGGACCAGGCTCACACCACACAGCCCCAGCTCTGCTCTGGAGCATCAGGGGCCTAAGGTTCACTCTGAAAAGTCACTTGAATTGGACCACCAAGTGCTGCCAGAAAAAGGAAGGAACAGCCCTGCCCTGTGAACTAGCAAAACAGATGAAAATGCCCCAGTGCAGCCCAGGCCAGAGGGAGCTCACTTCCAAGCTTCTGTCCTGCTCCCCAAGCCGAGTGCCACCACCCTGCCCATCACTCACACTGCCAGTAATGCCAGAGCTCCCAGACAACTCACTTTGTGCCTCAGGGCTTCCGAGTCACCTGTGGCATGTCACTGAGGCTTTGTGGAAGCTTGCCAGTGCCTGCTGCAAAGGGGGAGGAAAGGACCCAGGAATGGTGTGAAGCTCTCCCCAAGCTCCTCAGCTGAAGCCCCAGAGGCAGGTCCCTCCCTGGGCACAGGGTGCCAGCTCACAGCAACCACCACATGAAAAGGAATCCCACCCTGGCTGTGTCAAAGGCTACTGCAACTTGTCTTACAGCTTCATTCAGTCACTGGACTTTTAATTCTCCAAATACAAAAATACAACAATTCTTATGGAAATCTATAGGCTGGTAGTTTTAGTACACAAAAAAAAGCAAAGTATTTACAAAATTATACAGTTTAAGAAAAAACTCTGTACAAAAAAATATATAAATCCTTTTGTTCCCTCTCTCATTGGATTTTGAGTGCCAGGCCTCAGCTCTGCAAAGCCACACTGCCTGAGCCAGGAGCAAGACATCCTGCAGCTAGCTAGGGCTCTGTCCCCCCCTTTGCTCCTCTCTCCAGTCTTGCCTCAGGAGCAGCAGCAGCAGTCCCAGTTCCATGGAGAGCTGAGGTTTAGTGGGAGCAGACAGGACACAGAGGCATATTCCCAGCACACCAGCCTGCTCTGTGCTGGTTCCTCACACAGCAAGAGGACACCAGGTGTGGGACTGGGAGCCCAAGGCATGCTCAGCTCCATGGCTCCAGCCAAGCTCAGGGCCATGGCCATCTGTGCTCTGACATCTCTTTTTCTGCAGCTGGGAAACAGGCTGCTGAGCCAATTGCTCATTAGAGGAGGGAATTTTTGCACTGACATTCCTTTTATGTTGTCTAGAAATGCACATCGAGTGTACTGAGTGCACAGCACAAAGGGACAGCCAAGGAAACACTCCCTAGGGAACATGTTGATGGGCTGCAGGAGCCCTGGAGCAGTGTGAGGACATGTGTGGAGGAGCTGACCCTGCTCTCCCCATTGCTAGCCTAACACACAGCGGGGGCTCTTAAACAGGAACAACAATAAGGCAACTGAGAATGTAAAGGTGTGCACCTGGAGTGTCTGAACACAGCTACACTGAAGGAGAAGTGAATCCCTTCCAAGCCCACTCCTCTGGAGCCTGACCACTTCCAGCTGGGGTTTAACACCAGTCCTCTGCAGCAGGACACTCACATTCTCTTGGCTAAGAAGCACCTGGCTCTGAATGCTTCATGGATTTGGTCTGAACACAAACTGATGGCTGCTGACAGGGAGAAGAGGGAGAGTTTCTACCAGCTGGGAGGTGGTTATCAGTTTAGCAGGTTTTTTTCTTTCTGGGAAGTATGAAACTGCTTACATTCATGCTGACAAATACTGAAATGCAGCAAACAAACAGTCTAACTTCAACCTCATACTGAAACTAGAGAATAAAATCAACAGTGAGTGAAAAACTCACTCAAAGGTGTGCCATTGCTGATGGCTTCTGTGAAGCAGAACTTGAAGAAACAGTGAACTGGACAATGTTCTAACAATCCCCTGTTAAATTGCTTCTTCCACCTCCTCTCACAAAAAGCAGTAGAACATAGAACCATGTGGCTTCACACACACAAACAAATGATTGATGACCCTAGCCACAGACAATCCCTGCAGGAAGGGATTCCACAGGAAATAAAACACTACCCTTTGTCAATTAGCAAATGAGGCAATTTTTTCTTTCATAACATTTAATGAAAGTTGGTGACTTTCCCCCTAACCTCATCATATTGCTAAATAAAACCTGCAATATCTGTATCAATTATGAACTAACAAATCAACCACATTATAAAAAACCCAAAACAAGGTAATACAGGTGACACAAAAAGAGGACAAGAAAATACCAATACTTCTTTTTTTCCCCTCCAGTCTCCTTTTATCCTTCTTAAATAGAAAATATCACCACTCTGGTGGGCTTGGTAACTCTGTAAAAGTCACTGGGCCTTTGGCTAGCTTAGGATCACAGCTCTGAATCCGAAATGTGTCTAGAACAAACTCTGCTCACTTTAAATCTTGTGGTTTGAAAAGAAAGTAAAGCTTTTTTGTTTTGCTCATCAACTTCCTTAAATAAATGTTTAAAAGGTGTAGCTTGAACTCTATTCCTAAAATGATCCATTTCCCACATCAGGTTTCATCTCCTCCACGAGCGGGACTCGTCCTCATCTTCATCGTCATCATCATCATCTTCGTGCAAAAATAAATCAGAGCTTTCAGTCTCCTAGATGGGGGAAAAGACAGACTTTTAGACAAACAAGTTCCATGCTGTATCCTAGCAAACATGTCCCACAGCACAGCATCAGCCACCCTGGCTATCAGGTTCATGTTTACTGCAGGTCTCACTCCAAGGCACACAAGCCCGTGCCAGAGGTTTTGGGGGAGAACAGCAGCCTCACACATCAGGAGAGGAAAGGCAAACTCCAGAGGAAGCAGGAATAAACCATCACTCAGGCCCTGGGAAACAACAGTTTTCTGTTAAATGCCTAGGCAGAAAAGCCTTTAAAAGCTGAATGTGTTGATAAATACAGGAAAGACTCTAGGCAGTAACACATCCTACCAGCAGAGCACTGATACTGTGAAGGAAAAAGGCTTGCAGCCTGCATAGAGAACCTGAGGTTTATCTTCCTGCCTGACAGATCAGCATCCCACCACAAAGTCTATTATCATGCTCTCCTTTTCCCTGTAAGATGCAGAGAGCACAGCTGACTGCTCACAAGCAGCCAAGCTTCTGGGGTGCAAAGGCACCTTGGAAGGCATTCCTTCAGTGAACACAAGGCCCCTAGCAGAGCTCTGAAGGAGTGGGGAGGTGATGAGCACACTTCCATACCTCTTCCTTAGCCTCCTCCTCCTCGATCTCTGTGGACACTGAGGGCACCTTGGGTTTGTACCAGGAGATCTGCAGCCTGCGGTCCTTGAAGCGGGAGCCCTGGTTAGCAGCCTGCAGTGGGGCAGAAAGGAGCAGAGCTCTTCAGATGGGCCCCAGGGGAACAGCACACAGACACAGACAAGCCACAGCCACCTGACAGCAACTGCACTCAGACCCACATGTGCTGAACAATGCTCACCACCAGCAAAGCTTCCCAGCTCTGAGCTGTTAACCCTGTTAACCTCTGAGCCTGCTCCACTTGCCCCTCCAGAGACACTCTGTGCAGCACTAGCCATCTCCCCACTGTCAAGCCTCAGCTGCTGGGACTGAAGCTTGCTCCACTTGCAGACACAAAGGGAGACCTCAGAACTGTGCAAAGCCCAGACACAACTCTCAGTGCACTTACATTCTCAGCTTCTGAGCGAGACTTAAAGGTCAGAACAACACTCAGTGGGGATTCCTCCTCCTGAAGGTCTTCAATATCTCCAAATTTCTGTGACAGAAAAATATCAATGAGGAAGAGTAGCAATCACCTCCTCCAAAACATCACCATCGTGTGTCACAACTGCAGCCACTGAAATCAATACTTCTCCTGACAAGAGTGACAGACAAATCTCAGCTGCATCACCCAGCACTACTGCAGCACTTGAACCAGAAACAAACCAGCTTTCTGATGGCTACTTCTCCCCAGAGCTCTGCTGCTCTTCTGTATCCAGCCCTAAAGGGCAGAATTGCACCAAACCAGCTTCCCATATCACTCACTTGCTTTGCAGAGAGCACCCAGAAATACCAAACCAAGGTGGCCAAGCTTAGATTTCACACTGGGTCTATTTATGAAGGATTACATGATCTCTCTGAGAATTTACTAGCTTTGCAAGTGGCAGCATTGCATTCTGGAAAGGGTAACTGAGGGAAGTGTAAAAATCAGCTAACTTAGTTATGATGCTAACACTAGCTTAGCTTGTAAGCAAGCTACTTGCTCTTCTACGAACTCAAATAAGTTCAACTACTTGGAAACTGATGTCCTGCTTAGCAGAACAGTGCTGAGAAACAAGATAAATGGTATGAACTGCTGATCTGAAAAATCAGTTGTAAACAGAGGCTGATGGGCATTTTCCAGCCTTCTGAGGTCTGCTTTAAACTACTCTAGTGCAGAATTAGTAAGAGCAAGTTATTTAGCTTTGTCCATTAAGAGAATGCACTGTGCAGCTCTTGTAGAGCAGCCACAGAAGACAGACATTTGCACCTTGTAACTCTTGAGCTGCTTGCTCACCCGCAGCCTGCTCTGTGAATTCAGGATGAAGTCCTTGACTTGTTTGCACTAACAGAAACAGAGAGACTTGCACCTTCAAGACTTGGGAAAAGAAAGAGTTATTTCCCCAGTTCTCAGCATGCCTCCCTCTGCAGGTGAGCACAGGCCAGGGGGCTGCTTACCTACTCCATCTGCCATTCCCAGCTCAGGCACACTCCTGCTCAGGTGAGCCCCTACTTACCGAGAAGTGCTGCAGCAGCTCGTCCTTCTCCTCCTCCACGAAGCCCCCGACGGCCAGGGCCTTGGGCCGGTGATCCACCACCATGTGGTTGAGCAGGCCCCTGCCTCTGGTGCCCCTGCCGCGGCCGCGGCCCCTGCCCTGCGCCGGAGCTGCCTTGCCTCGGCCCGCGGGCAGGATGCCCAAGCGAGCAGCCTGGCCAGGGAGAGAGGCACACAACAGCCACGTCAGCTCAGCTGGCCACAGCTAGCAGCCTCAGGCACCAGAAACCAGCAATGCAGCAGGCCACGACAACCCACCTCCACTTGCAACTGATTCAGCTTCTTCCTCAGCTCAGTGGTGTCTTCTCCAGAAGAGAGTCTCTTATGGAAGTCCAGCTCTGCATCCAACAGTTCCTTCTGTGCCTTAGAGAAAGAGGTGTGCAGAGAGGAAATGGGAGAGGAGAACTGTAAGGCATGCTTTTAAATGTTTCACCCTGCCTCTCCAGCAATAGCTTTCTGCACCTGATACAGACAGAGCAGTACCTAGTGTCTGTGCCTTCCTCTGCACTCAGTCTGCTCTAACTGCCCCCATGCCTCCCCCAGCCCATGTTACAAAGGACCCAGAACTCTCTGCTTCAGAACTGGAACTAGCTTGAATGAGTTACTGCAGAACTAGGTCACCCAAGTCTCTTCAAACCAATCCTTGCTTGTCCATGCTTATCATTCTCCAACTCAAAACACTGCCTGGAAGCATTTTGATCTCAAACTGCTGCATTTTTAGGGCATAATATCAGGAACAGCCACAAAAGGAAGGTGGGCAAGAGCCTTGCACAGTAAATACCTCTGTCTTGGACTTGAGCTTTGATGGTGTAGAGGTTGTAGATGAAGTTTTTAATTCATCCTTTAACTGAGATATTTTTCCTCCTAATTCTTTCAAGGTCTTCATTATTTCAGCTCGCTCTTCTGGTTTCATGGCCTTGTTTTTCTCCAGCTTGGATATCAACATCTGTGTATTAATAAAAGAGCAAGGATATAAAATTCCAGGGAAAACAACGCCGAACAGAAATCCAAGTGCCCTCTCCCAGCAGACATTGCAGGCTTACCTTCTGGCATTCTATTTGCTTTTCTAACATCTCCTGCTTCTTTTTCCTCATGTCTTGTTGGAGTTTCATTGCCTCCTAGAGGAGAAGAAAATTCTTCCAGTCAGTACAGAGCAGTCTAGCATTTCTTCTACTCACACAGAGCATAACTTTCAGGCTACAGAAGTGAAAGCCATAATGAAACTGCTAGTCTGCTAGCTTCCTGCTGTGAACTACTCTAGCAGATTCCTGCCCCCTTCGGATACCTCTGGAGAAACACATCCTGCTTTGTCACTGAAGTCAGAGCAATGCTGCTGTGGCAAGTTAGCCAGCCCAGGAGGAAGCAATCCTTGCGTAGCCATGACTAACCTCAGCCTGCATTTGCAAGACAGTCTAAGAATGACAAAACCTCCATAAATGCAGAAAGCTCTCCAGCAACAGCTGAGCTTCAGGCTTATCAAACCTTGCTTTACCAACTGCTCTGATGGCTGTGCTGCCAGCCAAGAAGGGTCAAGTACCTGCTTTTTTTTAAGGGCTTCTTGCACATCATGAGGTTTAGAGCCTGCACCAGGCTTCATAGATGTCTTCAAGTGAGAAGCACTGTAAACCATTTTTGAGTGACTTGTAGAAGTAGGAAATGTCTGAAAGGGTAAAAAACACAGATCAAAATAGGTAATAGCTTAAAAGGAAAGTGATATCCATCAATGAATTTCTGGAGGAATGCATTTGCACCAGGAGAGAAAAAGACCAAGGCAGTTAAAACACAGGCCTGAAGGCACTGCTCTAACAGCCAGCTCACTTGGAAGCAATCAGCTTCACTGCTTGTTAAAAGGATCTCAGCAGAAGATTCTTACTTCATCCACAACTTCCTCTGTATCCTGAAGGCCACTAGGAAGTCCACTGAAGCTGGTTCAGCTTCACAGCCATAGTCTAACATCACACTTTCTGATCAAGTAACCTGCGTACTTACTCTCTTCAAGGAAGGATCTCTCTGAGACCAGGAACACAAGCTGCACTAGGGCATCAGTGCCAGTTAAACTGAACCACCTTGGACTCCACACAGGATTCTATAAGCTTCCAGCACAGTATAAGCTCAAGAATCACTGGGGAAGCAATGACATTCACGAACAAAAAGCTGACATCACACAGAGGCTGTCAAAGTTGTTTACTATGAAGCACTGCCAAAAATGTTTCATGCTCCTTAAAATACTGGCAGCTTGTTTCTGAAGTCCTTGTCCCTGTTTTATTTAAACAGCTCAGGGAACCAGGAAGAAGTAACTGAATGGGAAAAGAATCAGAACCAACTGGGAACCATTGGCAAGTTCTGTTTGCTAGCTCCTCCTTAGCCAAAGAGGCCAAGGCTTTAGCTGGAAGTATGAGGATGGCCAGCCTTCAGAAGCATACCTGAGAATCCTCCACCACGGCCCCAGGCTGGCTTAGGTCAGGCTGGCTTCCACCTGCTGCTCCCAGGCGACGCTTCACTAGGACTTTGTTAAGCACATAGGCACCTGATGCCAGGGGTTTATTCATCACCTGGGGATCAGCAGACATGAAAAGGGAGAGATGGGACAGAGGGTGTGTGAGGCAGCTGTCACCCAGGAGCACTGAGCATGCTCAGTCACCAGTTCAGGACAGCACCATACCTTGGCCATGCTGCTGTGCATGGTGACAGCAGGAGCTGTGCTCAGGGCCTGCTGCTGGAGGTGGAGCTGCTGGGGCAGAGGCTGCTGGGGCTGCTGCTGGGGCTGCTGCAGCAGTGGGGGCTGCTGCTCACTGTCTCTGTGCCACAGCACCTTGATGAAGCGGTTGTTGAGCACTGCCTCCGTGCTGGAGATGGCCTTCCTGGCCTCCTCATTGCTCACGTACTGGATCAGAGCAGCCTCAGGGTCACTCTGGAAAGCAACCTGAAGCAAAAGGCCATTAGAATGTCTTCTTGCTCAAGGAAGAAGAGATCTCAACCAGCAGCAACCAAAGTGCAAATAACCTGCAGTAGTGAGGGATACTAAGAGCTCCAAACTGAGGTGAGAGTCCATGGTGTTAAAGACAAGCACCTTTGGGCAAACACTACACATACTTGCAGCAAAGCCTACACAGAGTAAAAGCAAAGAAACACCCCAAACAAAACCCTAAATAAAGTAGTAAAAGGCTGATGCATATAAAGAGGCTCCTGTAGCACCTCTATCCCAACACTGTAGGGCTATCCCACAAGACAGACACTGTTAGAGGCTCTCTGTCAGAAGTTACACACAAGCTGCTCAAGAGCCTGAGTTGTTTAGATGCTGCTACACCTGCAAGCCTGGAAAATCAGTAAGACCTCATCAAGAAGCCAAACTTTTACAGAATTAAGATAATAATACCAAGTAGACCAAGAAAAGTTTTCTCTGAATTTGATTAGCTACTCTGCCAATGAGCTCCCATTAACATTTGTCCAGGACAGGAGTTCAGCTGCACTACTCAGGAAGGCTTCATGGAAAATGAAATCCCCATATACAGGCATAGAGGAAAACTTTGTTTTTTACCTGAATATTGACAATAGTTCCAAATTTGCTGAAGTGTTCATTGAGCTGTGTAATGTTGTTGAGTTCTGGGGGGATTTTCCTAACTTCTAGTTTTGTGTTAGTATACTGATTCTTCTTCAGAAAGCCTGGCTTGTTCTGGCTGTTGTTTGCTTGCCTAGAGAAAAGCAGAACGAGACAGTAACTTAGGTAGCCATACACATACTTGAGGCAAATGTCACTGCACACTGAACTGCTCCTGAGAAGTACCCACTCTAGACATGGAGAGAGCAGAGCCCTCCACACACCAAGTGCTTAGCCTCCACGTTCTGGGGCAGGATTTCCTGACCCCACCAGCACAAACCAGAGGAACTAGACAACAGTGACATTCTGGGACAGCAGTAAGGGCATCCCAGTCAGTCAGTGGCATTGTTAGCTCTTACTTTCCCAGCCATGGTTTCTTGATGGGTGGACATTCCATGCTACTTGGAGACCTCTTCCTGCTGTCTGGCTCCAGCACAACTCGAGTCACGTTGCTGTTATTGGTAATGGGAATGGGAGGCTCAGTCTGGATGATGATGTTGGCAGCTAGAGGGCAGGAAGAAGGCCTCAGTTAGTCACCACAGATCAACAGAGACACTGCAAGAGCTTTCACTTAAACTCAATCCTAACTTGCTGTCTAAAACCAGAGAAATCTGCCAGACTTGATCAAGTTGGTCAGTTTAGCTCTGAGATCACTTGCTAGCCTAACTAAACAACCTGAGGAAAACAAACACTTAGTCCAGCCAGTAGGGATGAGATTTTGACCTTTAGGATTGGAATTAGCTTGAAGAAACAAAGCTAAAACTCCATCTTTCAGGTACTAAAAATTCAGATTCTGTGGGAAAAGAACAAAAACAAACCAGGAGGAAAAGCACCAAGGTTGGTTCCCAGCCTCCAGCAATATGGCAGGTATGAAGCTGTCCTCAGAGACATTCAAGTCTGAAGCAACTTCTACAAACACTAGATGACAGTCTGCTAAATATTTATTTACAGCCTTTAAGATTGTGCTGTTAGCCTCCTGTATATGCCAAACATTCACCTCCTAAAAAGAAATCTGAGCTACAAGTCAATTTTCTGTGGCATTTCTACATGCCAGAGCTCTGCTGATGACACTGGTGAGAACAAACCCTGGGCATGTCCAGGCACAGTTACAGACTGGATGATTGTGGAGTACACCTTTCACAGAGGTGGCAAAGACAGTCAAACAAGTGGTCTGAAGCACCAGCCATGCCTCACAGCTGGAATGGGTTCTCAGAGAGGATCTGAGGGGCAGCAGTAAAGCCCCAACAATGACTTTATGATGTTTGTTAAGATGAAAGCAGCAATTTCTGCCATAATATTTAACCATATCCTTTCTATAATGAGTCACTTGAAGGAAATACTGAAGTAATCCTTCTTATCTATTGAATAATGAGCACTGAGTGGAGCAGTGAACACTGTAATTTGCCATCTTCTCTTTTAAGGATCAGGGCAGGGAAAGAAGGAAGGAAACAGAAAGTTATGCTAACAGAACAAAACTTTCTTTAAAGAGCCTTGACTTGTTCTCTCCCCTAGAAGAGCCACATCCATCCAGTTAAGGATTCAGAATTACTTCAGTGCTGACTGGGATTTGCACAGGCTAGGAGAACTGGAATGCTGCCTGCAATGTTCCTTGGAGAGAGAACATCTGGCTGACAGTCAGGCCATCAAGTACACAAGCAAGCCATGGCAGATCCCCTCCTCACTACCACCACAGCAGAGGCAGGTGCTGCAGATCACTGCCTCTGTGCCCCATGCCCTAGTCAAACCCTTGTACTGCTTCAAGCCACCTTTCTGCACCATTGTGGTTTCTAGGAGCACCCAGCACCTGAAAAGTGCCTTCACAGGCTAAAAAGGAATACAAACCCAACCAACCCTTATAACATTCCCAAGGAAGTGGTTCTTTTTCATCCAAAAGGCTGCTTGGACTTGAGTATGGTCATATCAGCACTTGAAAAAAGGCAGAGATGCCTGAAACTTGCTCTGAAATACTAGATCAGTGAGAAAAACTATTGCTTTGAGGCTGAAAAAGGGGGGAAAAAATCGTGTTGATGTTGTTGGACAAAACCAGCAAGAGCAATGACTGCACCCCTTCCTACCTCTCGGGTTTGTATCCATCTCCCCAGCTGTTAGGCCAATTAGATTTGGACGCTGCGAGTGGGCTCTGGTAAAGAACTGGCGGTACTGGGATCTCCCAGCACTGGTAATGCTAGGAGCTTCAGGGTTATAGCCATCTGGCTCATATGTATCTACAAAAAAGCAGAGAAAGGAAAGAGGGTCACGTGAGTTGAAGACTCTGGGTTAGTTTTCCTTTAAGGAAATGCAGGGATGTCCAAGAATCAGAAGTGGTTTGGGGTGAAGAGAAGAGGTCATCCAGCCTGGCTGCCCAGGTGCAGCTGGGCATCTTCTCTCTTGCTTTTTAATCCAGTGGTTGCTGTTTGACACAAGCACAGAGGTCACAGTGACTGAGTACTGCTGAGGGAGCAATGAGGCGTCTGGGTGACAACCCTCACCACCTCTGACTGTGTCAAGGGGAGCAGCAAGAGATTCAGTTTCAGCATTTATTCTGTGTGGCCTAAGAGATCTTCAGTCTTTGCTGCCCAACAGTCTAGCTTACTTCAGAACAGGATTTGGGGGGAAGAACATACTTAAACTATTCCAATCACAGAAAGCTGAGGAATGAGGTAATTTAACCCATACTTACCTCTGAACTTCTCTTAGTTTAGGTAAGAGTGAGATCAGCTGCCTAGAGCCAGTGAGGTGCTCAGGTTTATTCCCATTCAAAGGGCTGAGAACACAAGATGCCAGAACTGACTTGTACTGTTTCTCCAGCCCAAGGTCCAAATCAAGGATGAGACATTTTCCCAACCATAAAGAGCTATCCAAGAACTAGAATGAATGAAGTCAATGAAAAGCCTCCACAGTACATCCTGGAGCAGAAATGAAAGCCTGCACAAGGGGACTTGGTTGACTTGAAGTCCTCTACATTTCAGCTCCTTATTCCACAGCGACAACAAAGACTCTACCATTTGAAACAGATGCTCCAGAATTTCACTGCTGATATTCTGCAGTTCAGTTTCAGACTAAGAGCTTTCATTATCCTTGCACAAGCTGAGCCACAAAGTTGTTCCTCCATGATCTGGCACATGATTGATTGCTAGATAGCAACCAGCAGTTGTTCCAGGAGCAGTCCAAGAATAGGACATGAGAATCTCCACAGAGTTCTGGAGAACAAAATCAAGCCAGTGATGGCCTGAGAGCTCAGGCTGACAGAACCAGCTATTGGAGAAGTTCTGAAGCTGAAAGGATCAGAAGGGAACATCTAAACATCTGACAGCATTTGGAGATAGCTGGAGAGATTATTTTACAAGATATTTGAGTGACTGAAGTTCTGAAGAAGCATGGAAGAAGTCACAAAGGGAATTCCATGATCCATAGCCCTCCTTGGAATAAAATTCAGAATATTTATGCAAGAACAACCCAGGTGGGAATGTTATAGAACACTGGGATTTAATGTTCTTGTTTTGCTCTTGTAAAACAGAAAAATGCCATAACTGCTTTTATTATCAAGGAAACAAAAGCTTTGTTGGATTTAGATTGAGCAATCTAGGACTCTCCAGGTATTTTGCTGTTTCCCCTCACAAAACCTCACTTTTAAAGAAGATGAACATGTCCACTGAAAGCCATCCTTTTTTAAGTTAGAAAGCTAGAACTAAGTCAATTCTGGAAGAAAAGATAGAAAGCACTGCTGTAAATGAAGCCTGTAGAGACCATTCACCTATAGTAGCCCAGAGGGGATGGGAATAAAGACCAAGCTAGACAGTAATTACAGGTTTGCAGATCTGCCTTTTGCCTACTAATGTTCTACAAAACAGCTTTAGGATGAAAGGATCCCTTTCTAATGCCACAACCTCATTGCTTTGAGTGTTTGAGACCCCAGAGGAGCTCCCCACAAACAGTGCCAGAGCACTCATGCCATTGCACCCAGAGACAGCAGGGGAGGGAGGCACTGACCACAGCAAGAGCCACCAGACTTCTGTTCAGCTTTGTGTGTACTGGGGGCAGGCAGAGGTAACCAGTCATTTCTAAGCACACACGAGAGGAGTTTTGCAATAGAATAGAGGCTTGCTTACGTTCAGACACTGTGTAGAGCAGGTTCTGGGGCAGAGGAGGAGGGAGCCTTGCTGCCACGGGCGCGAGGCTGGAGCCCGCACTTGTGCCAGGCTGCTCGCGGTTATTGATCAGGCTCGACTGCGTCAGGGGTGGTCCTGCAATGACACCAGGGAACAGCTCACTGACACTCACAAACCCCCAGGGAACAGCTCACTGACACTCACAAACCCCCAGGGAACAGCTCACTGACACTCACAAACCCCAGACAGAGTGCAAACAGCAAGCTGCTGATGCCTGCCTCAGAGCAAGGCCAGAAGTGTCCATGTTCACAACCCCCCTGGAGCATAAGGAAGTGCAGGAGCTCCACTCAGGTCAGTTACTCCGATTCCAACACCTTTCCTCTTTCCCAGAAAGGACAAAACTTGGAAACAAAACCAAAAAAACCCAACCCAAACGAAAACCAAAACCCCATAAAAGAGCTGTGTCTGCTTCCCCAAAGGTTTATTATCCTCAGAGCTTGCATTAACAAGAGCTGCTCCTCCCCTGTCTCTGCCATGGAGAATCAAGGCTTGCTCAGAGCAAGAGATCACATCAGCAACATTTAGATTACAATGCTAAAACAAGAACCACAGGGCAAAAGGCCTTCATAGACAAGGATTTTACCTATTTCTGCTTTCTTTGCACCCTGTATGACCCATACATTCCTACTTACTCTATGGCCCAAAAAAGAACAAGGAGTTACACTACACAACTCACCTAGCCCCAGCCAGCAGAGCCCTGCCAGCTCCCTCAGGAGTGAGCCAATGCCACCCACTAAAAGGCTCCTGCAAAGCTTAGGCTTAATCCTACACAGAATTCTTTCTGATCACACAGCTGCTTGTTATAGTTATTTGATACAACTATCACAGCCTGTATTGTCTTCCTGGAATGGAGAGTACTGGAACAGGGTAACCACATCCCAAATATGCCATTTCTCCATAGAATTTACATTATTAGAACAGATCACTGCAGAGCTAAAACAGATCTTACATGCACCACTAATGTATTGCTTCTCAATAGTAGATAATATAGAACAAACACAGGAATTTGTTAGAACTTTTGAGATTAAATCTCAACAATTTGCATTAGGAAAAACCCAAGAAATTAGTAATCCAACTGTCAGTGATCAGTGCAAACACTTCAGGGTCACGAGATAATCTGAATGATCCTTTCCACTTCCCCACCCAACTTATCCAATTCAATTTGGAATGTCAGGAACATCACATTTTACCAGCTGATCCTTCAGAGGTATTGTGGCAATGTTTTGCATAGCATGTGGCTAGCAAAGAAACTTCACCTCGCTGCTTCACACACACAGGTAACTCCACCACTTGCTCGTGGTGACAGAGGAACAGAACAAAGCTGTGACTCACTTGGTACAGGAAGCACAACAGGAGGTGGTGCCTGTGGGTGAGCTTGTGGAACTGGCAACCTCATATTCCGAGCTGGCAAAGGGGGAAGGAGCATGCCAGGAGGAGGAGGAAGTCCCGGAGGTGGTGGAGGAAAAGGAATCATACTTGGCAAGGAAACTTCATCTACTACTAAAGGATCACTTCCATGATCAAACTGGCAAAGATCACCAAACACACAGAACCCTCGCTCTGCAAAACAAGAGGTTGGATAATGTTAGCTGAGAGAGACTTGTAACACTTCAGTTTCTGCTGGAATTTCTTACTAAAGGAGACATGCAATCCCTGATCCAACATTACCTCAGCAGAATTAAAGGAGAATAACCTTCCACAAAAGCATCAAACACACATGCACCCAGCATAAAAGCTGTGGGTGGGGGGAAACAACCTCAAGTGACAGGTTTCTACTAAACACCTGCTCCAATCTTTATCAGAAATGCCAGTGGCTGAAATCTCTGCCAAGCACAAAGAGAACTGTGAACAAACTCCACGTGTCCTTATCCAGCAAGTCAACTGCTGCCAGTAAGACTAGTTATTTCCCCAGAAACATGCATCTTCTATACACAAGGTACACTCCACAGGCTTCTGCACTTGGGCTTGCTGCCTACATTCAGCAACTAAAGCAATGGTCATAGAATAACTGAAACAAGGCATGAAGCTGAAGACTAAGAGTTTACCATCGTAATCTCGACATCTTCTCTTAGGAGGAGGATTCCTGCCAAAGGAAGTGGGATTGCTGTGATTGTTGTAGAAATTTGACCAGCTCTCTGTTGTGTTCTCAAGGTGGTGTGCAGGTGCAATGACAGTGACAGCACTGGGCACAGACTGTGCAGAGGAATACTGTTCAGTAGATTTACTGGGAGAGGCAGACACTGGGTTGTAAGAGCCTTCAACATCATTCCTTTCACTCCTGAACTTCGATCTCTCTCGGTGCTCTGCTTAAAAAAAATCAAAGTGTTAAGGTCTCCAAGCTTTTTTCCTCTGAATACTCAGAATTCTGCATGTTAAAAACTGTTCCTGAAGGAGCTTAGTCTTACCAGCGGAGTAAGAACTAACTACAATGCAAAGAGGGGTTTTAACTTCAGAAAGCTAAATGTTTTCTTTGCAGAATGCATGTTGATTCCTCTACTCTTTACTCTGGTTTTACAGAAAACTGTAAATCCAGAAAGAGGAGGAGAAAAGCCTGGAACAACACATCTACCCCCACCCTTCACTAAGGTGGTCTCAACATGCATCAAAATCTGTACCTCTGTTTTTTCCCCACAGACCTGAACCAGCCCCAGAGGAAGAAACCTTCCCTACAAAACACACAGTAACAAAGGGAGAGAGAGGGTAACACTATCTTACAAGAGGAGAGATCTTTGGGGAAGATAAAAATTAACAGCTGTGTCAACACACAGCACAAAAATACCAGCAGCTGGTATCCAGTGGTACACTGCACACCTGTGGAGAACTGAAGAGGTTAGCAAAGAGGGAATAATCCCCTCCAGTGTTCTGCTCTGAAGAACAGCATCTTCATTAACAACGGCCGCAACACCAAGCTCTCAAAATCTGCTCCAGCTACTCAAGGACATCCCCAGGCTGCTAGACCAGCCAGGATGCAGGAGGCAGCAGACAGCACTGCCCTGAGGTGTTCTCCCCAGGCAGCTCCCTCACCAGCACTTCTGTTTGCCTCGTGGTCTTTGCTCCTGCCACGGCTGCGGCTGCGGCTGCGGCTCAGGCCTCTGCTCTTGCTGCGGCTCTTACTCCTGCCGCGGCGCCAGCTCGACTTCTCCCGGTACAGCTCGCTCCTCTCGTAGTACCTGTCGTAGTCCCTCCACTTCCCATCATCCCTCTTCTTCTCTCTGCTTCTGGAGACGAGAGAAACCCAACAAGTGTGCAGCAACCTCAGGCACTGTTCACCCTTCCCATCCCGTCTGGAGAGCAAGACTGGAGTCAGAATTGCCCAGATTACACAGGAAAGGAGAAGATCTCAAAGCTGAGACACTAATTCATAGTGACCCCTAAGAACTCCCCACCTTTTCCTTTCTATAACAAGGGAAGGAATGGAATCAGTGACATTCCCAGGTATTGACACCTGAAAAAGACTGAAGAGACCAACTTCCAGTGAAGGGCTCTCATCTAGGTGATCAGCATACAGATAGTAAATCACAGAGAGAAAAGCAGGGAGGAAATGACTCCTCCTAGGAAAAAATCACTACCTCCAAGGTAAACTCCACAGCTGAAGATTGTCAGCAAATACAGCATAGTTATCCGTATTTTGGTTCCAAACTGACCTCTGCTCACTGGAGTCTGTGCGGCTCCTCTGTGGGCTGGAATACTTCCTCTTCCTGCCATCCCGCTCCTCCTCCACTGGCTCTGGGAAACTCTGCTTGAGAGACAGCTACAAAGCACAGAGAAGGACCAGGTTGGGTTGGGTTTTAAAGGAAGAAAATCAGACCAGGATTCAGTTCAAGTTACAGTTGGCATCCTGTCTGAAAGCAGTCTTGAAGCATTACTTGCCCAGAGTACTCAAGCACTAACAGAACAGACTAGGACTTCATATTGACTCTGACTTTGCTTGTATCTTTCCTACAGCAACCAAAACACAATCAGCCTCAAGTATCTCTGAAAACTGTCATCACACCACACAGAAATAAAGAGTATTTCAGTATTACAGAAAAGATGCAAAACCATCTCTATTCCTCATAAAGCTGGGAAAGGAAATGTTCTGCAATGTTTTTGCCTCTTGCCCTCCCTGGAACTCCTCCCATACCATTATCAGCTCACACTGCCAGGGACACCTGAGCAGCATTTCTGAGTGCTAGTCATCTAGAACACAGGCAGACGGACAAAATAATGTTACCTCCTCCTTGACAGCTTCTTTGTCCTGACCTGCAGGCTTTGCTTCTGCTTTCGTGGATTCAAGAGAAGGGAGATAACTCTTTGTGTACAGGCTTTCAAAAAGCTTATCTACAAACCCTGAAGTTTCTGAGGATGCAGAACACAAGAAAACATTATCACACACTGATTGCAGTCCACTGCTAGACTGAACCAGAGATGCCCCTGAAAAGGGTCATACAGGTAGACTGCTCACAGCAGCACATCTTACATTAATGAACATGAGTTCCACCCAAGTTGCTGGAATTACAGTTGTGGAACTTGTTTATTAGACAAAGAAATGAATCCCAGAATGGCTTGGCTTGGAAGGGCCCTCACAGATCATCTAGTCCAAGCAACTCACTAGACCATGCTGCCTAGGGCCCATCCAACCTCACCTTGAACACTGCCAGGGATGGAGCATCCACAACTTGCCCAGGTAACCTGTTCTAGTGCCTTGCCACCCTCTGAGGGAAGAATTTCCTCCTAATATCTAACCTAAATCTCCACTCTTTCAATTTAAAACTCTTCCCCTTTGTCCTATCACTATCTGCCCACAGAAAAAGTCTCTCTCCCAAACACAGACTATCCAATATCAATAGACAGTGTATCAGAGACAGAGACTTTTCCTTCAGCCACACTTACAACTTTGAGATGTTCTGAATGGCAAGTGTGACTTAGACTTGTGATCAAGGAGTGAGGCCACAACTACTCCATTAGCTACAGTTAGCAGCCTCTGTGTGGCAACTTTTGACAGCAAATCATTCACAGGAGATTAATCATCAGTTTAACATCAGATCACCAAAAGAGTGCACAACAATGTCGCCAGTGAGTGTTGGGATTTCAAGTGTTTAAAACCTTGAATCTGAACCAAACTGTGGTGAGAAGCTCACCAGATGCCACAAAGGTTAATATGGATCAGGTTTTCAGCAGTTCTCAAACAGCTGTCAAAGAAACTCTCCAATGAAATGGCTAGCTCTTACTTCAGACTACCTTCTCCCACCCACCAGGAACAAGACCAAGCCACACAACCCCATCTTAACTTTATCTTTCTCTAAATCACAAGGTCTTTATTCTCACACACTCAACAGGAAACACTCAGTTCACAGCCAATAAGCATTCTGAAGGCAGCAATGGTGCATCACCTCCCCTCTCCCCCAGTGAAATGAACACCACTCAAGAGGTAACAGTGGAGAGCACAGTACCTTTTTGCAGAAAGACATCCAGCTGATCAGCACAGAAAGCTTTCAGCTCTTTCTCAGGCTTGTCTTTCTTGACTAGTGCCACAACATAGTTGGCTAAGGCTGAGGGGTCTGCATCACATCTATGGAGAGAAAGAACCATGCTTCATTCTGAAGTGTGCCAAAACCTCCGTGCTGGACAAGCACTGTTACTGAGAAGCCACCAAAGAAAACCTGGCAGTGCATGTTGGAAGCTTCCCTGGCATCCACTGGAAGAAACTACCTTTCATTTTCAGAGAAAGGCTCAATTCTAGGGCACCTGAGCAGCTGCCATCATTTCTCAGCCTCCCCAAGCACAGCAACCCCCCCCAAGTGGGACCCTACAGGAACAGCAGAGCAAACACCAGCAAAGCCATGGCACAGCCACTGCCAAGTGTTCCAGTGGTTTGAAGTATGAAAGCATCATTCCCATGGAAAGCAGCTCAGGAAGATGCACTGCAAAAGGCCATTTTAAACATGGACACAGATAAGTTCTACAGAGCTGAAGTTACTGTGCCTACCACACTAGGTTTTCCTCTCCCAAGGACTATTTCAACGCCTACAACTGTTACAGCAATCCTTAAACACTGATAAAGAGCCCAAAGGGTGCAAGCATTGATATCACTTCACTACCTGCACTACCTAAGACCTTATCTAGCTTCATGAAGGCCCAAGATAGCCACCTCTGTGCAGCAATACTCTGCCACTGACCTTTACATTGGATATTGCTTTAGATTCCATCCTTCAGCTACCAGAAAAACACTCAGAAGATGAACTAGAAAATCAGTGTTAAATGATTCAACAGCAGCCCCTCCCTTTGTCTCAAAAGATACAGACACAAGCCATCAGGTGGGAGGCAGCAACCCAAAACAGTTTGATGATTTAATGATGATTACTACTAAGATTAACATTTAGAGAGGGGATTATGTATTTCCTAAAAACATTAACTGTGGAAATAAAAGGAAATAGCATATAGACCTCAAAGTAAAAAAATCCACCCCCAGCAGAAAATAACCAAACAAAATGCAAAAAGCCAAGCAGATGACCACTGGTTAGAGAAAATACAAACCCCCACTGAGCAGCCAATCAAGCAGCTCTACTCCCAATTAGTTGGATTGCTGTTCCCAACACCTAATTAACGTCAGGTTAAATGCAACAATTAACAACAAAGAAACCACAAATTGACACATTTTACAGTTCTTACACACACTCACAAAAAGAAACAAACTGTATGTAGTATACTCAGTGCCAGTGCCCACATGCAACTGGCTATAAACCTTCACTTTAAAATAAAGGAGATGATCCATCACTTTATAACCATGCCCATTCCTTTCTCCATGGATCAGTTTCTCTTAGGCATTACAGGAGCATGTGTAAAGTCCAAACACTTCTCCAGGTTATCCATTTTGGACTTTCACTCCTGAGTTTCACAGCAGGGAATTCAGAGATTCTCTGTCATGAACCCTCAGCTCCAACTTGTGTCTGTACAGCACAGCTCAGATGCCAGAGGAATGCTGGACAGCAAGAGAAGGTCAGTGGGAACTGACAGTGAAGCTGTAGGAGTTGTGCTCCAGCCTACAGACTTTCAGAAGGATCTGACCAAGTATTAGAGACCTCTTATCTTAAAAACAAAAGAAGAGCGGAAAGTCATGAAGAATTTTCAAAGGGCTGTTGCTCCGTAACTACAGCTAAGTAATACTAATGTCTATCTAAAACACAAAAGCATCCACAGAAACATCAGATAACACACTGCAAATGAACATTCTCCAACATCAAGTGTGGAATACATTAGGCTAGCTGGTTACTAACAAGTCAGGTTCCTTCAGCAGACCCTTGCTACAGACAAAGCTCCACCAACACCTGGCTATGGCCACAGGTGCTCAGTCAGCACGTGATGTGCCTCTCAGAAAGGCAGCAGTGTTCATCACTAACGGAAAACTCCTCAGGACAATCCCATCCTACCCCTCACGGAACCAGAGACAAACCACCCTCCGAGTCCCGGTGTGTCTCTAGCAGACAATCCCCACGGCACACTCGGTGTTTGCCTTGGCTCACGCTCTGCTTTAGCGCTTGTGCTACAAGCCGAGGAGGCTGTGCAAGGGCCGCTGCCCGCCCCGGGCCAGGAGCTCTGCAGGCTCTACACGGCACCCAAGGCCGATACGCAGGTGCTGGGACAAAGGGCCAGGCTCTGCGCACCGGCCCCCGCTAAACCCCAAGACCTTCACACCGGAGTCTTCCTCAAGCGCGGCGTGTGCTCAAAAGCGCTGACCACCGGGCGAGCCACCGGTGCGGCTGCGGCCTTGGTGCTAGTCCTGACCCCATCACCTCCCGCCGCCTCAGGACGCAGGGCCGCGTTGGGCTCAGGGGAACACAGTGGCGGGGCTCGTGAGGGCAGGGCCCAGTGGCCGGCGCCGGACTGGATCACCTCGCCTAGGTCCCTGATCCCGCGTCCTGGCCCCGCCTGCAGCCCCGTTCCGCGGGGGCCAGCGGAAAGCGCTGCCCGCCCCAGCCTCCTGCCGCGCTCACCCCCCGGCGCCGAGCCGCCTGCCCTCCCGGCGGCGACCGGCCCTGCCCCTGCTGCGCCGCCACACCGCCGGCCCGGGCCCTGCCCGCACTCACATCGGCTCCAGCAACTTGGCCAGCCAAGACTTGAGAGCGTCCACGTTCTCTATGATCATGGTGGCCCCACTGCTCCGCCCGGCTCCGCTCTACACCGCCGCCGCCATGCCCGCTTCGGCCCCTGCCGCCGAGGCCTACTACAGGAACTAACAGCCAGCCCTCAACGGAACCTGCTGGGCACAGCCGGGGCGGGACCAACACGTCCTCACCAATCAAACGCCGCCTCTCGTATGACGAGAGCCAATAGCAGACGCAAAAAAGCCCATCCCGAAGGTCAGAGGAGAACCAGCAGGATAGGTCGCGCGCATGCGTGAACGAGGGTGCGACATCTTTGGGGTGCTCTTAAAGGGGCAGCGCTCCTCGGCGGACGGGCGGCGCCCCCTAGCGGCCCGGCGGGAGCCCCGCAGCTCGTCGCGGGTCGTTTGGGTTTATTTCTCCTTTTTTCAGGGTCTCTACAAGGCGAACCCACCCCTGGCCGCGGCCCTGTGCTGCGGCGGGGGCTCGGGGCTTTGCAGTGGCACACCGGGCCACACTGGCGTGCTGGGGCCGAGCACCGCACCACGTACCGGCGAGACCCACCAAGTCCCGCCGCGCCCAGCCCGCCACGGGCCGTGCTTCCCGCGGGACGGACCGGCGGCACTGCGCTGCGCTGGCCCGGCCCTGGGAGCGGGGCTCTGGCCGCCCTGTGGCTGCGCACCGGGACGGCTCCGCTCCTACCGGGCCGAGCCACACCTTAGCCTTCCCCAACACCTCAGGCAGCGGCAGAAACCCGCACCCTCCCGCTACAAAACGCCCGCGCCGGCAGTGCCCGCCCCTCCCGGGCCACCCCCCCGCCGCGTTGTACGGGCCCTCCCCGCCGCGGGGAGGTGTGGTCTGTTGCTGCTCGGTCCCGCCGGGGCGGAGCTCTCGGTGATCTCCCGGCAGGCTCGGTGCGGCAGTCATGGCGGTGAGTGCGGGCGGGGCGTGCTTCCCGCTGCTCGTGCTCTGCTGGAGCTCCGGGACGGGGCCAGCCTGGCTCCTGGGGTCCCGCGCTGGGCGCTGAGGCCTGGGCGGGGTGTGCTCCCCGCGCCCGCCCCGGTGCCAGCATAGCGGTACCGGTGTGTCGGTGTGCGGAGGAGGGACAGGCCGCCCGGGGTCGCCGGGCAGCGTGCAGCTGTCCCGGGGTGTTTCCGGCTCCGTGGCCCGGCGCAGGTAGCGCTGTTCAGGGCCATTTCACACGGCTGGGAGCGTCTGGGGAGCCCGAAGGGCTCTGGGCTGGTTGCATGGCGTTGTGGTGACCCAGGAGCGGGTGGAGGTTAGAGCCATGCCGAGGAGAGGGATGCAGTAGCGTGGGGGGAGAGGACAGCAGGGACTGAGCTTCCTGGCGTGAGTTAGAGCCTCCCGAGTTACTGTACGGCCTTTGCTTTGTCTTAAAGGTGTTTGGGGCTTTCCTGTGGTACTTTTATTGTTAGTCAGGTTTCTGTTTGCTTATAAGAGTAAAGGTAGGCACAGCTTCTGCCCCAAAATATCTTACTAGTGCCTTGGATGTGGAGGGGAAACCCAACCTCTCAAACGGTGAGTGTCAGGCTGTGTGACTGTGGCATCTGTGCTGCATGTGTCCCTTAAGGCTGAGAAACACAGACTGCTTGGGCTTGGAGCCTTTAAGATCATCTAGTCCAACCCTCTGCACTCAGCAGGGACATCAACTAGAGCAGCCTGCTCAGAGCCACAGGCAACCTGAGCTGGGATGGGCACAGGGATGAAGGGAACATCTCCCACCTCTCTGGGCAACTTGGGCCAGGCTCTCAGCACCCTCACAGGGAAGAATTCCTTGCTAAACCTGCCTTTTTACAGTTTTAAACAGCTTACCCTTGTTCTACCCTACATGCCCTTGTAAAATACCTTGCCATCTATTGCATGATAGAAGAGTAAGGAGAAGGAATATTTACCACTGAATGGTGCTGTTTAAACACTGATGAGTCTAGAACAAAACCACAATTCCATGAGGTTTTTCTGCACTTGCACTTCAGATCCACTCCTGTCTCCTCAGCTCAAACACCTCTGGGGCTTGTTAGTCACTGGCATGATGATTAGTTTCTCTATGTGTGTGCTATGTTGGATACTGTGGAGTCCTTTCCCTTGGAAAAAGGTGGTTGACCCTTTTCTTGGAGATGTTTGATCTTGTTTGGGAAGGCTGGATCTCCAGGATATGCTTTGACATGGGCTGATCACTGAGGAGGTTAATGATGCTGGAGTGGCACAGAGTCCAGAGGAGTGCTTGCCCCTAACAAAAGAAGTCTAGGAGTGGTTTGTAATAATTTTTAACCAATTCAGCTCCTCTTTCTGTTCAGCAGGAACGTAAAGGGACAGCAAAAGTTGACTTCCTGAAGAAAATTGAGAAGGAGATCCAGCAGAAGTGGGAAAATGAGAGAGTCTTTGAGAGTAATGCTCCCGAGGGGCAGAGCCAGAAGAGGTATTCCTGCTGCTTTGGGGTTTGTTACAGGTTTTATCCTTGCTTAAAGTCCCCTGTCAAGGGAGCAGAGCATGGAACGAGATGATGAACATTCAGGGAACTGTTATACTTGTGCCTCTTCTGATGGGCATTTTAGAGCTAATGAGCTGTTTAATTGCTTGCCTGTCTCCTCAGCAAAGGGAAGTACTTTGTCACCTTTCCCTACCCCTACATGAACGGTCGCCTGCACCTGGGACACACCTTCTCCTTGTCCAAGTGTGAGGTAAACATTTCCCTGTGCTAACATCTTGAGATACTGCTCCAGAGCACTTCTGGAGTTGCAGTTTGAGCTAGCAGACTGCCTTGCTAATTACTTGGTATGCTAATGACTTATTCAGGCTTTCCTTTTCTCCCCTGTGTTCACTGGAAGTGTTGCTGGTTGTAGAGAAATGCCCCTCAGCACTTCCTAATTCCCAAAGACTGGAACTCACCTGTTTCCTCTTCAGTCTTCCAGCTTGGCTGAGATCTTTTGGAGGTGCTGGTGAATGGTGCTGACCTCACAGGAGCTCTTATTGTCTCTTCTGTGGGTGATTTCTGTGCTCTGCTCTGCTCTGCTCACAGGTTTAGGACTGGTGCATGGGATCCCACAAAATCAACCTCTTCTCAGCCCCCTGAAAATGAGGAGTGCTTGTGCTTACACAGCCAGGCAGTGACAGAGCTGATAAATCTAGTTTCATCCTCTGTTTTTTTTGCTAATTAGCTCCCTGCATTCATCTCTCAGTACTTTTGTGTTAAAGAAGGAACTGCACTCTTTGTTTGAGGAGCTAGTCCAGCCTCCTGCCATTCTTGTTTCATCTCTTTCCTCTTTCTGTCTAGTTTGCAGTTGGGTACCAGAGGCTAAAAGGAAAGAGCTGCTTGTTTCCCTTTGGCCTGCACTGCACTGGGATGCCTATAAAGGTAAGGTGTTGGGAGGGGCTGGGGCCCTTTCTAGTGTTTCTTGTCTTTTAGACTACTTAGAGCATTGCTTTCTGTTCATCCCAAACAGCATGTTGACTTAGTAAATGATTCATCAAGCTTTGGAACCTGACTTTGCAATGCAGATGTTGTGCTTGCAGAGTTAGGCATTGTCCCTTTCTAGAAAATGAGATGCTTTAAGGCTGAGTTGTAGTGAAGTGCCAAGTGTTCTCTGCAGCAAGCACTGCTAAGCTCTGAGGGAGGGGATTGCCTCAGGAGAACCTGAGAGGCTCCTGCTGCTTCTCCTCAGGCTTGTGCAGATAAGCTGAAGAGAGAGCTGGAGCTGTATGGCTGCCCACCTGAATTTCCTGATGAGGAGGAAGAGGAGGAAGAGAATTCTGCCAAAAAAGAAGAGATTATCATCAAAGACAAAGCAAAGGGCAAAAAGGTAAACTCCAGGCAAAGGCTTTCTGGGTAAACTTGTACCTCTTCACTTAATTAACTTGTATAATAAACACACATCAACTTGTATACCTGGGATTAGAAACCATAACAGTGACAGAGGAAAGTACTGCTGAGCACAGAGTTGTTGTGGATGTGAGAACAAGTGCTTCTCCCTCCTCACAAGTGTCCTTCCAGAGCAAGGCTGCTGCCAAGGCTGGCTCCTCCAAGTACCAGTGGGGCATCATGAAGTCTTTGGGTCTGTCTGACGAAGAAGTAGTCAGCTTTTCTGAAGCTGAGCATTGGCTGGAGTATTTCCCTCCCCTTGCTGTCCAGGATCTGAAAAGCATGGGATTGAAGGTAACTGCATGAAAGCTAAACCTCACTTAGCTGTGCAAGCAGCAGCAGAGTCAGCAGTGAGGCCTTCAGCCTCTGAGCCCTGCAAGAGCCTGCACACACAGGCAGGGTGCTTGTGCTCTGAAGCATGCACCCTTTGCTGTGCCCTTGCCCTGTGGCCTTCTCCAGCCTAAATGGTTCTGGGATTCTCTGATTATCTGTTGGGAGAAGCTTCCTTTTCTGTTTAGAATAGTAGTGTAGCTGTTGTGAGCTCTTCCTTGCTGATGGCTGGGGACTCCTCTGCACTGCCAGGTGGATTGGAGACGTTCTTTCATCACCACGGATGTCAATCCCTACTATGATTCCTTTGTGAGGTGGCAATTCCTTACCCTGAAGGAAAGAAACAAGATCAAGTTTGGGAAAAGGTGAGCCTGCCCCCTGAGCTCTGGCACAAGAGCTGCAGATGGCCTGAAGAAGTCTCTTACTCACACAGATCTCTATTTCTCTTTTCCTCTTGGCCTGCATTATTTGCTACTAAATGGGAACATCCCTTTCTCTAGATACACCATTTATTCTCCAAAGGATGGACAGCCCTGCATGGACCATGACAGGCAAACAGGAGAGGTAATGTGTGGAACTGACATGTTAATGCATTGCTTAGCATCTGAACTAGTGAATGGAGAAACAAATTGCATCTTGGAGCAGAGTGTGTCTTGTACACAGAGTTATTGGTTCTGTTGTCAGTACCTGTGACGAGTGAGTGAACTCCTCTGTTGAGAATATTTATCTTGGACCATGGAGAGTATTTTCCAGTGTAGCTCTGTGATTATCTGGCAGTTTGTGCCTGCAGCATCACTACATCATGTCATTATCTATCTGTTAAAACAAAGAAGCTGTTATTAGCTTCTGTGTTGCTGAGCTAGTGGCTGTGACAAGTAAATTCTAGTGAACAATGATTGGTGTCAGTGGAAAGATGATTTTCTTTGAAGAAAGCATCAGTTCCTTAGCTAGCTTTTGGGCTAGGTTGCTTCAGGACAGGAGCTATTGTTTGCTGCTTGAGTCAATGTCCTGCACTGATTGCTGCTTTGTGGATTGCAGGGTGTTGGGCCTCAAGAATACACACTAGTAAAAATGAAGGTGTTAGAGCCTTACCCTGCAAAACTAAGGTAGGTCTTGGGTTCATGATGGCAAAGAGCTGCTCTTATGACCAGAAGGGACCATTAACTCAGGCACTCTAGTGTGCCTGAGGCAGGATTTAATCTCACCCTCTTACTTCCATCACTTCAAAGTCTTGTTGTGTGTTTTGAGCTGCTCTGTTCACTACTCTGTACAAAACCCCCCCCCCAAGAACTTAATGCCCTCTGTGATCCTGTATGAAGTGCTGCTCAGAAGCTCTCTTAGCTGAAGAGCATCTCCAGGTTTTCTCTGGCTGGCCTCTAACAACTTGTTTCCCCACAGTGGGCTGAGAGGGAAGAACATCTTCCTGGTGGCTGCCACCCTCAGACCAGAGACCATGTTTGGGCAGACCAACTGCTGGCTTCGCCCAGACATGAAGTACATTGGCTTTGAGACTGCCACTGGAGACATCTTCATCTGCACCCAGAGAGCTGCCAGGAACATGGCCTACCAGGGCTTCACCACGGACAATGGCGTGGTGCCTGTGGTCAAGGAGCTGATGGGAGAGGTAAGCACCTTGCTGGGCAGGCTCAGCTCTTGCAAAGGGGATGGTGGAATTCTGCTTAGAGAGAGCACACACTGTGAACAGAAGTTGGCAGTGGTTAGTGATGGGGAAAGGCAAACAGAAGGCAGGTTCCTTGGCAGCTGAGCTCCAAGCTGTGCCCTTAGCTCTGGACAAATGCACTGCTGCTGCTTAGTGTACCTGATGAATGAGTGGTTTGAAGCAGCAGCTTTCTGTGTGCTGGGAAGCTGTGACTTCTCCCTGAGGAATGAAAGGGGCAGGAAAAGGAATAGCTGGGAAGTGTTTGTTCAAAAGGCTTTTTGTTGCTGCTGAGGTTCCTAGTGCATCTTTGAGTGAAGCTGTCTTAGCTTAGGAGCTGAGTGTTAGTGGTTTGTAAGGCATGCCAGCAAATGTCAGGAATAGCAGCCAGGAGTTTGCTCAGCTGTCTCTGGTGATGCTGTTCCTTTGTCCTGTGCAGGAGATCCTTGGTGCCTCACTCTCAGCTCCTCTGACTGCATACAAAGTCATCTATGCTCTGCCCATGCTGACAATCAGGGAGGACAAAGGTAACTCCTCAGCAGCATTCTGCCACAGCCTCTCTGCTGCACACTGAGTGCAGGATATGCTAGCTAACCTTTGTCTGTTGTACCTGCTCTGTGCCAAGGAACTGGAGTGGTCTCAAGTGTGCCCTCTGACTCTCCAGATGACTTTGCAGCCCTGAGAGACTTGAAGAAGAAACAGGTCAGTCTGTTACTGAGTTGCTTCTCCTCCCTTTTCATGCTTTGGAGGGTTGAAGGTGGCTGTGTGCTGGGTAAAACAAAACTCCCCTTTGCAGTTTGCCAACCCTAGCTTGACATCAAAGTAGTTCAGAATAAATGAAGTGGAAACCAGCTGGGCTGGCACAGGTGAAGACTTGGAAAGAGTTTTGGGAGAGAATCCTGTAATTCTGCTGCATGCTAAGGTAGAGAGGAGTACTGAGAGAACTCAATTCCTGCTCTGGAAATGCCTGCCAGAGAGGAGACCAAGACCTCTGTGAATGTCAAAGCTATTCCAGCTGCAAGGGTACAGCAGCATCTAGACAGCTTCCCTCCCTGGCTGCTGGGTTTGTCTGCCACTTGTTTGCAGAGCAGAGCAATACTGCTGCTTGCCCTCCTCCAAATGCAGCCAGTCATGACAAAAGCTCCTGGGGAAGGAGCTGGGCATCAAACTCTGGGGGGAGGAGTGGTGGGAAGGTGAGGAAGGGGCTTTGTCTGCTTGATAACATATCATGTACAAACAATACTCTTAATGGATAAAACCCTTGAATTCTAGAAGCTCAATCTTGTGTTCACACTGCCTTTTGTGCTCTTTGCAAGGCTCTGAGGGTGAAGTATGGCATCAAGGATGAGATGGTGCTGCCCTTTGAGCCGGTGAGTGCCCCAGCTGTGTCCCTCTGCAGCACATCTGGCTCTGTGCCTTGGCCACAGCTCCCAGGAGCTGGCCTTGCCTCTTCCAGAAGTCTGGTTCAAGTCCTCCTCAGCTGAAAGAGCTGAGAGGTTGAAGGTAAAAGGTGAAGCCACCCCACTGTTGTGCATCACATGCTGCTGGGGTTCTTTGGTTAACACTGCTCTTGGCCAAGGTGCCATGCAGCACAAACACTTCCAGGTGACTAGCACTGCCTGCCTCTTTTCCCCAGTCACCATCTCTGCTTCAGGCTCCCAGGTCAGCCTAGGCAGAGCAAACCAAGCTAAGTGACTAGTGTCTGCTTCAGCCAGTGCATCTCTTCTGGAGCAGCTTGTGAAATCCAGGGAGCAAACCTCTGGGTGGGTTTTGTGGTCATTGGAACTGAATATCTGACACTGCTCTGCTACTTCTCAGGTGCCAGTCATTGAAATCCCAGGCTATGGCAACCTCTGTGCTCAGTTTCTCTGTGATGAGCTCAAAATCCAGAGCCAGAATGACAAAGAGAAACTTGCTGAGGCCAAGGAGAGAGTGTACCTGAAAGGATTTTATGAGGGAGTAAGTAATAAAAGATTTTGGTGTTTTCTTGTTGAGTTTGATTAGGAGAAAAAGTAGTGAAAAGTAAAAAGATTAGGAGGAAAAACCCCTCAGTTTGGTAAAGAAGAATGCATTTGATGAAAAAACCTCTTTATTCCTGTTTTTGCATATCAAAGGTGGCAGTAACTGTTACTTGATGCTAAGCCAGAGCACCTGCTGTTGGTTTGTGCTTGGAGATGACCTCCTGTGTCCCCTCTCTTACAGGTGATGGTGGTGGATGGCTTCAAAGGACAGAGAGTCCAGGATGTCAAGAAGGTCATTCAGAAGATGATGGTGGATAATGTATGTAATCATTAGTGTGTGGTGCTGCCTTTCCTCATGCACAGAGCTGCTGTAGCCAGGCCTCAGCACACAGCCACTGAGGAGAGTGCTGAGGCAGAGCCTGTGCAGGGGGAGAGCTGGGCACTGAGTGCCCTGGACTGAGGAGGATGTGGAGGATGCCTGTTGGTCAGATGGGAGGCTTTGCAAGGCTTTGCTAAGTGCTTAAGTCTTCACTTCTCTTGCCCTTTCAACTCCTAGGGTGAAGCCATGATTTATATGGAGCCTGAGAAGCAAGTGATGTCCAGGTCTGCTGATGAGTGTGTCGTGGCCTTGTGTGATCAGTGGTAAGTGCAGGAAAAGCTGGAGTTAGTTATTGCCAAGTGATGTGTCCACCTTGGGGATTGCTCTGTGACAATAAACTTCTCCTGGCTGTAGGTATTTAGATTATGGTGAAGAGAGCTGGAAGAAACAGACATCCGAGTGCTTGAAACATCTAGAGACGTGAGTTTCAGAGGTGGTATCAGGGGCAGTGACTCTGCTGCTGGGGGAGGTGGGGCTGAGAGGAGTAAGAGCTTCTTCCTTACAGGTTTTGTGAAGAGACCAGGAGAAACTTTGAAGCTACCTTAGGCTGGCTGCAAGAGCATGCATGCTCCAGGACTTATGGCTTAGGTAGGCAGAACACTCCTTTTCTCACCTTGTGCTTCATCAGGGTGGTGCTGTCCCCTCCTTTGGCTGTAGAAACATGTCTGTGTGTTCCTCTGGAAGCCATCAACTGCTTCTGCAGGCTTGTGTGCCATGCTGCTGCCAGGGGAGGAGGTTTTGTGGCTGTGGCTGATCCCTGGCTCTCTCCTCTCCTCTCCTAGGTACCAGGCTGCCCTGGGATGAGCAGTGGCTGATCGAATCTCTCTCAGACTCCACTATCTACATGGCCTATTACACTGTGGCTCATCTCTTGCAGGGAGGGGACCTCAGGGGCCAGGGAGAATCTCCTCTAGGCATCAGGTAGGGAGAGTGAGTCACTAAGTTTTCTTTGTGTGCTTATGTCCTGACTTGCCAGGGAGGCTGGTGCTTTGCTCCTGAGGTCCAGAAGCATCACTGTTAACACTGAACTGGCTGTTAGCTGAGTTACAGCAGGATTCTTGGAAGGAAAATAAGGAATGAGAGAGGAGGATGGTGGCCAGGGAGGGAGGAGGAATGTCCCTGGGAGCAGAGCTGTGCAGAGCTTGTTTGACTAGCCTTGAGAAGGCTGTGCCAGCTCATGGTGAGTGATTGCTTTCAGTGGCTGCTCAGCTCTCCGCTCCCTGAGACTGCTTTGAAACTGCAGGAAACTGTGCCTTGGTGTACAGGGAACAAGATTAGCACTTGGCTTTTGCCACTCTATTGAGTTGGTTACTCTTAGAAGCTTAGAAATACCTTTTATGTACAACTTGTGTGTGGAAGCCTTCAAAGAAAGGGAGAAGGCAGCTGCTGGGGGAAGTGACTGTGAACTTCCAGCTCTGGAGATCAGAGAGATGAGCTAGTACCACTGGTCTGCAATGGAAAGCAGCACACCTCACCCTTCCCTTGGATCTTAGGCTTTAATTCCCCCTGTTCTATCAGCTATTCTCTGGAGTAGTTTAGACACAGGAGCTGGAACTTTGACCTTTATTTGATGCTCTAACCAATCAAAAACACTTCCAAGGTAAAGGTTGTTCTAAGCAGGAATAGCTGAGCAAGCTGTGGCCATGCTTTGAGAACTCTAATTACAGAGAAGCTGCAAAACTGTGTCTGGGCTGCACCTATCAGTGTTTGCAACCAAAACTGTGCATCGTGCCTCTCAGAACTGGTGAAGTCTCTCAGTGTAGATTTTGAATGGGTTAATTCCATTCCAGGTGGGAAAAGATTTCCCATTCTGTTTTCTGCACAGGAGGTGACCTTGAGTTGTGCATCCATGCCCTGGTGCTCCTGCTCTGTGACCCTCATGGAAGCCAGAGGAGTGTTTGTGTGAGCCAGGGAAGGATCCCTTAGGGAAGGGAGCTACCAGTGATGGGTGTTCACTGGGCTCAGGTCACAGGTGGTGCTGGGGCATCTGCAAAGCAATGGGCAAGAATGTTCTTGAATTGTCTTCATGCCTTACTGGGAAATACCCCAGGGCAGGTTAGGCTTGAGCAGTTCTGACCTTGTTTCTGCTGTTGGACCTGAGCTCAGGCAAAGCTCTGCACACTCTGTCCATGAGAGTGTGGTGAACCAGCAGTCCTAGGCTGGCTGTGGGCTGCCAGAGGAGCTTTTACTGACCTCTCCATGTGGGAAAATGCTGTGCAGGGCACATCAGATGAGCAAAGAAGTTTGGGACTACATCTTCTTCAAGGCAGCTCCGTTCCCTAAGACAGACATCCCAAGAGAAAAGCTGGACAAGCTAAAGGAGGAGTTTGAGTTTTGGTATCCTGTGGATCTGAGAGTGTCTGGCAAAGATCTTGTTCCAAATCACCTGTCCTACTACCTCTATAACCACGTGGCAATGTGGCCAGATCACAGGTGAGCTGGGGATAAAGCCAGGCAGCTGTGGGGCACATCAAGCTCTGCACTTGCTCCTGCTGCTGCATTTGCTCATGGCTTTTTTTTAGGTGGAAAATGTGTTCTTTCATCCTGCAACTTTGACAGTTGTCAGCAGTAGAAGCTGTTGAAGGGGAAGGCTTTTGAGCATGATTTCTCCTGTTTTTTTCCAGATTGCTTTGAAGCTGTTGGTGCAGTGTTGTTGCATGTAAAGCTGAGCTGACTGCACAGTGGCTGTGCTAGAGTGCTGCTGGGGGGGCTGCAGCTGTGTTAGTGAGGGGGGATTGCAGGGGCAGAGCTCTGCAGCACTGCTAATCCCTGTCCTGATGCTGCACTTCTCATCTTCAAAGACACTCTGCATTTTAAGCAGCCCCTTAGGTGTTTTTTTGAAGATTCTACTTGAGGAGTTCATCTCTTAACATGAAATGTTTGTTTTGTGTTATTCTGTTTCCCAAATGCTGTGTATCCTGTCCTCCCCCAGGGAGAAGTGGCCAGTAGCTGTGAGAGCCAATGGACACCTGCTGCTCAACTCTGAGAAGGTACTGTCAGGTTTCCTGTGTGACATGGCTCTGGAGCTGTCAGAACAGGCACTTGGCAGGCAGAATGGAAAAATCCTTCTTGGCATTTCAGAGGAAATGGTGAAAATTCCAGTTCCTTCACTGGTGCCCTCCAGCTTTTCCCTCCTGGCAGGTGCAGACCTGCCTGTCCTTTGGTTGTAACACTTGTCCTAAGCTAGGTCTTGCACAGCTTCACCAGTTTAGTGAAGATTTCAGTGCATTCCTGGTAAGATTTTAGGGTTATATAAGATGATTTTTTATTACTAAATTTTATCTTTAAGCATTGGAGTAGGTGCAGGGAGAGGGAGAAGTTTGTGCCACTAATTGTCTAATGTATTGAAGTTCTGGAATGGGATTGAATCCCAAGTCCCTGAACCTAGCAGTTAGCCTTTGGGGAGTGTGTAATGAGCAGAAATCCCCACCAGAGTCCTTCCTGGACAGTCAGTGCAGGATCAGCTGGGAATGCCAATGCTGAAGGAGTGCTGGAGTTTAATTCAGGTGGCTTCTGGAACTGAGTTTGCCTTGATTCATGAGGAAAGGCTTTCTCTAGGGTTTGCCCCAACCGTTGTTGTCTCTCTTGCTTATCCAACAACAAAATGGATGGGTGAGAACACACAGACTCTTCTCTTTCAGATGTCTAAATCTACAGGCAACTTTCTTACCTTAACTCAAGCTGTGGACAAGTTCTCTGCAGATGGTGAGTGTGTTCTGACCTGCATCTGCTTTTCAGTTGTCCCAGAATGACTGCAAGGAGTGCTTTGCTCTGAAAGGAGCAGTGGGTTCATTGGATTGCAATACATCTACTGCTTGCTGGATGGAAACTGGGCTGTATTAACACAACAGCAGTTCCAGCCAGGAGCCTGCTCCTGGGGTGGATCTCCTCGAGGTCCTGTTTCACTCTTCCCCACTCAGAGATCAGAGCACAGGCTGTGTGCATGTATGCCTCTGTCCTTCTAGCATGCTCTTGCTGTCTGGACATGGCCAGTCTGCAGGTTCTTGGTGTCTGTCTGCTGTCCCTCCTGAGGAGGACACACTACCTCATCCTTAGACATCTCTCTTGTTGGCCAGGCAGCTTGTAAATCACTTTGCACTTAGGATCTCCTAAAGAGAAGTCAGTTGTAGTGATTCTGGAGTGTTCCCTGTGTCTGTGCCCCTGCTGAGTGCATGGCAGCTGAGCAGTGTCCCACAGGCATGCGCCTGGCCCTGTCCCCTGTCCCTGTCCCCCTGCTGAGTGCTGGCAGCCATGGCAGCTGAGCAGTGTCCCACAGGCATGGCCTGGCCCTGTCCCTGTCCCCCTGCTGAGTGCTGGCAGCCATGGCAGCTGAGCAGTGTCCCACAGGCATGCGCCTGGCCCTGTCCCCTGTCCCTGTCCCCTTGCTGAGTGCTGGCAGCCGTGGCAGCTGAGCAGTGTCCCACAGGCATGCGCCTGGCCCTGGCCGATGCTGGAGACACCGTGGAGGATGCCAACTTCGTGGAAGCCATGGCAGATGCTGGCATTCTTCGTCTGTACACCTGGGTGGAGTGGGTGAAGGAGATGATTGCCAACAGAGACAGTCTGAGAAGTGGTCCTGCCAACACCTTCAATGACAGAGTCTTTGCCAGGTACTGCCCAGGGGCTCCGAGTAGAGCCTGCTCTGCCTTGTTCTCTGCGAGGCAGACTATGCAACACTGATGTTTTCCCTTCCCACCCTAGTGAAATGAGTGCAGGCATACTGAAAACAGAGCAGAATTATGAGAAGATGATGTTTAAGGAAGCTCTGAAAACTGGCTTCTTTGAGTTTCAGGTAGGAGGTCTCTTTTGAGGTGTAAGAAGCTAACACTTGGTATTTGACACTCGGTGGATTTCTTTTGATCCTGGTGTCTCTGATCCTTAATTATGCAGCTGAATTGGAGTCAGAGTTATGCCAGGAAGCAAGAGTACTTTCATGAACAAATCTGAAATGAGGAAGCTCTGCTTGTGTCATTTTTATGGAGGGCCATAGGAAGACAACTGTGATGCTGCACATAGTCCCAGTAGCTGCATGAGCAAAAAGCTGTTACAAAGAGCCCTTCCTGCCTTTAGCTGCTGTGTAGCAAGGAACTCTTCATCAGAAATCAGAATCTAGTTAACACATCAACAAAACTGCTTGGAAGCAGAGTGCTTTTTGATATTCTCCATAACCCTTTGTCTCTGGAGTGTCTGCTGAGCCATGCTGCTTCAGTCAGTCAGTGAGAGACTCCTTTATGATGGCTGGCAATGTGATTAGTTAGGGTGAGTTATGTCTATAATGATGGATCATATTCATTGCCTGTTTTTTAGTACTTACTAGATCCTTTCTGCAAGCTCTTTGGGATGCTAGTACCTGAGACAGCTGTGGATGTTTGTCTTTTATGTCTCTGCCAATAAACACTTTTCCTTTCTTGCTGTAGAAATCCAATGGGCAGCCACAGATTCACAGAGTGCTTCAGGGAAGCACAGGCCTGGTCATAATGCATAGTTGAGCTCTCAAGGCCCATTAGAGCAGAGAAGTATGTGTGTTGTGGGTGTTTGTGTGGGCAGCCAGTGTGCTGATGGAGGCTGTGGGTGTGTTGCAGGCAGCTAAGGACAAGTACCGCGAGCTGGCCATCGAAGGGATGCACAGGGAGCTGGTGTTCCAGTTCATTGAGGTTCAGACTCTGCTGCTGGCCCCCATCTGCCCCCACCTGTGTGAGCACATCTGGGCACTGCTGGGAAAGGTACTCGGCTTTCAGTTCTGTCAGTGGAGGCAGAGCTAAGCTCTACTGCTTTCTAGTAAGGTTCCTGCTGTGCTTATGGATGCCTTTTGTGTGCAAGCAGAAGAAACTAACCTGAAGAGCCACAGCAGCTTCTTGCTGCTGTGGTGACATCTGCAGCTTCAGTACAAGTCACTGGTTGTGTGCTCACAAAGTGATCTGATAGTAACCCAAATCATGCAGTATGCCTAGAATCACATATGAAACTTAATTTGGTTCCTTTTTCAAGTGCCTGCTGCTTGTGGATAAAGTTCTGCAGCCCAAGAGCAGGTGTGATTGTGTGTGCAGTCCTTAGCTTGTTGGCTGTGTGCTCCACAGCCTGCTCACGGGAGGGTGCTCACTGAGCTGTCAGAGCTCCAGCTGGACCCAGTCGAGTTGAAAACCAGCTGCCAGCGTGTCCCCTCTTCTCCACAGGCTGGCTCCATCCTGAGAGCCTGCTGGCCCACGGCAGGGCCTGTGGATGAGGTGTTGATTCGCTCCTCGCAGTACCTGATGGAAGCAGCGCACGAGCTCCGGCTGCGCCTCAAGAGCCACATGGCACCTGGCAAGGGAAAGGTGAAATAGCCCAGCTCATCTTTCAGTTCTGGAGTGCCTCAGGACTCCTTCCTAATTCTTCTTTATTGGCTTCCTTAGAAAAGTCCTAAAGAGCCTTCCCAGAAGCCTTCTCACTGCACCATCTACGTGGCCAGGAGCTACCCGCCGTGGCAGCACAGCACGCTCTTGGCTCTGCGCAGGCACTACCAGGTGGGCAGCCTCTTCTCTCTGGGCTTGCCTGCTCTTGTGGGGGCTCTTTCTCTCTGTGAAAAGCTTGTAAGCTGCCATTTGTTACCAGATCATTTAAATAGAACAAGATAGTTACAGTTTTCTGTATGCTTTGACAAGTGTCCAGTGAGTTTTGGTGCCTAATGAAAATGTCCCAGGGAGTGTTACAGAGTTGACAGCATGAGTTCATTGTTTTCTGACAATCTGGCTGAAAAGTGGCCCATTGTCTTTTTATTTCTTGCCTCTGTAACTGGTTAGCTTTTGCAATACTCTTCTTCCTGAGTTTATTCCTGAGGAAGCATTGCTGACTGACAGGTGAATGCTGCCTTACTCTGAGGTGGGCTTAGAAACTTTGTTCTGGTCCTTGAGTAAGTGTGAAGCATTCAAAGATGTTACAAGAAATGTGTTGAAATGGAGTACATCAGTCAGAAAGAAATAAGCTTTCTGAGGCAGAAGAATCTTCTGATGTGGGGAGTCTGAGTGGCTTTTGGCATCTTGATGAGCATCCTTCTCAGCTTGAACAAATCCATCTTGTAGCTGCTAGATTAGTCATGACTGAGATAAACCAATATTCCTCCTGTGTAATTTGGTGTGAGGCTATTAAACCCTGGGTGTTCTGGAGACTTTCTCCTGCATTAACATCTGCTCTGTGCTCTCATGCACTAAACAGGATTGTTGAAAACAGCTAAGTTTGACTGTAAACAGCAAACAACTCAGGAAACTAGTGCTTGAAAACATGCCTGTGATCAGGCTTAGTGTGGATTTAAAACATTCTGGCAGCAGAGTTAAGCTTAGTTAAGCTAGTCACCAGACAGAATGAAGAAAATGCAGAGTGGTACTGAATTGCCCAAGTGGCAGAAGTTGTCTGGGAGCTTGGTCAAAGCTTTGAGCTTTAAAAGTGTTTCAGGGGGTAAGAGTTCTTCTATGTGGAATCAATACTGATGGCAAACCTTGCTGGTGCTGTGGGAAAGCACAAAGGACACTGGGTGTTAAAGGAGAAGGTTTTCTGATGATACCTGTCCTTAATGGATGTCCATCAATGTTTAGGCTGGTGGAGGCCAACTGCCAGATAATAAAGTGATTGCCAGTGAGCTTAGCACCTTGCCAGAGCTGAAGAAGTACATGAAGAAGGTGATGCCTTTTGTTGCCATGGTCAAGGTAAGTGCCAGAGGGACTTGTGTGAGTGAAGCATGCCAGACAGAGGCAGGGATCCTCTGTAGCTTGGGCTGTGAGTGCTGTGGCTTCATTTATTTCATGCCTGCATCTCCTGGCTCTTAACTCCAGTCTGTATCCTGCCATGGGCTTGTTTGGCAGCTTCATTGTGAGCTCTCTGGAAGGAATGTGTCTCCATGAGCTAGCCCAGGTGATTCGTGGTCCAGTTAAGGCTTGGTGGGCTGTGTTCTGCAGTCTGTGTCAGATACACCTGGCTTCCTCTCCTCCTCAAACTCATGGTGCACATCCCCAGTTTTCCATGCTGCTAGGACAGTGAGGTGTTGCTCTGCAGGCACAAAATGCTGAACATTTGGAGGCTAAGAACTAGCCTAGAGACGAAGAGTAAGGAGGTTGTGTGCAGAGTGGAATTTGAAACCTTGGTGACTTCTGCTTAGGAGCTGTAGAAGTTGAGAGGGAGTAATAATGGGTAAAAGTCTTAGAGTGTAAAAATACTACTTTTTCTCCTTAAGCTCCAGTCAGACTTCTGAAAGCATGTGCCAGTGTCTCCTCTTTAAGCTTTTGATGACTTGGGGAGCTCTCTTGGCCTCTGTAGGGTTATTGTGGTTACTCCTGGTAGCTCAGAAGCCTTTGGAGAAGCAGAGAGCACAGAGATGTGAAGAGCTGTAGGGATGTGCTAGATCAGCTGATGTACTGGGAAAGGTCAGGGGAGCTTGGAGTGCTGCCAGTGTGCTGCCTCTGGAACATCTCTGATGTCCTCAGCCCAGCAGGAGCCAGTGATCCTGCTGCACTCCTGCTGAGGCTTCCCTGAGACCTGATCCTTTCCCTTCTGAAGAGCAGTGAGCAACTTGACAGAGCTGTTAGAACATCTGAGCTCAGTGTGCTGCTCTCTAGAGCCAATTAGTGAGCAGCTGCATCTCTGCTTGTGCTTCCTCTTCAGCAGAGCAGAGCTGCTGTGGAGCAGGAACTGATCTACAGAGGGAAGCAGCTCAGCATTCCTGCAGGGAACCTTTCACATTAGACTGAGGAGGAGAGCAGGAAACCATAGCCATGCTGGGTCTGACAAAGCAGAGCTTCAAAGGAGGCAGCTGGCTCTGCCTGGGAAAGGCAGGAGAGGGGCAGATTCAATTCCAGAGAGGAAGTTCTGTTTCAGTGGGGAAAAAACCCACGTGGTTTTGATACTGCCTTTACTACTTGGTCTGTTGTGCCTGCTGCTGTTGCCTTGCTGGACTAATTAAGTTCCTTTTATGTTAACATCTATAGTAGTTGTTATTTCCCTGCAGAGAGCTTGTTTTATGGCTGCTGTGAGCATGTCCAGTTGCTGTGTGCCTGTTCTCCATTCTAAACTAGGTCATCAGGCTGAATTTCCTGCTGTGGAACACCACTCAGGTGCTGACTCCTTGGGTGAATTCTCAACCTGCACATTAAGTGGGGATTATAAATAACTGTGGATGTCAAACACCTCTTCAGTTCTCTATTAAGAATGTCTTCTAATTGCTCTTCCTCCTCCCCTCAGTGTCCCCAGCTGCCTGCAGCAGCAGCCCTGTTACAGCAGAGTGATTGCTGCTGCCTGAGCATGTTGTGCCAGCAGAGAGCTCTCGTATTTAACAGCCTCTTCCCTTCATGACTAATGGAGATGCTGGGCCACTCTGAAGCATCATTTCCCTTGCAGTCTTCAGAGGGTTGTAATCCCTTTTTCCCTTTGCTCTGGCAGGAGAACCTGGAGAAGAATGGCTCCCAGGTGCTGGAGCTGGAGCTGGAGTTCGATGAGCGTGCAGTGCTCCTGGAGAACATTGTCTACCTGACCAATTCCCTGGAGGTTGGCCACACTGCAGGATCCAGTGCCTGCTTTTTGCTGGAGGAGCAGCCTCTCCGAAGGCTCCCAGCCTGTTTGCATTCAGTTCTGAGTGGATGTTGCTCAGTTCAATAGTTGTGTATCAGCTGTTCCATACAAGCATGAGACACTCCAGAGCCCCACTTCCAGCAGGCTCTGAGCAGGATGGCTGCTGGGGAGCCCAGGGAGTGACCTGCAGCAGCAGGTGGAAGGAGGTGGGCTTGTTGAGACCAGCTGAGGGGAAGGTCTCAGAGAAATCTTTGCTCCTTACAGAGTTCAAGCTGATGAAGCCTCCTCCTGGGGAGTGGGCTGGTGGTCAGACAAGGGACACTTGCTGGGAGTTACTGCTGGAGCTGCTGAGGCTGAGATTGCCCTCTCCTCAGGGAACATGGTGTAGCCTTAGCCAGGCTCCTCAGAGGCTGAGATCTCCAGGGATCTCTGTCCTCCAGGTGGGCACCAGTCCCCTTGGAGCAGGGAGGAGGTGACCCCCAGAGCTCCCTTCCTAACAGAGTTTAAATGCTTTGTGATTTAGGGGTGCTTTTCTTGCCTGGTGTCAGGGCATGGTTACTTTCCAGCTGTTTGATAGGTAACTGATAACTCCTGGTCTTCTCTCCAAAACCATTCCCCTCCTTCATTCCTTCCTCCCCTCCTCTCTGACAGCTGGATCACATTGAAGTCAAGTTTGCTTCTGAGGCAGAAGATAAAATAAAAGAGGACTGCTGTCCTGGAAAGCCATTCTCCACATTCAGAACTGAGGTAAAGTCCAAATCAGGTATTGGGAGCCTGAAGACTTAATTTAAAACCAAACAAAGCCCCCAAAAACCCAAACACAAAGGCAAATGTGCCACTGAAAAGCTTTGCTCAGGCATGAACATTGGATTTGTTCTGTCCTGGAGGCTTGGAAGAGTTAGTGAGCAGTGGGTAAGATGAGTGTGCAGCAGTTTCATGTATGAATAGTTCTAGCTCTGACACTTCCTAACAGTCCAAATGCCATGGATTTCCCTGAGTACCTCCTGGGAAGTTGTGTGTGCAGAGCTGGCTGCTCCCCCTCTGGCACCAAGGGTTCCTCACTCAAGTACTTGTGGTGGAAGATGTTTGTTTTACTCTGGTGCCTCCTCTGAGGCTTGGCTGACAGAGCCCTTGTCTCCTCTCAGCCCAGCGTGTCCGTGTCCCTGGTGAACCCTCAGCCATCCAACGGCCACTTCTCCACCAGGCTTGAGATCAGGCAAGGAGACAACAGGGAGATGGTGATCCGGCGCCTCATGAAGCTGGACAGGGGAATCAAAGGTGAGCTCCTGGCACAGCTGGGCTGGCACAGCTGGGCTGGCACAGCTGGGCTGGCACTGCCAGCACAGGTGACAGGGAGCTGCTGCAGCTTGTGCTTGGCAGCAACCAGTGGTGTGTTTGAGCAAGGATAGAGATGACACACAAGTGAGTGAGCTTTTCTGTGTCTGTTCCTCTTTAGTCTCTTGTTGTGCCACTGGTACCCTGAGCCCTAGTCTCAGCCAGAGGTGATTGTGGATAATACAGGGATTCTGGGATAATATTTCCCCTTGTGCTCTCAACTTCCAAGAGAGTTAGTCTATAGCCTGTGTGGTCAGTGTAACTGTTCATCCTGACAGCCTAAGGGTTGTCTCTGCAAGGAGCACTGCTTTGGGGTGGATTCCTTGACATGAATGGCTTTTCTTGGCAAGAAGCACTGTTTCTATTAGCCTGCTTGTTTGCAACAGCAATACTCTCCTGTATTGTATTTTGGGGAAACACAGAGTAGCATGACACAGTTCCATGGCAGACCTTGCTGAGCCAAGCACTAGGTTTCTGGGCAGTGGGATGAATGAAATCAGCTCTCTGGAAGGAGCAGCAGCTGTGTTCTGTGGAGGAATGCAGGAGCTCAGAACCAAACAAGCCTGCAGCACTCGGAGCTGGGATGGAACTGGAGCTCATCCAGCAGCTCGTGGCATCTTTCCTCTTTCAGTAGATTTCAACAGCTTGTGTTGATATTAACATTTATTTGTGGAACAAAGACAGTTCCCCCCCTGGGGATAGTGCACCCAGAGGAACATATGATCAAGCACAGAACAAAACACAGGCAGCAGGAAGTGCAGTGTGCTCCTGGAGATGGGTGTCTGCTAGCCTTCTGCTGGCTGGGGAGCTTGGGAGGGCTGAGGCTGCACAGTGACTCTCTCCCTGCCTTTTGCAGCTGGCACTGTTCTCTTGGTGCACAAGGGCTACAAGGCAGGGGGAGGACTGGCTGAAAGATCCTAGCCTTCCTACTGCTTCTCCTTGGTCTGTGCAGCAGTGTGCATTTGAACAGGGAGCTGTGCTGGAAGCAGTCTCTGAAATTCCTTGCTCAGAAGATCCCATAACTGTTCAGTCACTCCTAGCTGCCCCAGAGCCAGATCTGAGTGCCTGGAGTGTGCTCCTGGAAGTTGTTGCTGTGGTTTGTCCCCACTCCTGCTGGCAGCTTGCTGTGTAACCACTGCCTGGCTCTTTGGGCTGGGGTGTTCCTGCTGGGAGGATGTTTCCCAGGAGCAGGTGCAGAGGTTGTGCTGTTGAGTGCCTCAGCTGTGCTGATGCCCCAGGCTGAGCTGCAAGTGTCTCCCCTGCAGATCTGTCCCGAGTGAAGCTGCTGAGGTTTGATGATCCTGTGCTGGGGCCTCGCCGTGTGCCAGTGCTGGGCAGAGAGGAGGCAGACAAGAGTCCCATTCTGGAGCAAGCCATCTTCCACATTGACCTGCAGCAGAAGCACGTGGCTGTGACAGAGCATGGCCTGACAAGGGACATTGGGGACACCATGGTCTATCTAGTCCATTAATGTGGCACTGAGAGGCTTCAGAGAGTGACTCTGAGAGCATCTGCAGTGAAGAGAGATGAGGAGTTGTTCTATAAACTGAAACCAGCCCAGACCTCTGCATGCAGGCTGACCCTGGCTCTTCTTGTGGCTACAATAAAACTCTTTTCCTCAGGCCCTCTGCCTTTCTTTGAACAGAAGCAGTTCTCCTGGCTGTTAACACAGCTCTCTTCCCTGTCAGCTGTGGCCAGGGCTACAGTACCACAGTCAGGATTCCTCTCCCTCCTCAAGAGGCTGAGAGCTGGCTAGAGAAGCTAGTTCTAGGTTCTACACCTCCTGTTATGGAGGGGAAAGAGTCATTTGCAGTGAGCCTGGTGCCACCCCCAGGGCACTGGCACAGCCTGCCAGCTCAGGAGTGCTTTGATGCTGCAGAACTCTTCAGCAAGAGTTAACTAAGAAAGCTTCCCTGCTGCTCAGCTCTTCCCTCTCCTGTAGCAGACACTAGGACTGACTTCTCCTGCCTTATTCTTCCTTAGAACTATTCATAGAGCCACTCCAAGCAGAAAGGTTAAGCATTCTTTTTGTGGGCTTGGAAGTGTGATGTTTTTTGCTAATTTCAGGGCTATTGCAGGCTGCTTTTCCCCTTTTTGAGTTATGAATCATCCCAAACAGCTTCAGGACATGTGCCTGTGGCTTGCTGAAGGTGGCTGGTGACAAGCAGCATGCTGTGCTCTGCATCATTGCTCTGCAGCAGTTTCACACCTCTTGGGGCTCCATATGGCTTCCTATTTGAACTTCCTCTCGTGCCAGGGCAGGAGCTGCCATGCCCACAGCTCCAGCACTGCTGAGGGCTGCTTCCTGCCTCTCCCTCCAGGAGCCCTTGGAAGAGGCCAGGTCTGCCTGTGGAGAGCCAGGTGCAGTGTGAGCTTCCCCTTGCTCTTGCTTCTCATCACTCCTGCCAAGCAAATACTGGTGTCTTTGACAAGGGAACAAAGGTGATTCCCTAGCCTGTGGCAGGCTGGAGGCCAAATCCTGATACTGACCCTGCTGGAACAGCAGTGGGCAAGAGGACATGTCTGTGGTGGGCAGAGGGGTCTCTGCTGCTTCAGGTGAGCTTGCTGTGGGGAGCTGCTGCTGCTCCTGGGTGCAGCCTCTGGGAGAAGAGGTGTGCAGGATGCAGAGGGCAGGGTCTGGAGCCATGGAGCCCTGGCACCTTTCTTGGTGCCCAGCAGCAGGGATCATGGCAATCAAAATCTCTCCACCATGGTTGTATACACCTAGCACCTGATGTGTCCAGCTGCTAAACACCTGGCTGAACAACAGGGGTGGCTCTCAGTGTCCAGGGAACCAGCCAAACGGAAGGGCTAAGGAGCTGGGGTTGTGCTTTGCCTCTGCTGCCTTGTTGGCTTCCAGGAGATGTCACTGCTCTGCTGCTGCTGCTGCTGGGGTTTTACCCAACAAAACCTAGCAAAGGGATGAAGAGGAGGACTTGGTATTAGGTTTCCCACAGCATGGACAAAATTGTGGCCTTATGGGTAGCCTTTACCTTATGGTTTTGGGCAGAGAAAGGTGGCAAGAGGAAGCTCTTAGGAAGCTCTCTTTTTCTTACCCGAGGCAGTTTTTGAAGCACAGGAATCTACAGCCACAGAGAGCAGGATTCTTGCTGTTGTTCCCTAGCTCTTCCAGTTCCCTGCTGTAACACCACAGGACATTTCCTTGGCTCTCTTGTGCCCTCCAATTTTCCTCTCTTCAGGAGATGGTGTGGATGTTCTCTGAAGTGTGAGGCACAAATAACAGACTGTAGCAGCTTTCTGGGGTGAAATGTGGAGTCCAGAGGAGCAGCAGTGCCAGCAGCTGCACCCTGGATGGAGCCTGGCAGGGTGCAGAGATGCTAGCACTAAACTCCAGGGAGTTAGATGTGCCCCTGGCACCAGCAGGGTGCAGAGATGCCAGCACTAAACTCCAGGGAGTTAGATGTGCCCCTGGCACCAGCAGGGTGCAGAGATGCCAGCACTAAACCCCAGGGAGTTAGATGTGCCCCTGGCACCAGCAGGCTGCTGGGCACACTCCACACTCTTCCTCATGGCCACAAGCTGCTTGCTGTGTTTGAGCAAGGAAAGCTCTGCAGGAGGAATGTGCTGGTGTGCCAGAGCTGAGCCTGCTGCTGCTGGGGTGGGAGAGCTGGGAGAGGACACGTGCCAGCAGGTGGGAACTGCTGTGGAATGTGGGAATGTCTCTGGTTCCCTGTGCTGGGGCTGCTCCCAGGCTGGAAGCTGTTGCTCTGACAGGGTGGATGTGCCTGAGGTCACTGTGCTCCTTCCTGGATAGTGTCTGTGGATGGGACTTGTGTCCTCCCTGCTCTCAAGGAAGGAGCTGAGTTAGGAGCTCCATCCTCAGCTAGTGTTATAGAGAATCTGGTGTGCATGTATATAAAGCATCTGTGTGTAAGCCATTGAGCTGGTGAGAAATGGATGCTCAGTGCTGGCTCTGTGCAATCTCTCTGCACTGAGACTGGAGCAGGCTCCTCTTGCTCAGGAATTCAGTTCAAAGCAGTTTATTAATCCCTGCAGGCAGAAGAGAGAATTATTGACTCTGTGGCACCAGCAAAGTACCCAGAATCTATTATTTTGTTTAAAGCAGAAACAGTTTTTCTTCAGCAGTGCCTCTGTGTGTCAGAAGGATTGCAAGACCTCTGCTGAGTTATTTTCTGCTCAAGTGGGGAGCAGCAGAAATCATCCTGAGGAGCTGCAGATGATGCACAGTGGCTGCTGGGCTGCCCAGGGACTGGGGAGGCTGCTTTGGAAGGGTCTTTGCTAGCATTTGGGCTGTGATCAGCTGTTGGGCTGTGGCACTGGCACAGCCTGTCCTGTCCCCCTGGGCTACTGAGCTTTGGGAGCTCACTGGGAAGGTGACACCTCCAGCACCCAAACAGAACCTTCCACCCTGGGAAAATGGATAGTGGCCCTTGAAGCCTCTTCCAGTGAAAGCAGAGAGCAGGTCACAGCATGGCTCTTGGCATCCAAGAGGTAGTTTGTGGTGAGAGTGAGATGCTGAAGTCCTTATGGGGGTTGTGACTTACTCTGGAAGCACTGGCAGAGATGGGACCAGCCCAGGACAGCTGTGCCAGGGAAGGTTTAGCTTAGTTACTGCTCTGACTTCCTGAATGCCTCAGGAGCTCCTGCAGCAAGATGATGCTGATGAGTGAAACCCTGTTCCTGTTGCCTGTGTCCTCCCACCCAGTGCCCAGTCCCCAGCTGCTGTGTGGGTGACTCAGGAGGGGCTGGCACTGTCTGCCCCAGGCTCCTTTCATGGGTATGTGACCATCCTCCTCCTTCCACAGCTCTGGGAAATCATCCTTGGAGCTGGAGTTTCACCTCAGCACTGTGGTCTGAGGGCTTTGTCCCTCACAGTGGTGACTGAGGTATGCCAAGCTACAAGGAGAAGGAACCTGTCCTGCTTGAAGTGAGACAGTTGCAAGAAATAGCTCATTTGGAGTTGTCAGAGACATGTCCCTAGTGCAGAGAGCCAGGGCTGTGCTGGCCCAGCCAGAGAGCTCGGGGTGACTGAGGCACCATGTCCTCAGAGGTGCCCTGGGCTCTGCTGATGGCACTAGCCTGGAGAGCCCAAAGGACAGCTGGCACCTTGCTGCCAAAGCACTGTGTGTCCCAAGGATTGCTCTGAGAGGGGCTGGCACCAGGGGGGCTTGTGGGGACAAGCAGCCCAGCATGCTGGGGCTGGGGCTGGCCTCCAGGGACTCTGAGGAGCTGCCCATGCCCTGTTTGGGCACACAAGCAGCATGCCTCTTGCACTGGGATGGCAGCTGTGAGCAGGGCTGTGTGTGTGTCCCTGCAGCTGCTGTGGCACTGCACAGCCTGCAGCAGATGCTCTGCAAGGGAGCAAGGAGATCTTCAGGAGAGAGCGAGAGCCAAGGGCTTGCACACACTGAGCATCTTCTCCTCCTGCTCTCAGTGAACCCTGGGGGTGTCCAGCACCCCTCAGAATCTGACTGGCCTGTGCTGAAGGGACTGGGCAGAGGATCCCAGGGCACAGGCTGGAATGAGCTACCCCTGCCCACAAGCCCTGGATTGGGTCTGGAGCTGATCCTGAGCTCACACTTGCTGAGGAGAGATCTTGGCAGCATGTGCAGGATAAGGTGGAGCAGCTGCTGCTTGGGTGGGTAAATCCTCCTCTCTCCTTCCTGCCAGCAGCCCCTTGTTCCCAGCCTCAGACCCAGCAACCCTCCTCCTCCTTCCTCTCTGTCCTGACTGGAAACAGCCACCCCAAAACAAAATGGAAAGAAACATTCCTGCGTTTTTTTTCATGCAAAAAGTTTTAATGGTAAGAGAGGAGCTTCCATGGTCTGGAATATTGCAGGTGTTGGGCACCCAGAGCATCCCCAGGCCCCACATCTCCCCTGGGTGAGCCCCAGGTGCCCTCATCCCCTCAGCTCCCACTGCTTTCATTACTCTACAGGCTACAGAGCTACACATTAGTGCTACAAACTTAGAGGAATAAACTTCTGAGGACTTTAAATGTTTCCAAACCATTCTTTTCCAGTGGCAGAAATAGAAAATAAATATCTTGGTTTAATACAAAACAGAAAACTAATATCTCTGTGTTTATTGACTTCTCTCTTTTCCCTGATCGTGTGTTAAGCTGCAAAAGCCTTTTAAAAAATGAACTGCACATCATGGAGAGAAATAGGAAGCCTCACTGAGTTTGTACAAGTGTCTCTGAACAATAAACTGAATGCATCTGCTTTATCTATTCCTGCTACCCATCACCAAAGAAGAGAAGGCTATAGATCCTACTGTGGCTAAGCATATACAGCTAAAGCTAGTCCCTTCTGCTCTCCCAAGCCTATGGCATAGCTGCAGCATTCCCTTCCAAGCTTCCCTGGCCTCGGGGCAGAAAGAATTCCCTGCTCTGCCCCACAGGGATCCAGGGGATGTCCTTCTGCTGAGCCCTGCTGCCTTCACTGTTTGTTTCAGTCAGAACTTTGGTATAAATATGTCTTTTTTCCCCCACTTGTAGGACAGGTACAACCTCCAGAGCCTGCCCACTGTTGGGTGTCTGGTGTGACAGCCTCCAGAGAGCTTTGGGATCCCTTCACAGCATCCCCTGGAGTGGAGACCAAGGGATCAGCATCTGCAAGCTCCCACTGACCTCCCCAGTAAGTCCTCCCAGCTCCTCCTGGGCAGCCTTGGGGCTAAACAAGGACTTTTATGAGTATTTGAAATGTTACTTCTTAACTGGGGAAGGTACTGAGACTGAAGGCAAACCCCTGAAAACCTTAGAAATCTATAGCTATAATTACACTTAAATGATGGAGTTGCACAAAGGAACTGCACTAACTGTTGGGCAAGGAGTCAACCTCCTAGGAGAATGATAAATGTACACATGACCTGAGACCTTCCTGGGGCCAGGCTCTGTGTTCCTTTCCCAGGGCTAGGGATGGAGGGACAGGCTGGTGGGACACCCTCCTGCTCCTGGGCTGGGCTCAGAGGCTCCAGGCTGGAGGAGCTGCAGGGCTGGAAGCTCTTCAGGAAAGGCTGCATGTCTCCTCAGGTGATTTGCTTGGCTCCTCTGAACGTGGAAGAGATGTTTGGTGCTTTAGCAGACCCAGCTGGTGTCTTTCCCAGGGTGATCAGCTTCTCTGTGTGGACGAGGACCACTTGTTGGGCTCTGCCTTGTGACAAAGCTCCAGGTTAGCTCCAGGAGGCTCTGCTCTAGCCTGGGATTTTGGAAGAGAGAGGTTAGAGTTCTAATCCCTCTTCCTTGGGGAAATGACACTGTCTAGATGCCTTCTCCTGAGCTGCCAGGTGGGAAGGTGGAGAGGATGTGGCAGTTCTGCTGAGTGGCTGCAGGAGGAAGCCAGTGGGCAGAGGTGTCTGTGGGAGCAAGATGCTTAGCAGAGCTCTTGCTTTGAAGTGTGTCTTGTCTCCAGTTCTCTCTCCATACATATTTTGTCTATATTTAGGGCACATCACCATAGCATCCAGGCACTGAAATATCCTCTGCAACAAACTGAGACATCTGCCCCAAAATAGCTGCCTGCTCTTCCACCACAGATTCTGCTGCCCCTGCCCATGGCTGTGTGTGTGCACACCTGAGTCCCAGCAGCCCAGGGCTCTGCTGGTGCAGAGGGTTGAGGGCCAAGGCTCCAGACATCTGTGAGCTTCTCCATGTGCTTGTGTGAAGACCTCAGTGCTGTGCCATGAGCTGAATGGCTGTGCAGACTTGCCTGGGTGCATGGGTGCTGTGAGACCTTATTGCTCTTTATCTTGGTATGAGAAGGTGGTTTGGTTCCATGGAAAAGGCAGTGTTCTGGATGGGCAGTGTCAGCAGCATCCAGCTGTTGTGAGCCCAGATGTGCAGAGAGACTTTGTGGCTTGTCAAGTCTTGAGGTGTGCTGAGCACTCGTGGCTTTCCCTGGAGCTCCTGGTGTCCCCTGAAGCTCAGGGCAAAGCAGGGCCTGTCCTTCCTCCTGCAGGCCTGGGGCTGCACTCCCTTCTCTCTGCTGCTCTGAGCTTGGAACTTCTCAGCCCCAAGCTGAAGTTCAGATTCTTCCTTGCTGCCTGGACTCACACTCCTGCTTCTTGTGGGACAGCCTGCTCCCCTGGGAGATCAAACTGACAGGGTGCCTGACTTCCCCCTACATCTGTCTGAAGCCCCTGGTGAGTTCTGGTTCCTTGTTTGCTTCTCCAGATGCCTCTCTGCATGCAGATAGCCCTGAGCTCCCTCCTGAGCACCAGCAGCTGGTGATGTGCTGTGAGGAGACAGCCATGGGGGTCTTGCAGGGCAGTGTTAATTGCTGATAAGGAGGGAAGATGTTTGTCCCATCATCTCCTTCCTGGCTCTCTGGGGATGCTGAGCTCTGCTGGAGCTGGGGGCTGCCAGCTGCCCTTCCCTGCAGCCTGTGAGAGCTGGGGTGGGTTAGGAGAGGGAATGGGAGAAGTAGAGGTGCTCTTGCTTGTAGAGCCAGCTTGGGAGGGTTTCTGGTTTAGTTTCAAAGGGATGAGAGGAATCTTCAGCAGAGAAGAACCACATGTCTGCCCTGAGACACTCCACTGCCTTTGGGGTGGCACTGATGCCACCTTGGTTTTGTGGTCACCCTCTGATGTGCATCTTGCATCACCTTTTCTACCTGAGCAAGCTGCACATCTTCAGCTTGCCAGGATTCTGCTGCAGGTGCTTGAGTGCTGACAGAGAGCACAAGGTCAAGAACTTCTCTGTGCCATTGCAGGTTTCTGTGCTGCTGAAAATCCCTGCAGGCACACACAGGCTTCTGCTCCACAAAGTCTGAGAGAGGGAAGGAACTGGGGCTGCAGGCTGGGAAATGATTTTATCCATTCCCTTTTCATACTTCCAGGAGAAAACATCCTTCCCTGAGGCTGTGCCAGTGCCTCCAAGAGATTCTGTGTCCCAGTGGAGTTAATGCCATGAGTTCTGTGTGCAGGTAGCCAAGGATGTGCTCTGACAGCAGTTCTGGGTGAAGCACAGGGCTGCACTTAGGAGATGCTGTGCTCAGTGGTTGTGGCTGGGGTGGGAGATGCTGCTCTGCAAACCAGCCCCAAACCCCAGAAGCTGTTGTGCAGGGGTTAGCAGGGCACAGCTCTCCACCTTGGCCTGCTCTTGCCTGGATTCACGGGAGGATGCTTGGAGTGGGGTTCAGCAGGCTGGGGCTGCTCTGTGGCATGGACACTGCTGAGTTCTGCTCTCTGCTGTGCAGACAATGTTTCATGCACCTTAGGTAGACCTAAACCCATGAATTGCACTGAGGATATTTACAGAAGCACTGTCTGGATTGGGTGGGTGATGGGAAGGAGCTGGAGTGAGTCCATGCTCTGCTAGGAGGTAGCTGACAGGTAATTAGAGGAATCCAAGCAGTGAGGAGGAGCAGGATTCAAGGATTCAGTACCCTGTCTGCAGAGCCTAAGTGGCTGCAGCAATGGCATCTCCCTTTCCTCTCCAAATCACCTTTTAAACTGCATTCTGTTTGGAGCTCCTGGACTAAAACCAAACAGAGAAGCAAGCAAGCAAGCAACCTAACAAAAATATCCCAGTGAACCCCACCAAAGGCAACAAAAACTGTCAGCTGGGAACCAGCTGATCTTGATTTATGGTTTCTTTATCCTGCAGAAGCAGGAAGGTAATGAAGCAGTGTTTTGATCTCAGTGGGCTTTCCTGCAGCAGTGAGGAGATCAAAACAAGCTTAACTGTTTCTGATACCTGCACACTTCCTTTCTCCTGCCTTACAGGCAGCTTGACAGGACACCAAAGAACAGCAGTGCTGGGGCTGCCACAAAGCCTGGGGCAGCGTGGGCTGCTCCAGCCACGCTTAGCACAGCCAGGGCCAGGCCAGGCCTCTCCCTGGGGGGTTGGATGCTCTCCTGTCCCCTCCTGCTCCNATGGGCTGCTCCAGCCACGCTCAGCACAGCCAGGGCCAGGCCAGGCCAGGACTCTCCCTGGGGGGTTGGATGCTCTCCTGTCCCCTCCTGCTCCCCTGGGATCTCCTCCCCTAGTTCTCTGCAAGCCTCAGCCTTGCAGCTCCTGAGGGTGTTGGTGCATGGAGGTGTGGGGAAGATCTGCCCCTGGCCCTGGGCTGGGGAGCAGAGGGGGTGGCAGGCTGGTGGGGAGGGGTCCATGAGGCTGCTGGTCCCTGGCAGCAGGCAGGGGAGGAGCAGGAGCTCCGCTCTCAGTTAGCAGAGATGCTGCTGTAGCTCTTCTTGACGGGGAAGGTCAGCGCCGAGAGGTCCAGGGAGAAAGCCTTGGGGTGCAGTGCCCGGCGCTGGGGCAGGGGGCTGGAGCCCAGCCGGGGCGAGTAGAGCACGGCCAGCTCGGGGCCCAGCAGGCTGCCCTCGGGCAGCAGAGCCTCGGGCACGGCCAGGGGCTCCGTCCTGCCCCGCGGCAGGCTGGGCGAGGGCTGCAGGCTGTGCCGCTTGGGCGGAGGGGGACTGTGGTTCTGGAACCTCACCGTCTTCACTTGCTGCAAGGAGAAGGGCAGCAGGGTCACAGGGGGAAGGGGCAGCCACCCACCCGCCCTGCTCTGAGCTGCCCCGGGAGCAGCAGATGCTTGTGGAGAAGCCCAGGGAGATGTGCAGCTGGTGGCAGGGAGCAGCACAGAGCTGTGCAGCAGAGCCAGCTGCTACCACACAGACCCGGGGCAGGTCCAGAGAGACAGCACCCGAGCTAGCAGGGGACAGTGGAGGGGAAGGATGGCAGTGTGACAGGAGGAGGGGGTGAGCTGTCCTGCCATGCCCCTCGCAGAGAGCCCATGGGTTCTCTCCAGCTGGTGGTGTTCCTCCGGGGAGCTCTGAGGTTGGTTGGGCTTTCAGGGAGAGGTGCAGTGGTTTGCTTCCTGCCTGCCATGGGCAGGGGAAGGTGTCACCAGGGGTAGGTGTCACGAGGGGAAGGTGTCACTGTCACCAGGGCAAGTTGCAGAATGATGTTTTTTTCTTTATGAAATCTTGCTCTGGCTGTCAGAGAGGAAAGAAATTCCTGTTCCCAATGGCTCAGCCAAAGTGTCGTGGGGCAGATGGGGAGCTCTGACATCAGGTGTAACACCAGCTCCGGGGTGTTTGCTCATCCCCTCCCAAACCTTGACGGGATTCTTGCCTGATTTAAGACCTCAGAAAGATCTCAAGATTCAGTTGTCCCTGAGCATTGGTTTTCACAGGAAGACCCTGCAGCCCCTTGCCTTTCTGAAGGGCTGGAGCTGAACAGCAGGGTCTGCAACACAGACACCTGATTTCTGAAGGCAGGTCCCCATCCCAGTGACTTCTGTCAGGACAAAACCTGGTGAGAAGGGAGTGAAGCCCTCGGGGGGTTTGGCCTGCTTGCTGCTGAGCTGAGCCTGCCTGGGGGACCCCGGAGCAGAGCAGGTGCCCTGTGGCCTTACCTTCTCAGCACTGTTGCGGGAGGTGTCTGGCTTCACCAGGATGGATGGTGGGGCTGATGCTGGAGGCTTGGCAGCTGCCTCGCTCTTTGCTGGAGGCTCCTTGGCATCCAGGATCACCGAGCTGCACACCGAGGGAGTTCTGCTCTCCCCTCCTCTGACCACCAGTGCTGGCAAAGCCTCCTGGGGAAGGTTTGGCCTCGTGGCTGCCTCGGGCATGCTGGCTGCAGGAGGGATGCTGAGCTGCTGGTAGAGCTGGAGCTGCTGAGGCCTCACAGCAGCCATGGGAGGACGTCTCAGGGACCCAGCAAGCTGCATGGGGGTCCCTGCCTGCCCTGGCCTCTGCAGGGACCCATCTGTGGAGCAAGAGTCAGTCAGCAGGGATCCAGAATGGTACAGACAAAGCCAAGAGCCAGAAGCCAGTAGTGGTTACAGCTCTGCACTCACAGCTCCTTCACAGGGATGCTGTGGTCACTATGTGCCTTCCCCAGGCAGTGGGATCAGTGTCACCACTGCCTCCTTGGCCTCTCCTTGGTGGGCAGCTGCTCTGCTGGACACCAACAAGGCTAACTAACAAAACTCTCCACTCAATCCCCCATACCTGCACAACATCTCATGGCACAGAATTTCTTCTGCCTTGGATAGGTCACTCTGTGTCTGCAAAGCTGCATGTCAGCCCAAGAGCCCACCCGTGGGTGAGAGGAGATGCTGTGAGCCCCTGGGGAGTGGCTGGTGTCTGCTCACATCACGCTCAGCCTGAGGCAGGAGACTGGGGCCACCTGGCAGAGCTGCTCTTCTCCTGGCAATGGTCACCTTCAGGCTGGAGCCAGCATCCCTGGAAGTGTTGAAACCCCACGTGGAGCTGGTGCTGAGGGACACGGCTCAGTGGTGACCTGGCAGTGCCAGCTTGATGATCTTAGAGGTCTTGTGCAAGCTTAATGCTTCTGTGCTTTTATGTCTGGTGCTAACTGCAGGCAGCTAGGGTGGTTTGGAGAGGGACAAGCCTGGCTTCTCCCTCCCCCAGCCCCCTCCCCAGGCACTTACTCTTCCTGGCGCTGCCGCGGCCCCGGCGCAGCGCTGGCTGCGCGCTGGCCACGCTCCGGCCCGGCGACGGCACGGGCACGGGCAGCAGGGCCCGCGGGGCTCGGCTCTGCCGCGGGATGCTCTCTGCCAGGCTCCCCTGCGAGGACAGCGACGAGCTCGAGAGGGTCCAGGAGGCATAGAGCGAAGGCATCTTCGAGTCGGAGAGGTTAGCTTTCCTGTTTGGAAGGGGAAAGAGAATGAGCTGGGACTAGGATTGTGGTTCTGCGAGGGGAAAGAGGAGCCTGCCCCAAAGGGAGCTCAGCGGTGTTCCTGTGCCTGCTCCCCTCCCATCTCAGGATGACACAGGCAGCTCAGGCTCCTGGTTCCCTGGAAACAACGGCTTTCATCTTTCTGCACCTGATGTATGGCAAATTGTTCCCAAATAGGCTTAGGATTCCTTGCAGAAACCCCATGGATTTCAGAAGGGATCTCCAGGCAGCAGCCCTCCCTCTGCACTTTGCCCACCCGAGCCCCCTCCTCCTTTCCTGCCCAGGACCATGCTGGATGGCACCTTGGGCTGCAGCTGTACCAGGCACCTCCAGCACAGGGCAGGGCCAGGAGGACTGGGCAGAGGCAGGACCTGGCTCCAGCCTCCCCTGCACTGTTTGGGCAGCTCCTCCCCTGCCTTCCCTAGAGAGGACATCTTCATGCTTCCACCTGGAGCCATCAAATTCCCCAAACCCTGCCCACCTTACCCTCCTCAGAGTGTCCAGACCCCTTCAGGGAGTGGGGCACGAGCAAGTTCCTCTGCTAGCTGCTGCAAGGAAGGACAAACTGCTCCTCTGCCTCTTCTCTGCATTTTGGGGGGGTGTGGAGGAAGGATTTATGGTTTAATAACCGAGCAGTGATTCATCAGATAGCTCAGGCCTCAGTGTCCTATGAAGACATTTCCTAAGGAGGACAGAGGAGCAGCTCCAAAGCCAGCACTTTATGAGGCTCCTCAGAGGGGCTGGGCTGTGCTCCTGCTTGGTTTTGGCTTCTCTTTATTGCTGAGGTGGGGCCCTGCTGTTATTGGAGGCTGTGTGGTGAAGAAATGAGCTGCAGAAGCAGACTCATCCCCAGCTTTCCTGCTTGAATGTGGGCAGGGGGCAGGGGCCAATGCTGGGAGCAAGGCAGCTCTGGGATCTGCCTCTGATTGCCCCTCAGTGCCAGGTCCTGGGCAGGGAGATGTGTGAGGAAGGGATCCCATGGCAGCAGAGCTCCCTGTGTCCATCCATCTCTATCCCTACTCCCACAGATGGAGCTGGACCATGGCAGAGAGACTCCAGTCCTGCTCCAAAGGATGGAATCACACTCCTGGGAGAGGTCTCCTGGCTTACTCCCCTCAGGAGAAGGAGAGCACTGCCTCTATGAGCTGTTTTTCATGTCTCTGCCCAGCCTGAGTGTCTCTCAGGGGAACTGAGGACACAGGCCATTGGGTTTTTTTCTCTCCTAAAGTGTGTATTATAATTATTGCTCTTTCTGATGCATGTTTGGTTGTGTCCAGGGCTTAAATACCTGCTCCAAAGACAGTATTTTGACTCCAGAAGAGCCTTCAGCTTGTGGTTTCCCTGCTGGAGTCATCCCAAAGGAGTAAAGGCAAGCCTGAGCACAGAGACACTGCTGTTTGTCCTGCTGCCAGACCAAGCCATCAAAGTCTGCTGGACCTGCAGCTCTCTGCCAAAGCCCTGGCACCAAATGAGACAGCCCAGGGAGAGGCTGCTGCTCTCCCTCCTGGCATCCCAGCTTTCAAACAAGTGGATGCTGCTGACTCAGCTGGACTGTGTGCCCCCTCCCCAGGAACACTGCTGGACCTCTCACTCCCTGCCATGGCACCTGGAGCAGAGGTGCTTCCCACGTGCTGTGTGCAGCCAGGGAGGTGCAGGAGGAGACATAAAAGGTGCTGCCAGGCCCCATCCCACCCAGCCAAGGCATCCCTGCTCCTTGTCCATCCTGCAGGGTTTTCTCTGTGGAATGAGAAGAGCCCAGACCCCATGTGTCCCCTCCTCAGCTAGCACTGCCAGCAAAGGTTTGGGTGCTGCTGGTCCTGGGGAAAGGACTTGTAGGGAAGGAGCTGCCTGTAACTTCAGGCCAGAGGGGGTGGGAATAAAGGAAGAGCCAGCAGGAAGCAGATCCCATCAATGGTTTCTGTCCCAGAAGTGCCAGCCAAAGGTGACAAGCACTGGGGAAGAGAAAGCTGCCCTTCTGCACCTTGCCCAGCCAGTGCTCCAGTGCAGTGACTGCATGAGGGCAGAGCAGGGTGAAAGAGTGCAGCTGGATGCTCTGTCCAAGTGATAGTATCACAGGATCATTCTGCCTTTGAAGGATGTGGTGAGCCAGAGGCCCTGCATCTGCTCACCTTGGGCATCAGCTGGAGGGGCTGGAGGAGCACTGCTTGTACAGCAATGCCTGTGCTCACCCACCTTCCTCCCTCTCCTCCTCCTGCTGCCCCAGACCCCTGCAGAGACTAGCACTGAGGCTTCAGCTGCTGCCATGGGAGCCTTTGGGAATGAGGTGGGCAAAGGAGGAGGAACCTGGCTCTGCTCTGGGCTGGTGAGGAAACCAGAGTCGAGGACTACCCCATACCTTTAAAGACTTCTCTCTCCCTGCTGTTCAGATCAATCCTGTGCAAGTCTGACTATAAACACCCCCTCCCTCCTCCCTATGGCTCAGTTTCCTTACGTACATGTAGGCTGAGATGGGATGCTGCAGATGGGGAAGAGTGACGAGGGCTGCTGGGTGCCCCAGAGCTCCTGGCGTGGGGCAGTAAGATGCACTGACCTGCAGGGAGGAGAACACAGAGATCACCCAGGGAATCACCCAGCAGAGCCTGCCCAGGCTGCTGTCACCAGCTCCCCATGGATGTTAGGAACAATTCCTTCCCCAGAAGGGTTGTCCAGGCCTGGTCCAGGCTGCCCAGGGCAGTGCTGGAGTCACCATCCCTGGAGGGGTTGAAAAGCCCTGGAGATGTGCTGCTGAGGGAGATGGGTTAGTGGTGAGCTGGCACTGCTGGGCTAATGTTGGACTCAATGATCTTAAAAGCCTTTTTCAAGCCAAGGGGTCCATGGTTCTGTGATCCCTGTGCACACTGGAAGGTGCCTGCTGTGCCATGCTGTTACTGGAGCACAGCTGCTGCAGGAGGTGAGAACAACATTCCCAGAAAGCCAAGCAGCCAGAGAGCATCCCTAGGGAATCTCAGGTTAGTGGGCAGCCAGTGGGCTGGGATGTGGCTCAGCCATGCTCTCCAGCAAGGACCACAGGAGCTGGAATGATGCAAGCTGCCAGGGCTTTCATCTCTCACTCCTCTCCAGTCTCGTTTCTAGTGGTCATGTCTCTAGCAGGGTGCTGGGGAAAACAGCAAGTGACTCACCAGCTCTTTAGTAAATTAAGTTAATTAAAACCACCCAGCAACTGTAGCTGCTGTCTCTGGGCCTGGAGCAGCAGGTCAGCTTCAAACCACCTCTGCATTGCTCATTTTCTAGCCCAGGCAGGGTCAGACCAGGCTCTCACAGAAGTGAAGTTGATTGGAAATGATAATTCTGGGTTAATGATTCTCATAAGCAAAACCTATCAAATTTGGGGACTTGAAGTTTCTTTTTGCTGCCAGCCTCTGGCTGCTGTTGCACCTCTGGGTCAGTGTTTGTCTCCTGCCTCTCTTGCCCTCTGCAGGGAAGCAGCAATCCTTTCCGAGCATGGGAGCTGCTCTGGCACTTCCAGCCACAGGAGAAGAGGCTGAAGGAAACATTCCCAGCCATGTAGAACTGATTTCAGCATTCACTTCTGATCTCCTGCAAGCCTTTGTGAGTACAAACAGTTTAGCTTCCTGCCTCTCCTTAAATCCCTCTCTTCCTCCACCTCCCTGCCTAGCCTGTCAGCAGCATCCTTCCCAGCTTGCCTCGTGATCCCAGGGGAGAGCCTGCCCAGTGGGGAGGGGAATCCCCCCTGTTCCTGATGCTCCTCGGCATTGCTTCCTGCAGGTTTCAGGTGATCCCTCCCCCAGAGCAGCCAGCAGCAGAGGGGAGCAGCAGCTCTCAGCCAGACCTTTCCTGAGCCAGGTACCAGCAGCCCCAGAGGGATGAGCTTGCTGGGAAGAGGCTCCTGCTGCTGCTGGAGGAGGCAGGAGCAGTTTGGCAGTGCCACTCTCCCCTCAGCCTGCAGCTTGCACAAGCAGACAGGCACAGGCATGGTGTGCCAGCAGCCAGCCCTCAGACTGCTGCTGGCTCCTGCCTGAGCCTGGCTTGGCACCAGTGCCAGCTGCTGCTGCTTATTGCCTTTTATGGGCCCAGGTGAGTCCAAGCTGATCCCTGCTGCTGGGCAGGCAGAGTGCTTTTGGGAAGCCCTAGGAACACCCAGCACAAGCTCCTCAGCTCTGCTGCCTGAGCCATGCCTTGGTGCATCACTGCAGGTGGGACTCTGCCAGGGGACAGCTGCTGCTCAGGGGGCTTCAGAGGGCACTAAAGATCTCCTTTCTCTCCCTCAAACCTCTGTACTCTCACAGCTTGGGGCAAGGGTCACAGATCTACAAGCTGCTGGGAAATCCCCACTTGTTTTGGCCCCCACCCCAAAGAAAGCAATGAACACTTCCATTCCAAAGGTGAGGATTCCCTTTTTAGATCAGCAGATCCAAGTGTATGTCCAGGACCTGCCTGGAAGCCTCCTTGCAGAGGAGAGGGATAGGAATGGGGTCCCTTGCTTTCCAGCTGGGTCACTGAGCTTGCTCTGCTGCCCTGTCCCCAGGGGTGACTGCTGCCGTGTCCCCAGGGGTGGCTGCTGTCCTGTCCCCAGGGGTGACTGCTGCCCTGTCCCCAGGGGTGACTGCTGCCGTGTCCCCAGGGGTGGCTGCTGTCCTGTCCCCAGGGGTGACTGCTGCCCTGTCCCCAGGGGTGACTGCTGCTGCCCTGTCCCCAGGGGTGGCTGCTGCCCTGTCCCCAGGGGTGGCTGCTGCTGGCACCACACCTCCTGTGATGCTAACCCTTGCTCGTGTCCAAGGCAGGTGCAGCACAGCTCCTTGCCTTCCAGCTGTCCTCAAGGGCCTTGCTGACACCCTTATCTCAGCCAGGGATGACCCTGGCTTGTTGTCTGGAAGGGCAAAAGCACCTCTGAGGAGGAGGACATGCTCCTGGGGAGAGAGAGGCAGCTCCCTCCCCGGAGAGGAGAGAAGCTCTGGTGCTTGGCTGTGGAGCTCAGGGGCTGTGGCTGCTCTGGGACCTCTCTGGGCTTACCTGGAGCCCTGGATGGGGAGATGGATGCTCCCTGGCTGCCAGGGAGGGTGGATGCTGCCTGCACATTCCTCCTGCCAGTGATTCACCACTAGCTCTGTGCTCATCTCAGGCAGGCACCTGCTGCTGTCCCATGGCATCAGGGCTGGGCAGGGAGGTTTCCACCTCCTCCCCTTGCCCAGCCTACCCCTGCAGCTCACCCTTGCCTGCCAGCTTATCCAGCCTAGGCTCCCGGGACAATTCCCACCTAAGCAGCTACATCCTTGCTTACTTCATTCTCCAGAGCTGTTTGGGTCTCAGGAGATGCTGTGGGATGCTGTGCTGTCTGGGGGGGCCTGAGGCACCACTGCTCCTCACAGCTCAGAGCCAGGCTCTGCTCCTGGGGGAACACTTGCCTCTGATCACAGGGGCAGCTCACCCCACAGCTTCTCCAGCTGACTGACAGCAGGGAAAGGACAAGCCAACACTCCCAGCCTGGCAGTGCTCTTCTGGGCACTCCTCAGGTCAGGCATCACAGCCCAAACCCAGAGGTGGAAGAGGGACGAGCTGCAGCCTGCCTGGTCCTGAGGACAACGTGGCTCCTGCCACAAAGCTCTGGGAGCCAAAGTGTTTAGGAGAAGGGAAACTCCAAGCCTTCGAGGGCAAATGTGAACAGGTGCACTCTGCTGCTCCTGCTGTGGGCAGTGGCTCATGCTGAGACATTTCTGCTAAGTGATAGTGGGTTTGTGAGACATGATACCATTTCAATTGAGTTATGGTTCTATTGCAAGGCTTCAGTTCCTTTCCCATAAACCAGGATCTAGCATCCAAGGCTCTTTGCAGGCTATTGCTAAGCACAAAATGCCTGCTGGGCTTTACTGCACAGACACAGCTACCAGGGGCTGCAGATTGCTTTACAAAGCAACCTTGAATATGGAAGGTGTCCTATAAATCTACACAAACCCTTTCTCTCTCTCCTTTCAGATGATCTGTGAAGAGTCTGCATTGAGATCTTTAGGGGTGAAGAGGGAATGAGCCTCTCCTCCCTCCTCAAGTGAAGAGTGGGTATGGTGCCAAAGCAATCTGTGTTTGCTATCCCAGCCCCAAAGGGAGCAGCTCTCAGCACAGCCCCAGGCTGTGAGGAGTCCTGGGAATTGCCATGCCCTGCCAGGATCTATTCCTCTGCAGGTGGATGGATGCAGGCAGAGCCCCGATTTAGGGCAGGGCAAAGAGCTCAGTAGCTTTTCAGAAGGGCTGACAGCTCTGCTTAGAGGCAGGAGACTGCTTCAGCATTCCTGCAGCTGTTCTGAGCTGGTGCCATGTGAGGCTCCTGTGCTGAGGCAGTCAGCCTTTGGGGAGAGCACTGGGCACCAGGCTGTGGGGATGGAGCTCTGGGATTCCTGTGGATGGGCTGAGGCTCACTGAGCTCCCTTGGGAGTTCACACTACCTAACTGCTTCCTAGCATGAAAAATCCCTTACTTTGCTAGCTAAGCTGTTTTCTCCTGCTCTCCTCCTGGAGCTCACTGCAGTGGGGCAGAAATCAGAAGGGAGATGTGCCTTATCTGTGCTTAGTTACCCTGATAACTCAATTCCTGTTTTTATGACTGCCTTTGGGTCCTCAATCTCTGAAGACAGACCTTTCCAACTCAAAAGGGAGGGAAAACCCCCCAGGGGCAGCCAGCTGTGGGTGACAAGTCTTACTGACACCCTCAGCATGGCTGCTTCCTTGCTGCACATCACTGCCTCAGCTGTTCCCTCGGTGCACCGAGGGCTGCTCCCCAGCATCCATGGAGTTGTGTTCAGCTTTGGGCTCCTCACTCCAAGAAGGAGCCAGAGGCACTGGAGCTTGAAGTAAGATGGGGGTAGGTCTCTTTTCCAGGGTTAACAGGGAGAGGACAAGAGCAAATGGCCTCAGGTTGCCCCAGGGGAGGTTTAGATCGGATATAAGGAGAAATTTCTTCCCTGAAAGGGTTGTTCAGCCTTGGCCCAGGCTGCCCAGGCTGGAGTCCCCATCCCTGGAGGGGCTGAGAACCATCTAGCTGCTCTGCTTAGGGCCATGGCTTAGTGTCCTGGGGGTGCTAGGCATGGCTGGACTGGATGAGCTGAGAGGTCTCTTCCAGCCTCAGTGATTCTGATGCTGTGCTGCTGGCCCAGCCTGGGCTGCCAGCCTCCTTACCTGGAGCGGGGTGCCGCAGGGAAGCTCAGGCCTCTGGCTGGCCTGGGTGGGCACGCTGGGGTTGCTGGAGCTGATGAGCACTGGGGAGCTGATGTGCAGGGCCTGGCGCTCGCCGGGAGCATGCACCATGCGGTTCAGCGTGTTGAGCGCAGTGGTGAGCGAGAACTGCCGCAGGCTCCTGCGCCGAGACTCGGGGCCCTTGGCGAAGGCTGGGCACTCTGCAGCCTTGCCCTGGCCACACGCTGGCTGCAGGGAGCCACACTTGGCCTGGGGGGACCAGTGGCTTTTGCTGCTCTGCAGGAGCTGCCTCGCTGTGCTGTTGGGCTGGAAGAGACAAAAGGAGACACGATGGCACAGGTGACACATGTCCGGGGGCTGCTCAGCTTTCCCTTCCTCCCCTCTCCTCCCACCCAGAAGCAGGGCTGTGGGCACATCTCTGATGACGTTACAGGTGATCTTTAGAAGCCTGTGGCTCACTTGCCTGCTGTGTTTGCAGGGACAAATCGTGGATGCAGAGTCAGTGATGCAAAGCTGACAGCAAAATGAGAATGGGTTTGTGAAGCTTGTTGCTTAGACAACTGGCTGCGGGGCTGAGGGCTCCTGCCCAGCTCTGCACAGAGAGCTTCACCTCTGCTCACAGCCTGTGGCTGGCTGAGGGCTGAGGGGAGCTGGCTGACTCCCTGGCAGAGCTAGAATCGACTCAGCTCTGACTTAGAAGGGATGCTGGGGCACATCTTCCTTCCCATGCTGTGCTGGCATGCTCAGGTGCACCTGTCAGCAGAGCCCTGGGGCTGACTCCAAGGCAAGAGCTTGGAGAAGCTCTTAGTGGTGGTGGCTGTCCCAGCACAACTACATCCACCCAGTTACTTCCCTGTGGGCCTGAATCCCAGCTCATTAACTGTTGGGTTTAATGAGAGAAGAGCCAGTTCCTATGTTTGCATGTGGGCAACGTTCAGAGAGTGGTTCCTGGAACCTGCTGATCAGGCAGTGTTGATGACAAAGGACATGTGGTGGCATTGGACTTGACCACCATGGCTGCCAGAGGAGCTAGTCAGGACTCACTGCTGACACTGACAGATGGCAAAGCTTTGGCATCCTCACCCGCTCGTGTGAGGCAAGGTGCCCAGCTCTGGGTGGCCCAGCATGGCTCTGACACAGGGGAGCTGCAGGTGTCTCAAGGACATTTGCCATGTCCCAGCTCCTCTCCTTAAAGCAGGCTTTGTTTCCAGGCCATGCTGTGTGCACGTGTACACACACATGATGCCAATATTATCTGCATGTAATTAAACCTTGGCCTACACCAGTAAGGTTTTCCTGCCCCTCTAAGCCCCAGGAGATGTGATGAAGGGGCAGCAAGCTGCCAGAGCCAGGCCAAGCCTTGCCTCTCCTGACACAGACCTACCCTTGCCTGCTCCCCAATTAACTCCTAATTCCTTGGTGGCTTTACGTGGCCCTGACTAACAGTTCCGTCAGCTCCAGACTCAACTAAGTAATTACTGAAGCTAAAATGACTTCATTAAGGGAGAAGACTTTTGACCCAAATGTATTAGAGCTCCAAACAGGATGTTCTAGTGGTGTGCTGGTTGGGAGCAGCCACAGAGCAGAGCCTGCTGCCAGTGCCAGGATCTCAGCTGTTGGTTTTACTTCTAGGAATCCTCCCTGCTGCCTGCATCTCCAGCTGAGCTGCAGGAACACAGCTGCAGTGCCAGCACAGCCCTGCCAGGGAGCTTCCAAAGCACTGGCAACACTGCCTGTGATGTGCTGAGCTGGCCCTGGCTCTGGCCCCAGGACAGCAGCTGGGAAGGGGGCTCAGGGGGCAAACTCCCCAGCAAGCCAGAGCTGGTTCCCCACTGCAATGCCATGGGGCTTGGCTGGCCTCACTCAGCACAATGCTCAGGCTTGTTCTTCACTGAAAGGGAAGAGCATGGCTCAGTTGGGACTGTGGGCACCAGGCTGAGGGTGAGGAGATGAAAAGCCTTTGGCTTGCTGGATGCTATCCATGGCATGGAGATGCCTCTGTAATTGCACACAGCTCCTCCTGAGGATGGCATTCCAGCTACAAACCAAGAGACAAACCCCAGGGAAAGTGCTGAGGCAGCTGGAGTAAGTTGGGAGTGCTGGAGACACTCTGGGGGGAAAGCTGCTTTGTGTTGGGGGACAGCCACCTCTCTTGGGAGGGGGACCCTGCTGAGCATCAGGAGAGCTACAGCAGACAGCCTGGCACAGGGCTGGGCAGGGACGAAAGGGACATTGGGAGAAGCAAGTTCAGGGGTTTCTCCCTTATAAACAAACACACAAAGTCTGGGGCTAAAATGTCCTTGACTCCAAGGCTGGAGAAGGTTGCTTCCCAGTGACCAAAGTAGATGCACAGAGATTCCAGCTGAGCTGGTGAAGTTTTATCTTAACCTCCCAGTGAGGGAAGTGACTCTCAGTTCTCCATCCCTGAACATCACCTGCTAGCTGCTGCCCTGGGGACTCCTGAGACTGCTCTGTGCTGTCACACTGGAGTCTCTCCACAACTTTCCTGGTGAGGTTGTTGCCAAATTGCTGTCACCTTCTGCCAAGGGAGAGCAAGGGCATGTGGAGGTGAGGGGAAGCAGGAAGGTGGGGGTTATCCTGCCTGGATGGGAGAGCAGTGAGGGAGAGAGGCTGGCTGTGGAGCCAGCTGCAGTGCTCTGGCCTCCTGGCAGAAGCATGTCTTTGTTTGAGATGTGCACTAACTCCCCACGTGTGAGCCTTGCTGTGGGAGCAGAGATGAGCTCAGCCTCCCAGAGCAAACAAAGGGAATGAGTAAGACATGAGACAAAGGCAAATAGAGAGAAAAACAAACAAAGGTGGACAGCAGAAACCCAGGAAGGTGCTGAGGAAGGTGCCTCCTGCCAATGCTGACTCCTGATGGCAAAGGGAGGGCTGCTGGATGCCTGGCTTGTCTCCACCTGCACAGTGCCCACTTCTTCTGGAGCTGCTGGGGATGTGTGTGAAGCTGCTGGGGATGCATGGAGCTGCTGGGGATGTGTGTGAAGCTGCTGGAGCTGCCAGGGATGTGTGTGGAGCTGCTGGGGATGTGTGTGAAGCTGCTGGAGCTGCCAGGGATGTGTGTGGAGCTGCTGGGGATGTGTGGTGCTGCTCTGAACTGATGTTTCTTTTCTCCTTCCTCCCCTCATCAGAAGGCACAGCTGGCTCCTGGCTGTTAGATTTCTCTCGCCCTCTGCCAGGCACTCCACACCCAGCTCTGGCTCCCCAGCCTGGAGCCTCCCTCCCCTGCCTCCTCTTCCCAAGCGGAGGAGAGCACTGCTGCTGCACTGCCCGGGCAGAGGTGACCTGTCTGTGAGGACACCAGTGGCTCCAGGCAGGGCTCTCTGCTCTGCCCTGCCATGCCTCCCCTCCCTTAGGCACTGCAGGGACAGCTGGCTGTGCTGGGAGCTGCAGTTCCTCACAAGAGCATGTCCTCCAACAGAGCAAACAGCAGCTCTGTAGCCTTTGGGGAACAAAGGGACATGCAGGAGAAGTTCAGGGATTGCTCTGCAGATGCAGAGCTGATGTTCAAGCTGCATACATGATGTATTCCCAGATCTGGGAGCAATTTTCTTTACTATGTCAGTAGGTGTCTTTTAGAGATCTCCTCGGAGTGTTTTGGTCCTGGCTGGGACTGCTGCTAACAGCCACTCGTCCTCAGCAGCAGTGTGCAGGAGAGGCTGAGCCCAGGGGCTGCAATCACATCCCAGTCTGGATGCCTCTGTGTGTGCCCATGGGGCTGTCACAGGGCTTTCGCTGCTGGATCAACAGGGAACCTGACTGATTTTCCAGCAGGGATGTGGTGTGGAGCAGCAGAGAGCCTGCAGCAGCAGTGCCCCATCCCCTGGGGGCTGGGGGCTGGTACCTTGTGGAAGGTGAGGCTGTCCTTTTTGTCTGCCTTGTCCCTGCTCCTCAGCTGGAAGCTGCAGAGTGTGGTGCCCAGGGGCTGGGGCAGGGGCAGCTGCTGGAGCACCTGCACGGAGCTGGCTGGGAAGACCCCGCTGAGGCCGTTGAGCTCGCCCAGGAACCAGTGCTCGTCCAGCTGCCGCAGCAGCACGATGATGTCTCCCTTGTTGAACCTCAGCTCCCCGGGGTTGTGGCCTCTGTACGTGTACAAGGCCTTGGCTCGTGGCACCTGTGGGTGAGAAACAGCTCTTGTGCTTTGTCCCTGGCAGAGACACTCAAGCTAGACAGAATTCCCCCCCAGCATTCCTAAGGACTGGGAAAAACCTAGAGGTCTGGGGCTTAGGCATGCATTTATTGGCAGGAGCTACCCACGTCCTTGCTTGATGTCTTCTCCTAGGGAAGGGAAGCTCCCAAATGCTTATGCTAAATCTGTATCAAGATGAAAAGCAGGCTGAACTTGTTTAAGAATATTAAGAAACAATTAATGCCTTGAGCTGCTCTTCCCATGGGATCTTGTTGGCAGCTCTAAGGTCTCCTCCAAGACAATGCCTGCTCTAATGAAGCAGCTACTTCTATTGCAGAGGTCACAGCCATTGTCCAGCTGACCTGCTGCCTGTCACCTGCAGTGGCCAACTGTGCATGCTGAGGGGATGCCACAAGGGCAAGGGGAGTGCAAGTCACTGCTTGCCTGTGCTTATCTCCTTGCTTTAACACTGCCTGCCCATGGTTTTATTTCAGTCTTTAGTCTGGGTCACAGGAAGAGAGCTCCTAATGTTATTGTTGCAGTATAACACCAGAAAAGAGATGGAGCAGAACTAAAGAGATGAGGGAACTTTAGCATCTTGACTCTCATCAAAATGAAGCTAGAGAGTTCACTGCAATAACTGCTTTGCTGATCCTTACCTACCCTGGAAGACTCAATTTCACACCCAGTGCAGCACATCATTTGGATGGCTGAATAAACCCCGGGCTGTCCCTGGGCTCTGAAGCCAGGAGAGGAGATAAAGCAGCATTGCCTGTGCTGGATGTGCCCCTGGGGCTGCTGTGCTCTGGCCTGCAGCAGTGCTGAGAGGCTCAGCCTGGACATCAGGGCAAGATGGACATAGCATCAGCACGTGTGCTGGGCTAGAGTGCTGTGTGCCCACAGGAGCAGCCCAGAACCATCCTGTGTGTGCTCATGCTCATTGCCGCTTGCAGCATCACAGCTGGGGGTGAAAAGCTGAGCTCTGAGTGCTGAGCTCTGTCCTGCTGCTGGCAAGGAGTGCTGCTCCCTCAGCTCTGCAGCAGGGCACCTCTGGGCCCCAGGCAAAGAGGGATTGCTTTCGGCATGAGGACAGCCAGCCATGGGCAGTCTGAACTCTGATCTGAACTGTTAGAGCTGCAGCTGTTGCTGTTGCCTTGAATCCTAACAGCTGCTTGGCTTTGCTAATGCCTTGCATTGTGGTTCATCTGTAATCAGCCAGCTTGGCTGCAGGAAGAACCTTCACAGCTGGAACAGGAGCTCCATCCATGGCCCCAGCACATCACCAGCTCTGCTCCACTGGCTGAGACACATGGGGCAGCATGGCCCCGTCCCTGAAATGTGGAAAAGATCCACTTTTCCTTGGAGATGCTTTAGGTTTTAGAAGAGAACCTCTCCCAGTATTCCCAAACACTGATGGTTGGTAGGGAAAAGGACCCAAGAGAAAAATGTCATATACTGTGTTTACTTCAGAGCTCCTGGCACAGGAAGCAATTAGGTTAGTGTTTAGTTCTAATGAGCTCCTTTTGGTTGTTAGTTTGTGCTAGTAGCAAACATAAGCACTTGGCTTAGTGGCACTGGAAATACATGGCTGGGGAGAAAAAGAGGGAAAGGATGGAAATGAGACTTAGGGAGGCTTCACTCTCCATCAGTGCCAGAGCTTGTAGGGGCAATGGGGACCATGTCAGTGCCAGGAGCACATGGAGACCTCCCTGCAGATGCTTGTGGATGCTGCCACTTTCTCATGCACAAAACCACTGTGGGAAGCACAGGGGATGAAGCTGCCCTTCAGCAGGCCTCCCTGGCACACTGGCTGGTGTCAAAGGAGGACAAGGAGAAGAGCAGGAGCCCTGGGCTGGCCTCAGGCCTGATGCAGAGTGTGAGAGCAGGGCCTGCAGGAGAGGAGCCCAGCCGTGGGGCAGGGGCACAGTGGCTGCTCAGCAAAGTGCAGAGAACAGAAAAGGCACCAGGAACGAGTTATGGAAATGTATGAAACCAGGAGAGAGTCTGGGATGAGATGCATGCCTGTTAGTGACTGGGGAGAGGCAGCAAGCAGGGGAGAGCTGGGCCTGGAATCTTCTTTCTTCAGCAAGGAGGATGAGGCAGGAGGCAAGGCAGAGGAAGAGCTGGGAAGCAGGCAGGACTTTAGGCACTGGGATGGGATGGGATGGGATGGGATGGGATGGGTGTGCTGGGCTGCCTCTGCCCCTGCCTCCAACCATGGCCACAGCCTTCATCTCCTCACCTCCTCTTTAACCCTTTCCAGCCCTTTCCAATCCCACAGCCCAGTCTGTTTTCCTCTGAGCCTGCTTTTCTCCCCATTGCTGATTCCTGGAACTGGCAGGGACCATTGGCATCATCTCAGCTTACAGAGCTAAGGCAAGGAAAAACTGGAATCTCTCTGGGCTGCCTCAGCACTTGGGATCTGATGCTTCCAAAGTCCTTCTAACTGCCAAAATGTGTTCTCCACTCTTTTTAAGACTCTCTCAGTGGCCAAAATCAATGTAATTCAAACAAAGAAAGAGGAGAAGGGTTAACAGAAGCCACAGCAATGCAAAGCATTTTGTGTTGGAGCCAACTTGAAATGAAGCCTTTCAGGGGCCTCACCCCCCCCAGAAGACTCCTTCCATTCAGGTAGGCTTTCAGGCCAAAGGCAGTGTTTTACTCAAGTCTGTTTTTGTTGCCTTTTTTTCCTGTCTGTTCAGACACTGAGCCAAAAATACCCCATTGATTCCCCAGCTTTCTGTAGGACACAAGCCAAGCCTTGCTGTGGCCACACAGAGCAGGCATCCTCTGCTCTGCTGCACCAGGCTCCCTGCTGCTCTGCAGGCCTTGCAGCCTGGGAAGATCTGCACCAGGGCCCCTGGGTTTCAGCATGTTCACAAGGGAAGGTGAGCAGAAGGAGGCTGGGAAGCAGCAGGACCTTCCCTGGGCAGCTGGGAGCATCCATCCCTTACCCATTCCTCTCGCTGCAGAGCCTCAGAGCTGTGGGTGCTCCTCACCTCTGATTTCTTTCTCAGGCTTTGGCTGGTTTCTGCCTTCTCTGGGAGGTGTAAGAGCCTCTGCAAGGCATCTGTTTTGCTTTGTTTAAAGCAGGTTAATTGCAATGGCAGAAACTGGGCTGCTGGTGAAAGCTGGCAGTAAGTCAAGGTGTGCCTGGAGGTGGCTGCTCCGGGCTGAGGGCACAGGGAGAGGCTTTCCCAGCTCCCAGCTGGGGATGAAGGGGCACCTGCTTGCTTCTGATGGGTTTTTCCCCTGTTCCCATGTCCTTTTGGCTAAGCCAAGGCAGCTCTGGGGAGTGGCAGTGGCAGCAGAGTGTTCAGCTGGGTATTGCAGCTCTTGGCCCAGCTGCAGGGCTCAGCCTCAGTGGGGAAAGCACCACGAGGACAGTGAGGACAGCTCTGGGCTGGAGTGGTTGAGGGAGAGCATCACTGGTGAGGAGCCAAGGCTTTCCCTCAGCTCTCAGCCAAGGCTGCAGCTGCAGTGGCACAGCTAAATGACAGGAAAGAAAAGAGAGCAGACTCATCCTGCCCTGTGTGGGACCTCAGCAAGCCATGGAGGCTGAGCAGGAGGAGGGAATGCCTCAGGACCTCAGCTGCACACTGCCAGGCAGGCAGGGACCAGCAGGCTGTGTTACCTTTGGGCCAAGGGCATCAGCGAGCCCAGACCCAGGTAGGTCTCAGTGTTGAGCAAATGCTTTTGTCCTGAGAGCTGCAGAGAGCCTTTCCTCTCCTGGGGAAGCCTTTCCTCTCTGTTTTCTTCTGCACCATGCCTGAGAGCTGACCCTGCTGCCAGGCTCTCAGGGTGCCCCTGGCCACAGCTGCAGAGACTCCAGGCTGTGGGAGCAGAAAGTGCCACATGGTGCAGATTGCCCACGAGGGATGCTCTGCTCTCCTTGGCCACTCTGCCTGCAGGGCTGCTGGGCACAGCTGCACCTCCATGCCCTGCTCCTTCCTTAGAGGATTTCAGGCTGATAAAGGAGATTTCCCTCTTTTTGGCACTTGGCATAGCTGTGCTGGGGCAGGCATCCAACACATCTGAGTCTCCCTCCATGCACAACAAAGCAGCAGAGCAAAAGTATGCCCATGTGAGGCTGAGGAAGCAATTCAAAGCATCTCCTCCTGGCTGGGAGAAACACACACTATAATTATCTCTGAGGAGCTGGTTATAAGTTCCTCATTATCACCAGGGGATTAGTGTAAGATCACACACTCAGGGCTGTGGTATTTAGGGGAGAAAAGAGAATGAAGAGAAGGAAAATAAGAAATGTGTGAGGCTGGCTGGGGTGGAGGTCAGCAGGGAGAGCAAGAGAGGAGGAAAGCAGAGCCAGGAGCTCAGGGCAGGGAGGAGATTGCTGATGGAGCTATGAGCACCAGCAAGCCTTGTCCCAGGGGACTCCATCCAAACCCACCCCAAGGAGCACTGTGGGGACACTGTCCCTGCCTCTGGGACCTCACCATGAGCACCAAGTGTCCCTGCCCTGAGGATTCCTTCTCCCAAGCAAGGATCACCACCAATGGCCTCAGGGAGACACAGCCAGCTGGGAGCCTCCTGTTTGCCCATGGACACCTGAGGTGAGTGCCAGGCCCTGGCAGAGCTGCTTGCTGTTGCTGCCCAGGGCTGATCCCTGGCTTGCTGTGTGGCAGGAGCTGGCCCCAGGAGTGGCTCAGAGCACTGTCTGCCCGCAGCTCTGGCCCTGGCTCCCACAGCCCAGCAGGGACTCTGGGGCAGGCAGATGGATCAGGAGTGGCCTCTGACAGCCTCAGATCTGCAGCAGGTGCTTTCCCAGCTCTGATTCCCACAGCTCTGCAGAGGGAATGCCCTGGAGAGGCATCCCTGGAAGGCAGGCAGCCTCCCTGCCCCAGCTCTGAGTGTCTCTCTCCAAATCCCAAGGGCCTGATCCTGATCTGGGTTTCAGGGAGGCTGTTGTGCCCCAGGAGCTGCTGCAGGATGCTTGGGCAGCCCTGGGCTGGAGCTCTGCTGGGGCTGTGCCCCCCTGGCTGGCCAGACACAGCCCCAGGGCACTGCAGAGAGCTGTGGCCAGCCAGGCCAGCCCAGCTGTGTCACCTGAGGGGATGGAGATGGTGTGCATTTGTCACCCTCAGAGCAGGGGCTGCAGTGCAGCCTGTGCTCCCAGGAGCTCTGAGGTGTGTGGGGAATGGCAAGCTGCTGTGCAGGTGAGGAGCCTGGGGACGGAGGAGGTGGCCAGTGTCCCCTCTGGGGATGGCCTGGGGACGGAGGAGGTGGCCAGTGTCCCCTCTGGGGATGGCCTGTGCTCCCCGAGGCTGCTGCTGTGCCAGCACAGCAATGCCTGCCCTGGGGACCAGGGGAGCTGAGGGTGGCACCAAGGGCTGTGAGTGACTCAGCTGGAGGCAGAGTGACTCCAGGACAGAGCCCAGAGCGTGACCCAGGCCAGGCTGCTGCTGAGTTACACAGCATGCATGGAGAGCTGCTTATTATCTCCATGCTGTGCCAGAGGACATGCTGGCTTTCCATAGCAAGAGCTAATCACTCACAAGTGCCCTCCAGTTGGATTGCCACCTGTCTGCAAGCCACCTTCAGCATCCTGCCACCCACTGCCTGCCTCTGCTTGGGATGCTTGAGCCCCACAGCATCTCCTGGGAGTGCACTTCCAGGGCTCTTCAGGATCCAGTTGGATGAGAAGAGCTGTTTGAATGTAAATGAATTGCCAGCACAGCTCTGTTTTTCTGCTTCTCAGGCAGAGGAGATAACTCCAGCCTTGTCAGGGAGAACAAAACCATCAAAAGTGAACTTGTCAATTCCATCTCTTCATGTAATTACATCCTGAGGATTCAGGCAGCTGGGTGGTTGCTGCATGATTTCTCCCCTGAGGAGGATTGCTCCCATCTCCCAGGCTCACGCAGACTGTATGCAGCAGGGAGAGCCAAGCCTGTGCTCTGCTGGAGCTCCCCAGACCCTGCCCCACTCCTCCTGCCTTCCCTGGCACACCAGCCCAGGGCTGAGGCATGGAGAACCAACTCTGCAGCTGCAGCTGAAGGAAGGGAGGAAAGCAGCCCAAGGACCTGCAGCAGTGGGGTCAGAGCCTGGGCTCTGTGCTGCTCTGCTTCTGCCATGGGGCACAGCAGGATGATGGAGGCACGGGGCACAGCAGGGTGATGGAGGCACGGGGCACAGCAGGGTGATGCTGGCACAGGGCACAGCAGGGTGATGCTGCCAGGGGTCAGAGCAGGGTGTTGGAGGCATAGGGCACAGCAGGGTGATGGAGGCATGGGGCACAGCAGGGTGATGGAGACATGGGGCACAGCAGGGCGATGGAGGCACGGGGCACAGCAGGGAGATGGAGGCACGGGGCACAGCAGGGTGATGGAGGCACAGGGCACAGCAGGGTGATGCTGAGCACCAGGCAGCAGCATGTTGGAGCTGTGGTGTCTGCACAAACCCTTTCCCACCTCTCCCCTCCTGTCGCTGCTGTCAGCTGTTGCTCTCTGCTGCAGTCAGCACTCCTGGCACTGCTTGGGTTGTGTGTCATGGCTTTGAGCTGCATGGCAAACAGCCTGGGTCAGGCCCCAGCCTGCCTGCTCATGCTGCTCACCAGGGCCTGTTTACCATCCAGGGAGGAAACCTGCATCCTGCTGCTGCCCAGCCCTCTCCCTGCATCACTCTGTGCCCTCCCTGTGCTGGCAAAGCAGTGCTGGCACTGCCCACCAGCCAGCCCTGGGCAGCACTGCCACCACTGCCAGCTGGCATGGGGCTGGAGGCAGGCAAGGGGATGAAGGAGAGTGTTGGTGGCACAGAGAGCACAGGGGATGGGGCTGGAGGCAGGGAAGGGGCTCAGGGATGGCACTGGCCACCCTCACACGCAGCAGGTGTCTGTGCTGTGTCCCTGCTGCTGTTGGAAGCTGCCAGGGCTTCTGATTGCCCAACAAGCCAGGACTGAGTCTGCATGTAACTTCTGGGAAGTGCTTAGTTAGTGAGGGCACAGCTCCCTGTGCCACCTCCCCTTGGCAGCCACTGTGCTGCTGAGCTGGTGACTGCCACCAGCCAAGGCTCAGCTGCAGGCCAGGAGCAGGTACCTGGCCTTGGGCATCCTCCCCTTGCCCAGAGCTGAGATGGCACAGAGCAGTCTCTCTCCTCCTGCTGCATTTCCATTCCCTAAGGGACACAGACCAAGCCCAGCTCACACAGGACCCAGGCCAGTGTGCTTTTCCACAGGGGAGGCTTGCTCCTTCATCCCTGCAAAGCCCCTGGGCCCATCCATGGCCCAAGGGAAACCCTCTCAGAGGGGTCACACTGCCAAAGGACAGCTCTGTCTCCTCAAACCTGCATCCAAAGCTGTGTCCCCTGTCCTGGCATCCCAGTTCCCCAGGCAGGGTGAGCTCCAGCATCTACCTACACACTCCTAGGGGAAGGCTTTCCCTGGAAAACCAGGATGGTCTTTCCCTCCTTGGCCTGCTGCCTTGCCAGTGGGTCCTGATGCTGAGCAGAGCTGGAATACCTGGACTCAGAACCAAGGCCAGTCTGTAAGTGCAAGCAGCACAGCTTGCCCATGGTGGAAAAAGCAGGACAAGGCTGGGATGGCAGGACAAGGCTGGGATGGCAGCAGAGCAGGACAAGGCTGGGATGGCAGCAGTGCAGGGTCCTCTCCCTGCCAAGGTCCAGCTCACCTCTCTGAGGACATCTTTCAGCTCCAGCACTGCCAGAGCTGCACATGAAGCTGCCTCTCCTCTCTCTTCACATCCTCTGGCCCAGGACAGCTCGCTGGGGCAGGGCTGGGTGCAGGCAGCAGGCAGGAGGCTCTGGGAGGGGGGGAAGCCTCTGAGTCTCCTGGCTGACCAGGGCCCTTGGCAGGTGAGCACGTGTGAGGAGCTGCTGTGCTATTCCTGCCTCCCCATCTGAGCCTGACTCATTGCCTTGGAAACAAATTAAACCACTTTGATGTGTCTGCAGCTCCATCCCCAGCTCTGTAAAACCAGGGGAACTGGCTCCTGCTGCTGGCTCTGGAGGTGCTCTGGCTCTGCTCTGCCCTGTGGCATCTCCTGTCTCGAGCCAGAGCAGGGCTGCTGCTGCTTGCCAGCATGGATTTGTCAGGGGCATTTTCATGTTAAGCTTTCCCCAGATGATCCTCATCCCTTGAGGCAGTGATCCCCAGCACAAAGCAGTGTGGGTGGCTTGGTCCCCTGGTGTGTGGCACCAGCTCTCTCCTGGCTGCAGCAGTGTCTACTGCCAAGCTCCCTGCTCCTGGCCTGTGGGTCTGTTCCTGGTGACTTTACATCTCTGGGCTCTGTGTTGTCAGCAAATCTATCTCCAGGTGACCTCCCTCTCTGTTTGTGGGGAAATCATGGAATTGTTGAGGTTGGAAAAGACCTCTAAGATCATCGAGTCCAACTGTTGACCCAACACTGCCAAGTCACCACTAAACCATGTCACCTAGGGCCATGTCTGCCTGGGTTTTTCAGCCCCTCCAGGGATGGTGACTCCAGCACTGCCCTGGGCAGCCTGGCACAGGCCTGGACAACCCTTCTGGGGAAGAAACTGTTCCTCATGTCCAACCTGAACCTCTCCTGGCACAACTTGAGGCTGTTTCCTCTTGTCCTATCTCTTATTCCTCTGGAGGAGAGACCAACCCCACCTGGCTCCAACCTCCTTGCAGGAGAGAACAAGAAGGTCTCCCCTGAGCCTCCTGCTGCCCAGGCTAAGCAAGCCCAGTGCCCTCAGCTGCTCCCCAGCACACGTGTGCTCTGGACCCTCCAGAGCAGACACAATGCCAGAACTGCAAAGGAGGAGAAGGTGCAGGCTGCTGTTCCTGTGTCAGCTACAAGCTGGCACTGCAGAAACAATTGCCCAGGTGACACCCAGCACTTGTGTACAACTGGGTAAAGCCTGAGGAGCTGTGGCTGTGGAGCAGAGCTGGGGCAAACCCTTTCTCCCAGGAGGCCACACAGCAGGTTGAGCCAAGCTCCCTTTGCAGATGAAGGAGCCTGTGGCAGCTGCTGGGCCAGGGGATGCTCCTTGTCTCTGGTGCCATGTCCCTAGGCAGAGTGCCCAGCTGGGCAGTGTCTGCTCAGCACTGCTCCAGCCCAGGCTGCCCTGGCACAGGGGATGAGCTCATGGCATCCTGGGGGTTGCTCTGGGCTCTGGGCAGTGTGTGCCTCTGCTGGATGCAAAGGTGAGGTTCCTTTGAGCAAGCTTTCTAAAATCATGGCTCCAGCAATCCAGATCCTGTCTGTCAGCTCCAGCAGGGAGCTGGAGATGTTTCTGGAGGAGGGGAAGGCACCACGAGGCAGGCACTATCTATAGGTGTCCGTGTGAAGGAGGGGACGTTGGAGTGCAGCCTATTTATAGGCAGCTGAGCTGCTAGCTGTCTATCTCCTGTGCAGGGCTGGAGGGGGAGGCAGAGGAGAGCAGACCCCCTGGGCTCTCTGTGCTCTCCTAAGCAAGCTCTCCTGCCTGCCACTGCTCTTCTGGGGCTCCCTGCCCTCTGCTTGCTGCATGACACACTTTGTCAGCCCAGGAGCTCTTTGTTGGCCTGGATGGATCTGTGCTGGGTGCAGACAGCAGCTCTCTGCTCTCTCTCCAGGGGCAAAGCCAGGCTTAGCTTCCACTGGGGCTGGAGCCAGAGGAGAGGGACACTCAGCACCAGAGGTAACCACATCTGGCACATGCCAGGGGCAGTTCCTGGCACTTCAAAGGCTTCCCTGGGGATTATTTACACATTCACCTCCTAGCAAATCCTTTTGTTCTTGAATTCCAGACAGCTTATTAGGTGAAGATGCTGAAAATCCCAACTCTGTGCATGGATGTGAGAGAGCTCTAAGGCTGGCCAGGGGGGCAGCAGCAGGCAGTGCCAGTGACCTTGTGCCCTGCTGGCTGCCCTGGGACCCTCTGCTCCTGGCACAGGCTGTGCCCACCCCATGCTGGCACCTAGGACGTGGGCTCAGGAGTGATGGGAATGCTGGCAGAGAGGAAGCAGTTTGGGCTGGGTGTAACTAGAATATTCCCTGGGTTTGAAGGACTGGCTCTGTGAAATTCCTGACTGGAAGCTGAATATTGCACTGCTGCTAAGTCAGCAGCTCTGCTGGGGCAGCTCACACCTCTCTCAGGCTGACAGAGCTCTTGGCTTGCTGGGGGATGAGAGGATTTGCTTTGCTTTTTTATCTTCAGGGATGCTCAAGAGGATGAAGAGCAAAAAGCTGGCAAGGAAACATCTCTGCTGAGAGCAGAAACTTTGATCAAACTTGTGATTTTCTCTGCTCCATGGAGTAAAAGAAGTTTATTTATAGAGTGGCTTCTTTAGCAGAAGCAAAGGCTGTCCTGTATCGTGCCTTTGATGGTCTCTATCCTGCCTTTGCTGGTCTGCGTGCCTGCAGAGCAGCATGCTGCTCCTCAGCTCTCTTTGCTTTGTAGCACCAAGTGGTGCAGGCTGTTAGTGGCAATTAGCACATGAGGCTGGGGCAGGGCTGCTTTGGAGAGCACACAACCTTGTGCTGGGGCTGCAGAGGAATCCTGCACTTGCAGCAGCAGCTGTGCTGCAGCAGGAGAGCTCTTGGCAAAGCCCACCCAGGGTACCCAGGGGGCTTAGCCAGAAGCTGAAGCACTCCATGGTGTAGGAGATAAGTCACCCTCAGTCTGTGCATCACACAGGCCTTTCCAAACAAGTCCTCCCTGCTGGGGCCAGCTCAGGCCATGGGGTCCCACTGGAGCTCCTCAGGGGAGGTCTGCTCCTGGCTGCATCTGTAAAACCACCAAACCCCAACAGTGACTAAGGCATTGCATTCTTCACCTTGCAGCTGAGCATTCCAAAGGCTCCCATAATTAGTTAACTAATTAAGTCCCAGAGTATTTCAGTGTAAGGAGCTTTCCCCCTCTCTCAAGAGGCAGAGCTATCTCAGTATCCATGGCCACAGCCTCTGCCCAGGCTCTCTAGCTCTGCTCATCCCAAGCAGTTTGGTCTTCAAACACCTTTGGGAGCTGCCAGCTGAGGGATGTTGCCATCCTATAATAACTACAACAAGTTTCTGCCTGTCCTGAGAGGGAAGAAAAGCAGAGGAGTGTGTTTGTGCTTTTCTATCTGGGGCTGGAGCACCTACAGCCCTTCTCATTGCCCACCTGCCCAGGCATGCTGATGCTTCACAGGGACACACTTCCCAGAGGGAAAACCCACCAAGGAGCTCGGAGGGATGCCTGGCCTTGATGTGTGAGCCACCCAAGAGAACTTATCAGTGCCAGGGCTGTCCTGGGCCAGGCTCAGCAGCTTGTGCCCACAGGATATGGGGGTCCTGCGTGCCCCATGGATGTGCAGGGCTGAGAGAACCTGCCCCACATCTGCCTGGAGCTTACAGCTCTGCAGTCTGAGTCTGAGCCAAGCTTTGGGTATTGTGCATGGCTTTGCTGGACAGAAGAATATTTCAGGGGGGAGAAAAGGAAGCCCAGGGATAGCACACAGGAAAGTGACTCCACGAGTCAGCCTCTACCCCAAATGCAGCCTGAGCCAAGCTCCTTTAGCAGGTCTGATATAATGACCTCCCTCCTGCTTAAGCAAAGCTTTTGTACTGGGACAGAAACAGCTTAAAATTAGCCCATTAAATCATCCCCAGATAAAGGTAGTAAGCCAGTCAAGTGCAATACTTCACATTGGGGAACCTCAAGGTGTTTTTCCAGAGACATAAGCATCATCAGGCACTCTCCTGCCTTCTCAGTGGCTGGGGAAACTGAGGCACAGCAGTGGGAAAGACCTTTCTCCCCCTCTAACAATTACAGCTTTGCAATCACTGATTTAACTGCTATCACTCAAAAAATCAACACATTGCCCAAAAGCCAAAGTGCCTGAAATGTCCCTCAAAAAGCCAGCAAGCACCTGGAAACTCCTGGGGAGTTCACTTCTGCTGTGAAGTTCCTGCCAGGAGAAGGAGAAGGTTTTGCCTCAGCCTGGGAGCCAGTGCAGCTCCTGCTGAGGTGAGCTGCAAATGGCCACATCTCTCATGCAAAGAGCAGGTAGATTGGCAACCAAAACTCTCTCTCTCGCCCCAAAGCTTCCTGCAGTGCTGCTCACAGGAAAGTTTCCCAGCTCCTGGCACACCACAAGCAAGCTTTCAGTGCTGACAGACAGAGCAAAGAACGTGGATCCTCCTTACCCCTTCCATGTGCATCCTGGGGGTGGTGGCCAGCCGCTGCTGCTGGAGCTGCAAGGCCCTGGGGAGTCTCCTGAGGGAGGCAGGGGAGGCCAGGAGCCCTGCCCGGGGCATGGAGCCCAGCCTGCTGCCCTTCTGCCCGCAGCGCACTCCATCGAGCAGGCGGATGAGCAGCAGGTTGGAGGGCAGCTGCTCGATGCTGCACAGCACCAGGGTCCTGCACTCAGGGCACCTCAGCTCCTTCTGGCACTTGAGGATCCTCTGCAGGCAGGGCTTGCAGAAAGTGTGCTGGCAGGGCAGCACCTTGGCTGTGGCATCGAGCTTCTCAAAGCACACCGGACACTCCAACAGGTCCAGCAGAGCCAAATCATCCATCTTCAGGGCAGAGCTCCCTCAGGAGCAGAGCTGGAGCCATCCACACGCCACATCCACCCGAGCAGGCTCTGACACCTTCCCCTGCCTGCTGGAGACACACCAAAGCTCCCACAGCACGGAGGGAGGAGGGAAGAGAGGAGCAGGACTTGGCTGCTGGAGGATGTAATCCATCCCACCTACATCGCCTGAGCAGCCCGCTGGCACAGCTCTGCTCTGTGCTCTGACTCACTTGTGACTCAGAGCACCAGGGGATGGCTGGGGCTGGGGCTGAGGCCAGCAGCTCCAGCTCCTGCTGCCTGGCCACGGATGTCCTGCAGCTGGCACAGGGCAGGCTGGGCACACTCCACACAGAGCTGCCTGTAACCCTCCCTGCTCGGCACAGCACAGCTCAGCTGGCCCCGCGGGGAGGAATTGCCCAGCTCAGCAGATAAGAGTCCTGATCCACATCAGCCTGGAGCTGTTTAGAGCAGCCCCTCTGCTCGCATCCCTCTGGCCCCAGAGCTCTCCCAGTTTAGCTCCTTCTCTGCCCGTTTTGACAGCAGGGCTATAAAAAGTGCTGCCCACCCCACAGCCTCCGGAGTAGGTGGCAGGGAGGGGAGGCTCCCGCAGTGCCATCCTCAGCTCTCTGAGGCAATCCAGCAAGATTATTCCTCCCACAGCCTGGAGTCACTCAACCTGTTCGGCTCCCCCGGAGCTGGCTGAGGTCGCAGTCAAGCCCAGACCTGTGCCTGCTGGAGGGGCCCAGGGGAGCTGGCATGGCAGCTGCTGGGGCCAGCAACCTCTGCCAGACCTGGCCTGGCCCCAGCCTCCTGCTGCCAGAGCTCCCATTCCACTCCAGCCTCTGGCTCTGATGGATGCGTGGGGAGCAGGAGGGAAGAAGCCCAGAGCTGTGCTGCTGGCTCCCTGTGCAACTGCCAGTGCTGCCCCCATGGGCTCCAGCAGCTCTGGCTGCTCTGGGCTTCCTGGGTATGGCTCCCATGCTGGGGCCGTGGGGTGGTCACAGCTGGATGCTGGACATGTCCAGTCACAGCTGGATACTGAGCTTATCCAGTCACAGCTGGGTGCTGAGCTTATCCAGTCACAGCTGGATGCTGGACATCTCCAGTCAAAGCTGGATGCTGGACATCTCCAGTCACAGCTGGGTGCTGAGCATCTCCAGTCACAGCTGGATGCTGGACATCTCCAGTCAAAGCTGGATGCTGGACATCTCCAGTCACAGCTGGGTGCTGAGCATCTCCAGTCACAGCTGGATGCTGGACATCTCCAGTCACAGCTGGGTGCTGAGCATCTCCAGCTGCCACCTGTGTTCCCAGGGGAAGTGTGCCAGTGTGCTGCAGTGAGACTCAAGCCCAACAAGAGCAGCATGGGCTTGATGTAGGAACCTTCTGAGCCCAGGGAGGCACTGGGAGCCCAGGGAGCATTCCATGCCTTCCCTTATCAGCTGCATTCCTGCCTCCAGGCCTGCCTTGCTCACACACACTGATGTGCTGCCTAACAAGAGCAGAGGCAGCCAAGAGCCAACATCTTCTCCCTCACAGCCCCTGCCATATCCCAGCTGTGGTTTTACAACCCACAAGCACCACAAATACCAGAGGAGACTAAATCTGGAGGAAGGATTGCTGCTTGCTCCTCTCACAGACCTGCACATCCCTCCCCTTTTCCCAGCAGGGCTCCTTCAGAAGGACAGAGTGGAAATGGTTAATATTGATTTCCCAAGCCCTTCCCTTCTGATCCTGATTTTGCCAAAACCAAGGCTTTTCTACAGGTTGCCCAGGGAGGTGGTTGAGTTCCCATCCCTGGAGGCATTGCAGGTGAGGCTTGCCAGGGCTCTGGGCAAGCTGCTCTAGTTGGGGATGTCCCTGGCCACTGCAGGGGGGTTGGACTAGATGAGCTCCAGAGCTCCCTTCCAACCCAAACCAGGCTAGGATTCTATAGTTTTTTTCCCAAATGGTGGTCATTTGGCTAAATGAAAAGGTTGGCAAGCCTCTGAAGGATAAAGGAAGGAACCCATGAGCTCACTCTGCTTCATCTCCATTCTCCTTTTGCTGGGATCATAGAATCCTGGGATGGTTTGGGTTGGAAGGGATGAAGGGATGTCTCTCTGTGGCCTGTGCCATGCTGCCCTGTGCCTGGCTGGCTGGGTGAGCACTGCTTGGGGAGTGATGCTGCAGGGAACATCCTCTCCTCTCCTGCTGCCTCACATCCAAGGCATGACATAAACTGTATGGAAAACAAAGGATTGGAAGGTGGGTTTTTACATATTCTTCCCCTTCTGTGCTCAGTGATTAACTCTCATGTTGTGGTTTCATCTGATTAGAAAGGGAAGAGAATGATGAGGAGGCAGGCCAGGGGAGCAGGAGATGCTCCAGAGAGCACCATGGCTGCAAGTCAGCCAGCCCAGGGCAGCACTCACCCTCTGAGCTCCCTGAGGGCCTGGTTCTTACCTCCTCAGTGACACATGGCTGTGGGCAGCACACTGCTGGGCATCTCCAGGGAATGCCCCTGGGTGCTAGAGCTGTGGAGAGCTGAGGCAGGGACAGGGGCTGCTTCCAGCCAGGAGTTCCTAAATTGCCAGCTCCAGTGAGGCTCTGATCCAGATTGCAGGCTGCAGGTTCTGCTGTGATGTGAGAGCAGGTGATGCTGACACTCAACATCTAGAGAACACTTTCATCCTTCAAAGCACTTCCCAGATGCTAATCCACACGTGGAACACCCCTTGGGCTGAGCATCAGCCCCACTTTGCATGGAGAAAACCAGGACATGAGGTCACACAGCATCTCAATGACCACTTAGGGCTTGGGCTGTGAGGCTCTCCTGGTTCTCCACTCCACACTCAGACCATCCCATCCTGCTTCATTATCCACCACTGCCTCTCCCTTCCAGTGCCTCTCCTAACTGGCTTAAAACATAAAGGCAGAGCCAGAAAGGTGCTTGTCCTCCCCTTTCATTTGGGAAGCCTCTGGCTCCCCTGCTGTAATCCAGGGCAGACTGGATGGAGCAGGAGGCTGGCTCTGGAGCAGCAGGAGGCTCCTGCCCAGCATGGCCACGTGCTGCCTGCTGCTGCCCTGCTGTGGGCTGCAAAAATCCTCTGCTCCTCATCAGTGGATGCCACACTCCTCCTCCTCCTCCTGGGAAGAGAGACCTTTGGGGCTGTTTTTAGCTGCTGGAGGGCAGGGAGAGGGGGTGCCACTTCCAAGCTGCTGCAAAGGATGGATCTGAAGCTAACAGCTTGTCCTCCTACCCAGCCACAGCCACAGCACCCAGAGTCACTGCTGCAGGGACCTGCCTGTGCCATCAGGCCCTGGGGAGCAGGAGATGGAGCAGGAGATGGAGCAGGGATGCCTCCATGGCTCGGGGTGGGTGGCTCTGCTCCTCAGCTGTGGCCAGCAAGGCTTTGCAGGTGGCAGGTGGCTGGCCATGGCTGCAGTGGTGGCTTCTGTGCTGCCAGGCTCGCTCAGAGGAGGCTGAAGAAGCAGCACACTTAGTAAATAACTTGTGTTTGCTTGCAGACATAATTAGGCCAGGGTAACTCTGCAGGGTGTGCACAGCGTGGGGACCTGCAGCCAGCACAGCAAAACCTCCCTGCAAGATTCCATCCTGGAAACCAGCTCCTGGGCTCCTCTGCTGTGCCCTGCTAGGGCAGGGAGCCAGTGGCCTGCTCCCAGCACCCTGCTCCCCTGGCAGCAGGGACAGACCCACCAGCAGATGGATGTGGAGTCTTTCTTCCATCTTTTTCCCTGGAGAGAGGTAGCCATCAGCTGGGGGATAAAAGCCAAGCACTGGGAAGCCAAACACTTAGGCCAGAAGAGTGGTTTGGAGAGAGTTCCTTGATCTTGTGGAGAGCTGAATGCTGTGCTTTGTGTAGCCTTGCTGCTTCAGCAGCTTCTGCAGCAGCTGGAGTGTTTCTGCATGGAATTTGTCCACTGATTCTCCCTAAGACAGATTGTTAGGTGCTGGTTGAAGTGTCCCTAGGAGCAGCTGGCAGAGGAGACACATGCTGTCACCCCTGAGCCCAGGGAGGTGACCCACAGCTCCTGCTGCTGCCCGGGCTCTGCACCAAGGGCTGTGGCAGCAGCCCAGGAGGGGACTGCAGGTGGTTAGAGCTGGCACCAGGCTTGGCACATTTTGGGCCAGACCCAGAGCAGGCTTTGGCATCTCTGAGCTAGCACCTGTCAGGTGCTGGGTCCTGAGTGGGTGCTGTGAGCAGGTGATGGGTGGCACTGCCATCCCCCTTGGGACAGACACTCTGAATCCTGGAGATGACAAGAGCCTTCTGGCAGGCTGCTGCAGGGCATGGTGCTGGGATTTCCTCATGGGGAGGGAAGGGCACTGGGCAGCCCCAGCTCAAATAACCCCAGCTTGGACCTAAAGCTGCTTGTGGGACCGTGGCCCCTCCAGCAGACAGTGCCCTGGCACCAAAGCTGGGCAGAGATGTCACTGCTGCCAGCCTCTGCTCCACGTTGCAGTTGGGCCTTTGTGTCTCTGCCTTCTGAACACCAAGCACTAAGCCTTGCTCCACTGGGCTTTGCCCAGCAAGGGCTGGGCCTGCAAGGGATGCCATTTCCATGCTGTAAGACAAGCAGCAGCAAGAGTGTCCAAGTAGCACTAGACCTGGGCACCTCCTGCCAGGCCTTTGGAAGCTCTCTGGAGACTCCTCAGCTGTTCTTCACACAGCTCTGAGCACAGCAAGCACCAGCCTCCAGTTACCTCACTGAACGCAGCACAGATGGGAACAACGACCCTGCTCCAAGGATACATCACCTTCTAGTGTTCCCAGGTGCTTCTGGCCAGCAGCAAGTGCCCAGGGCTCAGCTGGCCAAGCCAAGCAGCTTATAAATAGTGCTGCTCCAAGAGCTCCAGCTCCAGGCATGGAGGCCACAGGTAGAGCATGGAGAGGACAGCTGTGGGAGAGCATGGAGAGCATGGAGGGGACAGCTGTGGGAGAGCATGGAGAGGTGAGTATTGAACACACTGCTGCAGGTGTACCTCTGCTTTGCTGAGCTGGGGAGCAGCTGCTTCAGCTGTTTGCTTCAGCTTTGTTTGGTCACACTGGGATCTAGGGGCTGGCAGCTGGAGTTGGCTTCTCCAGCAGCTCCTGCTTGCAGAGCAGTGCTTGGTCTGGAGAGCATGGCTCAGCTGCTGGGGAGCAGCATGGAAAGGCACAGTGGGGTTGGACTCCTCGTGCTGGAGTTACTCCATGCTGATTTCCATGGAATCATGGAATGCTTTGGGTTGGAAGGGACTTGTAAAAGCAGGGACACCTCCAGCTAGGTGATGCTGCTCAGAGTCCCATCTGGCCATGGATGGTCCATGTCTGAAGCTGTGCCTCAGCCAGAGCTCCTCCTGAGCTCACCTGTGTGGGAGCTGCCTGCCTGCCTGCTGGCCCAGGAGCTGCCTGCCTGCTGCCCACAGCTGTGTTTCTGGAGCTGCCTGCTGCCCACAGCTGTGTTTCTGGAGGCATTCGGTGAGCAGTGCTGCCTTGGTGCTCTGCTGCTCTTCTCTACCCAGGGCACTCCAGTTCCAGGCTGTGCTGCATCTCTCCAGCAGGAGCCAAGGGAGGTTTGCCTCCATAGGGAAAACTCAACCCTTGGGAATTTCCCTCTTTGAAGTGCTTTTTCCTGCTTTTTGTTTCTCTGTGGCTCCAGTGTTTTCATGCTTGCTGAGGCCTCTGCCCTGCCCTGGCAGTCTGCAGGGTGCAGGTGGGTGCTGGCTGAGCTGGTGCCTTTCATCAGCTCTGCTGCTCTCCTCCACTCCCACTGAGCTCAGGCTCCAGGAATGCACAGCCCTGCTTCCTGCCAGGCCACAGCACACCTTCCCAGCTTGGCTTCCTAGAAAAGCAGAGCCTCGTGATCCTGCTGTGTGTGGAGGACTCTCCTCTTCACCTGTGGATCCAGCTCAGCAGAGAGGAAAAGCACCCAGGGCTTTAAAGCTCCTGTGAAGACAGCAGGCTGAGCAGAGCAGAGGGAAACCCTGTCAGCTCCTTCCTGCAGGGAGATGGTGGGACATGACTTCATAGCTTGTTTCACACCTCATGAGATGCTCATGACTCTGCATCCTCCAAATGAGGATGTTTGTGTCTCAGGAGACATCAGAGAATCCAGCAATGGCTTCAATCCCTAGGGAATCAGGATCAGGATTTCTTTGGCTGCTATAGGCACGAGTCTCCTAGTTTTTACATCCCAAAGGCTTCATTTCTGCTGTCTCCCAGTCCCTGTACTGACAACAGATGTCAGCCCTTTTTGTGATGAGATGCTTGGTTGCAGGATGAGAGATGCTTAAGCAGTGCCATGGTGGGGATGCTCAGCCAGGGCTGGTGGTGAATGAGCAGCATCTGATTGCTAATCAATGCATGTGCTCATTAGTGAGTGAGCAGAGCCCTTTGGGGCATCAGCCTAGCCCTGGGCAGCCCCAGCCCAGAGGGGAGCAGGGCACTGGGGCTGCACCCACCAACCCTCTGCAAGTCCCTTGGCTGGCCAGAGGGAGGGAAAGCCCTGCTTTAGCTCCATGGAATTCCAGCAGGATCTGGCCTTGGCCCTGTAGCTCTCAGCAGGAACAAGCTGCCTGCTCAGGGATTCCCACATCAGCCTCTGGTAGAGGAGGAAGGTGGCTGTGGACTTAAGTGATGCTGAGTGCAGGGCAGGCTGCTTTCCATCAGCAAGAAGAGACAAAGCTTAGTGCCTCCTGACCTGAGCATCACTTGCTTCCAAGGCTGAGTGAGTTCTGCAGTGTTTGCCATGAGTTTGGAACCCTGTTGTTAGGGTAATCAGCTGCAGTGCTGCCTGCACTGCTTGCAGCCCTTGCAGCTCATGTCTGTGGCTCTTCTGTGCCTGTTCTTATGCTATCACACCAATTCACTGCTATGCATGTCTGTAGGAGCAGAGAACACCGAGCAGCCTGCTTGGAGCAGGAGGTTGGATTAGATCCCTCTGGAGGTCACTTCCACCCTGCTGATGCTAAATCAGGTGATGAACATGAGACAGCTAGCCCTGAGCAGCCTGTGAGGGCTCCTAGCTTGAGANTCCCAGGTGCTTCTGGCCAGCAGCAAGTGCCCAGGGCTCAGCTGGCCAAGCCAAGCAGCTTATAAATAGTGCTGCTCCAAGAGCTCCAGCTCCAGGCATGGAGGGCACAGGTAGAGCATGGAGGGGACAGCTGTGGGAGAGCATGGAGAGGTGAGTATTGAACACACTGCTGCAGGTGTACCTCTGCTTTGCTGAGCTGGGGAGCAGCTGCTTCAGCTGTTTGCTTCAGCTTTGTTTGGTCACACTGGGATCTAGGGGCTGGCAGCTGGAGTTGGCTTCTCCAGCAGCTCCTGCTTGCAGAGCAGTGCTTGGTCTGGAGAGCATGGCTCAGCTGCTGGGGAGCAGCATGGAAAGGCACAGTGGGGTTGGACTCCTCGTGCTGGAGTTACTCCATGCTGATTTCCATGGAATCATGGAATGCTTTGGGTTGGAAGGGACTTGTAAAAGCAGGGACACCTCCAGCTAGGTGATGCTGCTCAGAGTCCCATCTGGCCATGGATGGTCCATGTCTGAAGCTGTGCCTCAGCCAGAGCTCCTCCTGAGCTCACCTGTGTGGGAGCTGCCTGCCTGCCTGCTGGCCCAGGAGCTGCCTGCCTGCTGCCCACAGCTGTGTTTCTGGAGCTGCCTGCTGCCCACAGCTGTGTTTCTGGAGGCATTCGGTGAGCAGTGCTGCCTTGGTGCTCTGCTGCTCTTCTCTACCCAGGGCACTCCAGTTCCTGGCTGTGCTGCATCTCTCCAGCAGGAGCCAAGGGAGGTTTGCCTCCATAGGGAAAACTCAACCCTTGGGAATTTCCCTCTTTGAAGTGCTTTTTCCTGCTTTTTGTTTCTCTGTGGCTCCAGTGTTTTCATGCTTGCTGAGGCCTCTGCCCTGCCCTGGCAGTCTGCAGGGTGCAGGTGGGTGCTGGCTGAGCTGGTGCCTTTCATCAGCTCTGCTGCTCTCCTCCACTCCCACTGAGCTCAGGCTCCAGGAATGCACAGCCCTGCTTCCTGCCAGGCCACAGCACACCTTCCCAGCTTGGCTTCCTAGAAAAGCAGAGCCTCGTGATCCTGCTGTGTGTGGAGGACTCTCCTCTTCACCTGTGGATCCAGCTCAGCAGAGAGGAAAAGCACCCAGGGCTTTAAAGCTCCTGTGAAGACAGCAGGCTGAGCAGAGCAGAGGGAAACCCTGTCAGCTCCTTCCTGCAGGGAGATGGTGGGACATGACTTCATAGCTTGTTTCACACCTCATGAGATGCTCATGACTCTGCATCCTCCAAATGAGGATGTTTGTGTCTCAGGAGACATCAGAGAATCCAGCAATGGCTTCAATCCCTAGGGAATCAGGATCAGGATTTCTTTGGCTGCTATAGGATGGGGTCTCCTAGTTTTTACATCCCAAAGGCTTCATTTCTGCTGTCTCCCAGTCCCTGTACTGACAACAGATGTCAGCCCTTTTTGTGATGAGATGCTTGGTTGCAGGATGAGAGATGCTTAAGCAGTGCCATGGTGGGGATGCTCAGCCAGGGCTGGTGGTGAATGAGCAGCATCTGATTGCTAATCAATGCATGTGCTCATTAGTGAGTGAGCAGAGCCCTTTGGGGCATCAGCCTAGCCCTGGGCAGCCCCAGCCCAGAGGGGAGCAGGGCACTGGGGCTGCACCCACCAACCCTCTGCAAGTCCCTTGGCTGGCCAGAGGGAGGGAAAGCCCTGCTTTAGCTCCATGGGATTCCAGCAGGATCTGGCCTTGGCCCTGTAGCTCTCAGCAGGAACAAGCTGCCTGCTCAGGGATTCCCACATCAGCCTCTGGTAGAGGAGGAAGGTGGCTGTGGACTTAAGTGATGCTGAGTGCAGGGCAGGCTGCTTTCCATCAGCAAGAAGAGACAAAGCTTAGTGCCTCCTGACCTGAGCATCACTTGCTTCCAAGGCTGAGTGAGTTCTGCAGTGTTTGCCATGAGTTTGGAACCCTGTTGTTAGGGTAATCAGCTGCAGTGCTGCCTGCACTGCTTGCAGCCCTTGCAGCTCATGTCTGTGGCTCTTCTGTGCCTGTTCTTATGCTATCACACCAATTCACTGCTATGCATGTCTGTAGGAGCAGAGAACACCGAGCAGCCTGCTTGGAGCAGGAGGTTGGATTAGATCCCTCTGGAGGTCACTTCCACCCTGCTGATGCTAAATCAGGTGATGAACATGAGACAGCTAGCCCTGAGCAGCCTGTGAGGGCTCCTAGCTTGAGAGCCTGGAGAGTGCACTCCAGAGCCAGCAGGAGCTGCCTGCAGGTCCCAGGCTGATCCCACACACTCTGCAGATGGAGAACCAAGTGCTGCATTAGGCATCAGCCTCACCAAAGTCTTCCTCTGATGCCAGTCACTCCCTCCCTCAGGCAGCTGCTGTGGCACTGGGTCTGGGGTGAGGCTCCTGTCACCAGTGTCATTCCTGGGCTGTCCTACAGCAGTGAGGAAAACATTTTGTTCCAGACCAAGACCCCTCTGCCTGCTCCAGCTGCTGTCAGCACTGCTCCCACATGTGGGCCTCAGCAGCAAGGCTCTGCAGCTGCTGCAGGAACACTCAGGCTGTGTAAGCTGCTTGAAAGGGAACTCACTTTTCTTCATTTTGAGGTCAAATATGAGGATTTTGTCTGTCATTCCCCTGCAGGACAAAGAGAAGCCAAGAGCAGCTTCTGGCAAGTCTGGCTGCATGGCAAGGAGCTCGTGGCTGGCAGGTTAGAGGCAGCAGATCCTCTGGGGTAGATGCTGTAGGAAGCTGCACTCTGTTGGGTGGAAGGGAGCCCTTCATGCAGTAATGGGTGATGAAATCCAGGCACAGGCTGTCAGGCCAGGGGAGTGGTGACTCTGCTGCCTGCTAACACCCTGCTGGGAATCCCAGGCCCTGCTCGGATTGTCATGCAGCCTGTTGGGAAACAGCCTGGGCTTGCTGGCTCTGCTGTGACAGTGCTGCCAGCAGCAACAACCTCCCTGAGCAGTGAGGCTGTGAGGAGCATGGAAAACCTTTCCACTCCTGCTTTGACTTGCTGGCCTCTTCAGTAGGCACAGAGCCTGCTCACACTCCTTTGAATTAGCAGCTAAAAATCACCTTCCTGACCTCCTGCTCGGAACCTTTCTGCTTGCTACTCCCACACTGAAGCAAGTTTAATGCTTGTGTCCTTGCTGTAAAGCTTCTGCCTTGCTCCTCTGCTTCCTTGCTAGCTGACCTGGCCTCTTATCCGTGACCTCCAGCCCTTCTCTGTGGCCTCTTTCAGCTCTCTTCTCCAGCAGCCTCCCCAGCCCTTGCTCTGAGGAGCTGTGTGTGCTCAGAATGCTGTCAGCAGTGGGGCAGCCCCGAAGCCTGGGGCAGTGCTGCAGCTGAAGCCATGATGCTCTCCTCCATCCTGGCTGCTCTCCTACCCTGAGCTTCCATGAGGAGGAGGAGGATTGTAGTGCTTGCTCTGAGGAAGCAAAACACAACAAACCATTTTCCAGCTAAACTTGCAGGTGGGAACATGCCTTCAAAGCTTTGCAGTCCAGGTGACTCTGGTTTGCTTTGTCCTTTGTGCATGGCAAGAGATCTCAACCAGCATGCTGGGCTGCTGAGGGCAAGGGCTGGCTGCTTTGTGCAAGGCCTCCAGCACCCTGCAGCCATCACTTCATGCTTCCTGCCATGGCAGGAGAGCCCAGAGAGGCCCTGTGCCTGGGACAGGTGCCATTCATGTGCAGTGGGGCAGAGTGTGCAGGCAAACACTGCAGTGAGCAGCTAGATCCTGAAGCTCCATGAGTTCACTGCTGCATGCAGCATTACTGCTGCTGTGTTGGTAGCAATGTTCAGTAGTTTTAGTGCTAGCTGTGGGGAAGCAAAGCCATACTGGCACCTGGCAGCTCACCCATCAGCCCTCCAGCTGCTGGTCCCCAGCACATCGTGGCACTGCTGGACTGGAGTGAGACCAGTGTGGCTTTGGAGGTGGCCTCATCAAACATCTCCTGGAAAGTCTTCCTTTGGGATGATTAATGTGGAAAGGTTAGCTTGAGTTCTAGAGAGAAGGCTTGGTCAGAAATCCTCTCTTTGCAGGGTCTGTCTCTGCAGGACAGAAGTGCCTGTGTCTGAGAAGGAGTAGTCTCTGCAGCAAGGCTGGAGAGCAGCTCCGTGTGCTGTTCCCACAGGGAATGTGTGGCTGCAGGACTCAGTGCTCTGAGCAGGCTGAATCCCAGCCTGAGAGCAGCCACCAGCTGCTGGCACCAGCAGCAAATGCAGCTGAGGGTGGGATGCTTCAGAGGTGAAGGTGGCAAGGCTGGGGGAGGTGGCTTCTGTTGTCCTTTGGTAGCACCTGCAAGGATGGGAAGTCACTTTGCTGGCCTCACGAGGGCAGCTGGTGGCAGTGGTGCTCACTCAGTGTTCTTTCATTGCTGCTTTGGACTTGTCTTTCTGGTTGATTGTTCCCTCAATCAGAAGAAAATGAACCCCAGTTAAGGGATCTTAGAGAGGATGATTGGTGTCACATGAAGAGTGCTGGGGTGCTTTGGAGAAAGCAGGTGACACCAGGGCTCATTCACAGCCAGCAGTGGAGCAGGGCAAGTGCAGCAAGAGCCAAGGCTGCTTCATGCCAGTCAGAGCACTCTGGTGAGGTGAGGAGATGGGACGGGGTGAGGAGATGGGACGGTGACAGGAGCATTGCAGTGGGGTTTGGGAAGCTCAGAGGGTGGGTCAGTGCTGGCAGTTTCCTGCAGGTTCTCCTTGCACATCTGCCTGCCATCAGGCTTCCAGCAGCCCAAGGAGCCTGCAAGAGCAACACAGAAAGAGAGCAGAAACAGCTTTTGGCACAGGTTTGTCATTGTTGGTAGCCAGCCTTTCAAGCCCTTGTCCTGGAGTTTCCTGAAGTGGCTTTTAATAGAGAATGGATGACTATTGGAGTGGTAAGCTGTGCAAGGGCTGTCTATGAATGGAAAGCCATGGCAGGCTGTGGGCAGAGAGCTCAGGGGGAGTCCCACTCAAAGAGAATGCATTGCATAGTGGAGATTCACTGAGATCTGGGCACTTGAAGGGAGAGAGACGTGAACTCCTGTCTCAGGAGATGTTTAGAACCCAGGCAGCAGCTACCTGTGCTTGCTTTCTGTCCTGACATCATCTTTCCCTCTGAAGGGCAGAGGAGCTGGAGGTGCATGGCTGGGGATGGGCATGGTGAGCAAAGCTTGGTTCAGCAGAGTGACAAAGCACACAGGTGTGTGGTGCTGCTTTGGGGATGACCCTGGGGGTCTCTGACCTTGGGCTGCTGTGGGGACACAGCTGGGAGGGAGGAAGGGTTGTGTGAGCATGGAGCAGCTCCAGTCCCTCAGCCAGAAGCTGTGAGCAGCACCTTGCAGAGCTCCTGCTGTGCAAAGCTGAGACCTGCAGGACACTGCTGTCCCCTCCAGCCTAAGCCAGGGCCTGTCCCCTTCTGCTCTGCACACCTCAGGCTTTGCCTGCGAGGGCAGAAAATGACTGAACCTGAAGAGCTGCCCTTGTGTGCCTTGGGCCCATGTGAGCAGCTGCAGAGGATTGAGCCTCTGGTGCCTCTCAGCTGGTGACAGTCCTTTAAAACTGAAAAGCAAACCCAGAAGGGCCAAAAGGCACTGAAAGGCAGCAAGAATTACAAATAGGGATTGAAAGCTAAAGAGAATCTTAATTAGATCTCCACCAACCTGTAGAGGAGCACATATGGATGAAAATGAAATGGAGCTTTGTGCTCTCAGGGCTTCAGCACAAGAATGGGAGAGGAATTATTCACTTTTGCTATTTGTGAAGCTGGATTGCTTTTTCTGTGAACTTGTCTTTTTAGCTTCTCACCTTGTCAGGAGAGTGTGAAAAGCTGCTGGGATGGTGTATTTGGGGTAGTTCTTATCACAGCACAGAGCTGAGGCATTTCCATGGTTTCAGAGCATGGGCAGAGTTTCCTATTTCATGCAAGTTAACTCCTTTCCTCTCATGCTAAGCCAGCCTGCCCCCCGCCCCTCACCCACTCCCCTGCCTGCCCCGTCTCACTCCCGTGGCTGTTTTCTTTGTGCTGAACAATCAATGTTTAATACAGTGGTGTCGGTTTTGCTGTAAGATGAGAGGAACTAACTAGAAACCTTGAATTATGCATTGTGTGGCAGAGTTTTCTTTGGGACCCAGAGCTCTTGGAGTTGATCTCCAGGACCTGCAGCTCCACATCCCTAGGAATGGATGAGCCCCAGAAGAAAGTCCCTCAGTGGCACGAGGGGAGGCCTCGCAAAGTCAGGTTCAAGATCTCCTCGGCGTGCAGCGGCAGAGTGCTGAAGCAAGTCTTTGAGGATGGGCAGGAGCTGGAGCTCCCGGCCAAGGAGCACACTCGCCGCTTCCTGCGGCACAGCTTCCAGCCAGCAGAGCCCTTCCCTGGGGCTGGCCAGCCCCCAGAAAGCACCAGGCTCTGCTCCACAGCCCAGCTGACTGCCCAGAGGATCAGCATCTTCAAGGAGGACAAGAAGTTCAGCCTGGCCAGCAGCTCCTCTCTGCTCAGCGACTGCCAGGCCAGCGACAGCCCCTGCAGGGTAAGTCCCAGGCAGCCCAGGGGCTCAGGGCTGGGGAACCAAGCTCACACTCACCCAGCTTGGTAGGAATGTGGTCCCAGCACTCTCAAACTGGCACCTCCTTCAGTGCTTGTCAGTGCAGGGCTGTTTCTAAGCCTTCAGCCTGTACCCCCAGTGCTGTGCTCTGCACATGCTGGATCTGCAGGTCTGGCAGCAGCACAGTCAGCAAGTGAACTGCATCTGCTCCCTTTGCTCCAGCTTCTCACTGCTTCATTTGCATCTGTCCTCTGGTGGGGTAAGGGAGAGCATTTCCATAGCTATCTACATCTCTGCTGCACATACACAGCAATCCTAATGCATCTAAAGCAGTCAAATGTGAGCTGGGCATTGTCTTTAATGAGTTCTATTTAAAACATCAAACAGCTGGCAGAAAGGTTAGTCCCACCAGCAGCATACCTGTGAGGCATCCACATCCCCTGGCAAGCCAGAATTCCCCTTTGGCTACCCTGGAATCCTGCCTTGCTTTCCCTGGATGCTTTGTTAACACAATCAGTGCCATTGATGGAGAAGTGCTTCTTTGGTCCTGCTAAGCCAGGAGATGTGCAACACATGTTAAATTGATTAATCCACAGGGATAATGTTCATTTTCTTACCCTGTCAAGTTGGATTTATGTATCTCTTGGTGCTTTATCAAGCCTAGATGCACAAGGCAACAATTGCTAGAACAATGGTGCCCTGGCACTACTGATAAGCAGCCACAGCCTGCTGATAAGCAGGCTCCAGATGGAGGAGGGCAGATGATATCATCCAGGTGAGCCTTCTCAGAGAAAAGACATGATAAAAAGGGAAAGGAAGGTAAGTGGGCTTGGATCAAATCAGGCCTTTCCCTGGGAGATGGCTCATTCTGATCCCATTCAGGCTGAAGGAGGAGCAAACAGCTGAGCCCATTGCCCAGCCCCACAGCCTTGCTTGCTCAGGGCTGCTGATGCTCCAGCTGCTCCCAGACAGGTGAAGAGCTGGGTGTAGTGTATCTGGAGAGAGAAAGGTGAGCTCACTCCAGCACACCAGTGCTGTGGTGTGGAGAAAGTTGTGTTGCCATCCCGTGTGGTGTCTGGGTACATCAGGAATGTCACTCTGGCATTTCCACAAGAAGCTGAAGTGCTTTCAAAGGCATAAAGTGCCTTTTATGGCCTTGATCTGAATACATGAGAAGTCTATTAGTTGTTGCTGGTGTGTAGATGGCTGATACCTGAACTGCTTGGTTGATACCCTGGGCATCTCATTGCACTGAAAACATCAAAGCACCCTGAGGCTGCCCTGCTGCAGACAGCACTGATGGCATCTTACCCACCCCATTCATTCCTGGCTCACACTCACCTCTGCTCTCCAGCATCCCTGACCACAAACACCTTGAGCAGTCCTGCTGTCCACTACCAGTGTTTGGGAGACACCCTGTCTCTGTAACAAGAGCCCTGGGCAAACAGTGAGCATCTGTGCTCACCTCCTCCCCATCAAGAAGCTGATGCCTGGTTCCCAGGAGAGCCATCAGCCACCTCATGTCTGCTGCTGTCACCCTGGCAGGCTGTTTTCCTAGGAGAACATCCTCTCGTGCATCACTGCTTGACACAGATCCTTAAAGAGTGAAACATGACGAGTGTAAGTCAATAGGCTGTGGGGACTGCCAGCTGATTCCTGCTGCAAAGGGAGAAGGGACAGCAGGTGAGCAAAATGCTGCTGTCAGAGGACTGTTTGACCATACCCAGCTTGGCTTTAAGATCAGAGGTTGCTTTTCCATCCGTGCCAATGCCACTGCTCTGGGAACTGTGTCCTCTTTTCTTCTTGCACAGGGGCTGGAATGAGAACTTGCATCCCATAAAGCTTCCCCACCCAAGACATGGAAGTGATGCTCCTAAGCTGGGACCCAAAGGCTTGGCCTGCTGCCCTGCTCCAGCAGGGCTGTGTCCCTGCCCTGGGGGGTGGGGGGGAGCCAGGGTGTGCTGCAGAGCTAGCCAAGCAAAGAGAGGTTCTTCTGGAATCCAGGGAGCATTAGTGTTTGTGGAGTGCATTTGAACAGGTGAGGCTCTGCTAACATCCTTCTGCAGGCTTCCCCTGTTCTGGATTTTGGCAAGATCATCATCTACACTAACAACCTGAAGATCATCCGTGCCCCCCTGGACCAGAAAGAGCTGATGAGAAGAGTCCTCCAGACAGAGGGCATGAACGACTGGGCCTTTGTCTACAGGGAGAAGAGAGAGAGGTTTGCTGGGGGACACAAAAAAGAGGTGGAGAAAAAGGCTCCCTGCAGCCAGTATGTGCAGGTAAGAGAACATGGGAAGTGTTGTTTGCTCTTGGTTCCTCCAGCCCTGGGCACACCACTGACTATTCCCCCCAAGGCATAGCTGTGTCTCTCTGACACTTCAAAAGCATCACTGTGCTCCTCTCTGCACTCAGGAGGTGACTGATCAATGTCACTGCAGCTGGCACTCTGGGGACAGCTCTTCTCCTGCCACATGTTCACCTCTCCCACTGGATTCTTCTCCTGGGGCTCAGTGGTGGTTATGCAGCTTGGCTTGGGTCCACCCTTTGTCACCTCTCCCAGTGGAGTCAGAGCAGGAGTTTCTCCAGCCCAGCAATGCTAAACACAGCTGCTCTGTGGCTGAGACTGCCAGAGGCTAAAATCCTCATTCCAGCTGAAATGAGATCCTGCCTTCCCCTGGTTTTCTCATGGGTTAGGCTCTGTTGGTCAGAATCCCAATTAGCCTGACCATGAAGTGATGCCACAGCAGATGAGGCTGTTGTGGAGAGCATGCATGCAGCATTGCAGCTCTGCAGCTCTGGCCTTGGTCCTTCTGCACCATCAGCCTAGCTGCTGGCTCACTCACTCCTACCAGGACCCCATGGAAAGGGAGAAGAGCCCTGGGAAATGAAGCAGGGGTCCTGTCCTTGGTCAGTTCTGGGATAAACCTGGTTTTCAGACAGGAAAGTCAAGACTCATCCTATCTCCTGGCAGACCTGAGCCATCAAAAAATGACTTCTGGCCTTTGTGGGGGAATGTATGTGGAAAAGGACCTCCAAAAGGGAAGTGATTGCTTCCCCTGGTCCCTCAGTGCAGGAGCAGAGCAGCTCCTGAGATGCATTGTTCTAGACAGATCTGTTCACCTTGGAAGAACTCAGCAAAGTATTTCTGTTCTCCTTGATGTTTGGGAGCAAAAAGTAAAGCTTGAAGGTCCTAAAACTATGATTTTGGTAGAATAATTCTGGACTTCCTGCACACTAGCACTCTGAACACTCCCTTGAAGGAGAGCAGAGCACAGGCTGGTGATTGTCCTGAGGAGCCAGGCAAGGCAGAGCTGCTGCACAGGAATGGTGCAGGCATCCAAGGAATGAACCTAGCCCTGCCTCATCCCTCCTGAGGCACAGTGCATCAGTCCTGGGCTCTGGGCAAGCACTGAGTTTCAAGATGGGGATTAAAGAGTCTGTCTGGCACCCTGGGAGAGTGTTGCAGCTTGGAAGAAGCTGTTCCTGTCGGTGATGAGGGAATGGTGGGGGAGAGGGTGAGGAGAAATGCTGGGAGAGATGAAGTGTGCCTCAACACTGAGGAGATGGCTGTGGAGAGAAGTGGCAGGGAGCTGGCTGGAGCTGTGCAGACTCCTGCAGGAGGAGAGGAGCTGAAAAGATTTTGTTACGAGCCCAGTCAATCAGCTTCTCACTTTTGGGAGCATCCACAACTTGTCCCCAGCTATATGGGAGCCCTTTTCTTGGAGCTCTTTGCTGGCAGTGACACGCCAGGAGCTGCAGTTACTGAGAGGACTAGCATTGCCCTCACTTCAGCAGCTTCCCTACTCTCCTAACACATTCTTTTTCCTCATGGTCTCTTCCAGGATGGAGATGCTGAGCATGGCTGTTCCCAGTGCAAAGGCTCAGGCTCTGCTCCCTGCTCGCTGTGCCACGGCAGCAAGTTCTCCATGCTGGCAAACCGCTTCTGGGAGTCCTACCGGGCCCTGCGCTGCCCTGCCTGCAACGAGCGGGGCCTGCAGCCCTGCCAGGGCTGTGCTGCAGCACCTGCAGCCGCACACACGCACCACTGCACTGCTGCCTTCAGCCCACCTGCAGCCAGCCTCTCGTGACAAGAGCTGGAAGGATGGCAAAGGCAGGGTATGCACATCTCACCATTGGCATGGACACAGCATCCCTGCCACCAGCTGTCCTGTGCTCTGTCTCATGCTGACCCAGCACAGGCTCCCTGTCTGCAGGGTGAACATACCTCCTGATGCCAGAGGAGCTCATCCACGCTGGGAACTTGAGCACCTGCATCACATCCCTGGCAGCTGGAGCTCAGCTGGGGTTTGCTGGCACTGTCCCTCCCTCTGGAGCTGGGGACAGGCCCAGCCAGGTCCCAAGGCCTCCAGCAGCATCCCTGTGGCAGCAGCAGCAGTGCTGGTACCGTGCCCAGGGCTGAAGCCTGTCTGCAGGACAGCAGAGGGATGCTGCCCCTGGGACTGGACCTGCTGAACTGATCTTGCTAGCTAACTCTGTGCTTCCCCTGTAGCCTCACAAGCATTTGCTGGAGCTTTTGCTGCTCCTGACACCTGCCTTAGGGGACACAGAGATCCCCTTGGGCTCTGGTTTATGGGAAGAGACTGAAAAGCCTTCCCAAACCTGGAGCTATGAAAAATGTGCAGTAATTTCTTACTATAAACAGAAGAGACGAAGTTTTTAGCCTACTGATGAGGAAATGCTGGGCTCAAGTTCCCCTGTAGGATGCTCAGCACTCTTCAGGATCAGGCTGGTGGGGAGCAGGAGCAGCACTGCTCTTGCTTCATGTTACTCCCATGCTGTAATCTGAAGGTAAACTCTAATTAGCTGAGGTGAAGCAAGCCTGTGGGATGCTCTGGAGGCTGTCCCTGGTGGCACAGGACACAGGGGCTTCCAGAGCTGCATGGAAATGGGAAATGGGGTTTTTTTCCTCCCAAAGCATTGATATATTACCTCTCCTATTGCTGCTGAATGCTGCTGCAGCCTTAACTCACATATTACCTCTGAGGCTCTGATGAGTCAAGAGGCTGCTCACAGGCACTTCATGCTGAGCTTGCAAGCCTAGGCTGGGTAATTTATGGCCAAGTTTCTGTTTTCCTGGGGTAGGTTGTAAGTTTTCTCTGCAATGCTTCAATAATTAGAAGTAATGTGCTTTTGGCTCTTCAGCTTCCCCAGGTCTCCTCCTGAACTGCTCAGGGGGTTGGCTTTGTGCTTTTAAATGCATAAATGCAGAGCAGATACCTGATTGGCTTCATTTATTCTATCAGGACCTGCAAGGTGAGCAAATGAGATCCTTGGGGTATTGACTGAGGGCAGGGGAGGCCTCACCACAACTGTTGTCAGGCAGACCTGGTCCTTCAGCCCTGACCTGTCTGACCCCATCCTTGGGCTTGTGCAAGGGTTTGCCAGCTCAAGAGAAGGGAAAAAAGCACCCAGGTGGAAATGGTTGCCTGATAGTTTAATGTTTACAATAAATCTAGCTGCAAATGTGCATTTATACAGTCAATCTTTATTGTTCTTCAGTGCTGATGATGTCTCTCCACTGCTTCCTCTCCCTCCTGCCTGGGTCATCTCTTCCCAACACGTCCCAGGGGTGATGCTTGCAGTGAGGAGTTCTGCTCTTCCCTGCTTTCCTCTGGAATCCTGCAAGGAACTGGTCCTCTCCAGGCACCTGGAGTGAAGAATGGGAGGACAGAGCTTGTCTGTGACAGCTTTGGGGCTGAGCTCAGAGCTGTGCTGTGTGGCTTTGCTCCTCCAGCTGAGAAGTGCACTTCCCTCACTTGTTGGGAGCATACTGACTGGATTTAGCCAACAAATGAGCTCTCATTTGCCACGAGAGGCAGCTCTGAGCTCCCCTGAAGCATCCTGGCAAGGCTGCTGTTGGGGTGTGGGGTTACTGTGGACACAGTGCTGCTGTCATTGCCATGTTCCCAGCCCCTGTGTCCCTGGTGGCTGCAGCAAGGCTTTGGATGCACTAGTGCCACAGTCATTAGGCTTCTAGGCAGGCTTTCCAAAGGCACTGTTGGGCTGTGCTCACAGCAGCTCAAGAGCAGTTCTGTCTTGTGTCTCTCCTAGCTCTCAGCATCCTGCTGGATTTTCCTTCGGAATGCTCTTGTTTCTCAGAGCCAAGCTGTGCATCAGAGCTGTCTCTTTTGTTGGTGTTTCCCTTGGAAATGGGGATGAATTCTAGTCTTTGGTACCCCCTGCTGCAGAGCTCTTGCCCTCTGGCTGTGGCTGGTGAGCAGCAGAGCAGGCTCCACTGTGTTTGCTGTGACCATGGAGAGTGGAAGGCAGCAGCTGTAGAGCACAGGGCACTTCCTTGCCCTAAACCCCCATGGGGGTGTGGATGTGCTCAGCAGGACAAGGTGTTCAAACAAGTGTTGACTTCAGGCTAGATTCATCCTTGATGCAACCAGCTTAAAACACCACGAAGGGTTTCCTCTCAGCCAGCTGCCAGCTCTCCATCTCCTGCTTAGCAGAGCTCTGGCTCCCACCAAGGCAGTGCCTGGAGGAACCTGGACTGCTCCTGCTTCTGAGAGCCACAGCCAGCTGCTGTGTGGCTGATGCTCAGCAGGCCTGGGCTGAGCATGGAGCTGTGCTGGGGACTGGATGCCCAGAGCAGAGCCTTGTGCACTCACATCAGCCCAGGCAGCTCCAGCATCTCTCACTGATCAGGGATGGCTTGCTGACCTGTGCTGTGCAGCCTGGGCAGCTCCAGCAGCTCTAACTCATCAGGGGTGGCTTGCTGACCTGTGCTGTGCAGCTCCAGCAGCTCTAACTCATCAGGGATGGCTTGCTGACCTGTGCTGTGCAGCCTGGGCAGCTCCAGCAGCTCTCACTGATCAGGGATGGCTTGCTGACCTGTGCTGTGCAGCCTGGGCAGCTCCAGCAGCTCTAACTCATCAGGGATGGCTTGCTGACCTGTGCTGTGCAGCCTGGCTCCTGCTGCCATGCCAGGTGCTGGGAGGCAGGGAATGGCTCCTGCTAGGTAACCTTGTGTTCAAAACTGCCAGACCCTTGGGAACTGGATTGCTTTTATTTGTTTTTAGGGGTTAGGCTAGGAGTGGAAGACAGCATGTTGCACTGCTACCAGGAGATAACCAGTTTCTCCTGTTTGCTGGAAGGCTGCAGAGATGCTGCTGGCCTTGCTGGAGCTAGCAGGCTGCAGCACTGCTCTTGGGGGGAGCAGCATCCTGTCTCCAGTATCCATGTGCTGAGGGGATGGCTGGTGAGACACAGGAGCCTCTAAGAGGTGTGATGCTGTGGCTGGGTTTGGAGGGATCATTGGAGGTTTGGCTGGTGTTTGGACAAAAAGGACTTGGATCCCTGTAGTGTCATGGCCTGTGCTGGAAACCAAACTGTGACAGAACATTCTCTTTGACTGCATTTGAGGCTTTCTGTAACAAAACAGGCAAAGCAGCAAAGGTGTTTTCTGCCTGCTGGAGAGATGCTGAGCTCTGTGAGGCTTGGGGACTGTGCAGTGTAGAGTGCCACACCATGGCTGAGCAGGGATGTGCTCCCCAAGACTCCTTGAACACTGACAGGAGAAGGCAGGCACACCTTCTGCTGATTGCCTTGAGTGCCTGGCACTTAGAGGAGAGAGCAGAGCAGAGTTAGTGCCTTTCCTTGGGAAAGCTTGGAGCCAGAGTGGGAATGCAGATGGGAATTGTGCTGTGTGCCTGGAGAAGGGCAGTGGGAGGGGAGTGCTGAGGCTAAGGATCACAGCCAGAGGTACAGAGCAGGGAGGTTAAAGCAATGCTCACTCCTATGTGGCAGCAAAGTGCACCTCATGCTTTTAACCAGGAATTGGATCTGATGGAGAGGAGAATTGCCATAGCTACTCCCAAAGGGCAGAACTGCAGCTGGCTGCAGGGCTGCTGCTGCTGCAAGCCCTGCCAGCTGAACCTTGGGATGCTCTCATGCTGCTGAACAGTGGCAAGGTGCAAGCAGAGCTGCTCTCAGAGGACATCAAAGCCAAAGCACTTGGGGCTCTTCAAGGACATGTTTGTGCCAAGACATCTCCTGCCTCACAGGAATCCCTGGATGTGCCTTTTGTGTGTTGTTGGTGCTTTGTGACCTCTGAGGATGGAGCACAGAGGTTGCTTGGGCTCTGGAAGGTGTGGGCTTTTATTCCCCTCTTTTTTTTTTTACCCCCTCCCTCTTGTGCATCTCCCAGGTTGGGTTCTGCAGTGGGATTACACTCAGCTTCTCTGGAGAGCTGTCTGACTGCAGAGATGTGTCCTCTGCTTCCATGCTCTGGAGCCAGCAGGCACTGGGTGCTAATCAGCTGGGCAGCTGTCATTCTTGCCTGATACCCAAGCTGAACTTCTCCTGGCACATCCTGAGGAGATTTCCTCCTGTCCTCTTGCTGCTTACCTGGGAGAAGACCCTGACCTGCACATATCTTCTCATAAGCCAGCTCAGACATGCACCAGCAGATCCTCTCCTTTGCCATGTGTTCCATGGAGGGATGCCTTGGCTGGAGGATGCTCTGCAAGGGCTCAGTTCACAACCACCACCTTCCCAAACCAGTGGCCAAGGGGAGGGAGCTGGGGTGCTTTAGCTGATTTTGCAGTCTCACTGCTTCATTCCCTTGCAGTGATAAAAGAATCAGAATACTTAGGAATTTCAATATTATTATTATTTTTGCATGCCTTTGCAGCTGTCATGTGGATTTCTGTGGGCTCTAGCTGACCTGGTATGTAAAAAGCAGCCCTTCCTGGCTTGGCAATACTTCATTTTAACACAAATCATGATGTGTAAGCTGCAGTGATTCCTCCCTGCTGCTTCCAGAGGCCTCCCAGTGCCCTCCAAGGACTCCTAAGGAGCATCACTGTGCTTCTGATCAATGGTGTTACACTTCCTAGTTAGGAAAGGCACGTGGGGGTCTTCATTCCCTGGAATAATGACTGATGCACTCATTTCTGCTGCTGGTTGTGTGTAGGAAACACTCAATAGGTGTGCAGGAGGATGGAATGAGAGCACAGGAATCCTTTGGCTCGTTGGAATGGTCAGGTTTGTGCCAGTGGAGGGGTGAAAGGAGAGGTGACCCCAAAACTGCTCAGCTCCTCTGCTGCTGGGGTCCTCAGGGGGATGGAGGTCTTGGTGCTTCTGGGCTGCTGTTGGTACCACATCTGTATCTGTACAACATCTTCAGGAAACACAGGTGCCTGGGAGGCAGGGAGAAAAGCCACTGCAAAGCAGGGATAGCTGCTGTGTGCCTTCTGCTGTCCCCAGTGTGCTTGGTGAGCTCCTCGTGTGGGGAGGGAGAAAGGGCCTGGAAATCATCAATCTGGAAGGGAAGCTCCCAGAATTTCTGATTTTGGTGAGGAAGCTGTGCACCCTTTGCCTGGCTGGCTGTTTGTGCTCCACAGAACATTGCATGGAGAGTCACAGCATTTGGAGTCCTGCTTCCCCCTCAGGCCTGGGACATGCTGCAGGCCAGGAAGGGTTAATGACACAGTGTCCCAACCAGGCTGACAGCTGCTCCTGCTCCAAGGAACTGGAAAGGCCTCGGGGCTCTCCTCTGCTCCTGCATTTCCAGAGGGATGAGGAGGTGAGGCTGGTCCCCTGCCGGGGGTCCCTTTGGCAGCTGGGCACAGGCCATGGCTGAGGAGCAGTGCCCAAGCTCTGTCCTGCCCCAGGGAGTGGGCAGGCAGTGCCCAGCCTGCTGTGCCCTGTGCTTGCAGGCAGCACCACGAGATGGCATTCCCTCCTTGCCAGGCGATGGATGTGGGATCAGCGCTGGGAGCTGGGGACATGTCTCCTCTATCCCAGAGCTCTGCAGCTGAGGCTCCTTGCTGCCCTGGCAGGTGGGACAGGCAGCACAGCTGCCCTCCAACACCTCAGCCAGGTCCTGCCCAGAAGCTGCTGCACAGCATCCTCTCTGCTGCTGCTTGCTGGGCAGGGGCTGAGGGGATGGTGGCTGAGCCTTGAGGGCTGCCAGGAACATCTGGTGAGGGCAGGTGGGCAGCTCAGCCCTGTCTCAGCACCCCGAGTCCTCTCCCCTGGCACAGGGCTGGCTGCCCTGTGTGCCATGGGTGGCAGCACCAGCATGGCTTAGCAGCACTGTGGGAGCTACCTCTCTTCAGGCACTTGCAGGCTTTGGAAGCCTTTCCTCTGTCCTGGGGCCCAACACAAGGAGCTGGGGATGAGGATGCTGGAGGCAGGCTCACGTGTGACTGATGGAAGGGATGGCAGTGCCTGCCCTGTGCCCTTGCTGAGCAGGAGAGGTGGCACAGGGCACCAGGCTCTGGGCAAGGAGACTGCAGGGCAGGGCTGGAGCCCTTGGGCTAGTGGTAGCCCTTTGGAGAGGGATGGGACTGCCAGAGCCCTTCGGAGAGGGATGGGGCTGCTGTGCCTCTGGTGCTGGGCAGGAGGCTTTGGGGTCCCAGCAGGCAGCCTGAGGTCTCTCTGTTCTCTGCTGCTGTGAGCTCTGGTGTCCCCAGGGAGGGGAAGCCTGGCAGGGAGGCTATGGCTGGCTGGAAACACTCTGCTGGTGGCTGTTAGAGGCTCTTAACCATTACATCTGCTTGTAAACTTGTAATGTTATTTCTTTGAGTGTGCTGTGCAGGAAATTGAGTCTATTTCTGTTTAAATACTGAGGTAATAGAGCCTGCTATTTAGTGGAAGATGGATGTAAATGGCTCTTGGTTTCAGCCCATTGGGCCTCACCCAGCCCAAGTCACATCCAGAATGCAATTGTGCCAGCACTGCTGCTCCTGCAGGAGCCTCCAGCTTCTGTGAGGAAGAGGGCTTGGAAACCTGGCACCTCTGACATCAACTGCTACTCTGCAGTTAAAATACAGTAGAGGAGGTTATGGAGCTGATGCCACCTGGATTCTTGTTTCCCTGCAGGAAAAGCTTCCAGCTGGGCAGCTGAAGCACCAAGGCTGTGTGGAAGATGTGCTCAGCAGTGGCAGGGAGCAAGCAGCACAGGACACTCTGGGTGCCAAGGAGCACTCCTCTTGCTGCTACAGCTGTGCTCACATATTCCTTTGGGCTCACACAGGAACTTACAGACCTCAAATGTTTAGTCCCAAATGCTTTAAACCATAAAGTTCTAGTCCTTAAATTCTTTATCCTAATACCTCCTGTCCTGCATCTCAGGTTTAGTGGTGGCTCCTAGTGCCAGGCTTAGGATGCTCTCTTCCTAAGCAAGTTGTCAGTAAGCTTGCCCTGAGATTGGGGAGCTGAGCACTGGTGCTGCTGTGGGGTTCCCTTCCTGTGCTTCTCTGCTCTGTGTTTGCTGGAGCTCTGGGAGCTTTCCTCCCACAGAAGCTTCTCTTTTATCCCACAGAAGTCCTTCACCTGGGCTGCCTGCCAGTTGGCTTTCCTGTGGTAGCATTCTGTTCTTGGTCTGGGTCATTAAATATTAAGAGGCAAAGTGATTCTAAAAGCCAACCACTTCTTTTTTGGAGGTGCTAAATAACTGTAATTTGTTTCCTAATAGATAGTTTTGTCCTTGTCACTGGGTCCACTCCATAGAGAAATGAATGTGTGATGAGACAGGAGCAGGTGCTGTGTGCCCAGGCAGTGGGGGTAGGGACAAAGTGAAGCTGAAGGCTTGCTTTTGCTCTTCTCCCATCCTGTGGCAGCAGGAGCAGGATCTCCAGAGGCTCCAGAGGCAAGCACTGCTCACTGTGGGCACCCAGTGCCAGGGCAGAGCCTGCAGCTCTGCTCTGTGTCTCTTCAAGGAGATCTCTGCCCACTTGGGCTTAGTGCAGAGCTCCCAGGGATGTGTGCTGGGAAGCTAGAGCATTGGTGCTGCTGTCAGCTGAAGTGATAACTGTGCTGCTCTGCAGCCCAAGATGCTGCAGCAAATGCAACCCCAGGGGCTGGAGGCTTAGATGTTCAGCAGAAGCTCATCCCTAGCATGTGGGTTCATTTACCCAGCTGGAGATTGGCAGTTGCATCCTGGAGAACCACAAGGCAGGGCAGGGAGGCTGAGACCATGCTGATGTCCCTAATGGGACTGGGGCAACTGAAGGGATGCTTGCTTGGGCCCAAACCCTCAATTTAACCACAGCTTGGTTCTTCCTTTTAAGGTCAAGTGGTTCTTTTGCCCTAGATAAATGTGAGTGCAGTGATGCCAACTGCTGCATGTTCCTGCAAAGTGAATTACTGTGGGTGCTTCCAAGCAGAGCATAGAAAAGTCTGAGAAGACCTAGTAGCAAACAAACATTACCATAAATAAATGATAGAGCAGTGGAAAAGGCACGAGGAGCATATCTGTGTGTTCAGAGGCCAGAAAGCACCTAGAGCATAGAGCCACAGGATGGTTTGTGCTGGAACAGACCTGCCAAGCTCCTCTAGGGACAGCTGCAGCTTGCTCAGAGCCCCAGCCAACCTGAGCTGGGATGGGCACAGGGATGCATGGGACATCTCCCACCTCTCTGGGCAACCTGGGCCAGGCTCTCAGCACCCTCAGGGTAAAGGATTTCTTCTTTCTCTCTAGTCTAAATCTCCCCTTTTGGTTTCAAACCATCACCCCTTGTCCTGTCCCAACAGGTCCTGCTAGGAACTCTCTCCCCATCTTTCTTCTCAGCTCCTTGAAGTCCTGGAGGCTGCAGGAAGGTTTCCCTGGAGCCTTTCTGTGTGGGATGCAGCTCTGGGGCTCAGAGCTCTCACTGCTGGTGCCTCAGACCAGTCTGAGTCTTGCCATCTGCTTCCCTCTGCTTGCTCATGGATGTGTTTGGGTTAGGGACCTTTCCAGAGCAATTCCCCAGAGGTGTCCTTTGCCTTCCTGAGGTGGGAGCTTGCTTTCCAGCCAGCTGAGCTGGGCAGTGTCCTTGTTGGCAGGCTCTGGGAAGGGTTGTGTGTGCACAGTGCCAAGGAGAAGGGGAATTCAGTGGCAAAACTCCCCTGGGGCTGCCTGGGTTTAGGTAGAAGTTGCCTCCTAGAACCTTCCTGTGTCTGGGCAGGTAATAGCTCTGTGTCTGCACTGGAGAGTCCCTTGCAGCTTGGACTTTGTCTCTGGTGGGATTGCTGTCCCTGTGCTTTGGCTGCTCTCTCCCTCTGTGCCAGGAGCACTTCTCTGCCTTCTCGTCCTGCATCCCTCCCTTGCCATCAGACTCCCACTGTTCCCCAGCACCTGCCTCTGTCACCCAGCCTGAGTGAGCCCCAGAGGGCACAGGGGGGGCAGAGATGCAGCTGGTGCCTGGGCAGTGCTGCTGAGATGCAGCTGGACACCTCTGCCCCAGCTAGCTCTCTCTCTCTCTTGAGGAGCTTGGGAGGATGCTGCTGACAGGCTTGCAGGCTTTGGAACCTCTCCCTGATGCTATCTGAGGAGATTATTGTGAGACTTCTCATGCTAAAGACACTTTAATTAAGCTCCCATCATGAAAACAATTAGACCAAATTTGCTGTACTTAACTAGTCAATAATTCAGTAGCTGGATCTCCTGAAGAGCCTTCTCGCCGTGGCTGCAGCCAGCTGTGTGCTGCAGGAATGCATCAGGGATCAATAGCTCCCCTGCTCTGGCCCCTGCAAGGGTGAAACTGCATCCCAGCCAGAGCACAGCAGCTCTGGGATGGAGGATGGGGAACAGCTCAGCTTCTCCAGCTCCTTCACTTCAACTCCAGCTCTTTGTCTTCTTGCCCAATTGCAGAGCAGCAATGGATGGCTGAGGGCATCAGGGGCAGGGGTAGGAGTGGGGTGTCAGGGGTAGGAGTGGGGTGTCCTCCCCTCAGTGCCACCACTGCCTCTGCCTAGCCTGCTGGGTGATGTGCTGAGCACTCCATCAAACAGATGTTTGAACAGTTCTGGGGATGGCTGCTGTGTCCTCTCCAGATCTCTCTGTGATGCTGCCCTTTGGATCTCTGCAGTAAGCTCTAACAGTTCTGGGGATGGCTGCTGTGTCCTCTCCAGGTCTCTCTCTGTGATGCTGCCTTTGGATCTCTGCAGTAAGCTCTAACAGCTCTGGGGATGGCTGCTGTGTCCTCTCCAGATCTCTCTCTGTGGTGCTGCCTTTGGATGTCTCCAGTAAGCAGATATCCTCCCCGCAGCAGGATGGAGCTGGAGCAGGGCAGGTGGTGGTTACCAAGCTCTGGTGATGCTCATGTTCTTGTATCTCTTTACCTTCATCAGACAAAAGATGAATCTGAGAGAGGAATCTCTTGCTTGGCTGTCAAGCACTAGCTTTCTAAGGTTGAGTTTCCCTAAGTAGTCAGGGAAATGAGAGGCTGATGTGTTCCTCTGCCTGAGGACAGACTTCCCCCAGCAAGGCAACAGGGGCAGCTTTGCTCAGCTGTGTCTTGGAGCCTTTTGCTGACACAAGGTGTGAAGGAGGTGAGCCACTTATTGCTTGAATTTCTTCCCTGAATTGCAGTCTCATTTCTTCCAAATCAGCAGATCATCAGGGCCCCAAATTAAATTGATGTTTTAACTTTGGGTTCTTTACATCTCTTAATTGTTGAAGACATGCTTGGCCTTTTCTTTTGTCTACAGAGAATGAGCAGAACAAAAATGGATTTAGTGTTATTGCAGTAATAGTTTTGATTCAAATACTCTCTAAAATGCAGCATTTATGACTGTATCAGGGTCTGTAATTCATTCTCATCCCTGATTTCCCCCAGGCATTGGAGCAGTTCTTCTTCCTAATGCCTCATTGTGCCAGCTAATGCTGTAATAATCATTTGCAGTTCTCCAGCACCTTTGCTCTGAAACAGTCAAACTGAATTTATCTCATCCCTGCATTTTTCTCTGGTGATCTTAGATTGTTTTTTGGCAGCCTGATGTATTTACAGTAGCCTCAGTCAATGTCCCTGTAGCACTTGTGTGTACTTCAATAGCTCTGTCTTTCAGGAGGAGCTATGAAAGAGGATAAAAGCTCTCCAAGAATCCCAAGGAGCATCCCAAGGGAGTCAGCCTTCAAAGGCCTTTGGGTTGGAGGAGTCATCTCCTATTGATGGAGCAGCTCCTGGAGCCTTGTGTGGAATGCAAGTGCTGGGAAGCCTTGTTCCCTAGGAATGAGTGCCTGGGAGAGGCTTGGGAGCTCAGCTTGTGCTCTGGGCAGGCATTCAGAACTCACACCTGCTGAAAAAGGAGCGAGAAGGAAGAGGAAATGAAACTCTTTAATGGGGAAGGAAGAGAGGTTTTCTGCTGCTTTTTGCTGTTGTTGCTTTGGTTTTGCCTTTCCCCCAGCTCCAGGTGATATTCTGTTTGAGCTCAGTGAAGAGTCTGCCTGAAAACATGGCATTTGCTGCTGGATCTTCCCTCCTGGGAGACTCTGAGGAACTGGTATCTACATCACTGATCACTGCTTTAGTGATGAACATGTTTCTCAGAGGAGCTGGGATGTCCTCAGCTGAGAGGATGCCTTTGGCCATCCTTTGCCTGTTGATGGGCACCAAGGGGTTAATCCTGTAGAAGTGATTGTTTGTTTGCTCTCCTGTACTCTCCAAGTGTCCCTAGCAGTGTCCTGGCTTCTCTCCCACTGAGGGCAGTGGGGCTTGGAGCTCCAGCTCCTCTGGACACTCTGCTCCTCTCCTTCACCCCTCAGGAGCTGAGCTGAAGAGCTGCAGGTGCAAATGGATCTCGAGCAGCAGAGCCTTCCTCTTGGCAACTCTAAGATCTTTTTGCTGTGGCTTCAGAGGAAAAGAGAGAGCAAAGCTGAGAGCAGTGACCGTGGGCACAGCACAGAGCTGGCTGCTGGCACAAAGCAGCTCCCAGCATCCCTGCAGGGCTGCTCCAGAGATGCTCAGCCTTCTCTGCCTGTGCCTGCAGAGCTGTGCAGAAGGAAGAGCCAAGCTCTGCAGGTTTGCTGTAAAGGGGCAGCCTTGCCTGGCCTTTGCCTCCAAAGCCTCCCTCTCCCTCCTCTCTGCATCTCACTTCTTCCAAGCATTCCTCTGTGCCTGGGACACTGTCTAGTTCTGAGGCACATTTCACCCAAAGGTAATAAATGGCAATGCAGAGATGATATTTAAAGTGTTAAAAATCTGTTACATGAATGACAATGCTTGATAAATGTTCTCCAGGCTTCCACCTCCTTCTGGTCTCCCAGGACCTGCTCTGCATCCCTGCTGACAGCCACTGCTTTCCCTGCAGCTGCTGGGAGTACATCAGGATGCTCCTTCCAAAGCCCAACCATGCCTCCTGCCTTATCTCCTCCATCCTGACAGCAGAGCACTTCTCCATCCTCTGCCTGGAGAGGCTCAGAGGAGATAAGGAGTGAGGAGGCTGTGGGAGGCAGAGGAAGGGATGAGCTGCATGGAGAACACTGAGCTTTGTGAATGACTGCAATCAGCCTCCTGTATTCACACAGGAACTATTCAATATCTTTATTTTATAGACAGAGAGGGGAAAATTACTGTGCATGAGACTATTGATAGACATCAAAGGCACTGCTCTCTTGATGATGTTTGTAGAGAGATGAGCCTGCTCTGGGGGCTGGGCTTTCCAATGACAGTTCATGGCTCCTCTTACTTGGCATGTTATCCTTATTTTACTCCAGCTCTGAACAAAAGGAGAGGAGATAAAGTTCTCCTGCCCTGCTCTTGTTTAAGTCTCAGTGCATCTCAGTGGAAGTGACAGCATTTAGGGTTATTTTTTCCTTACCTGTTCACCAAAGGTTCAGATGAGTGATGTGCACTCTCATTAGAGCCAGGAAAACTTTCCTCCTGAATACTTCCAAAGGCTGAGCACATCTTGGCTGGATAATGGTTGGGCTTGATGATCTCAGAGTGCTGCTATGTGCTGATAGATCCCAGCTCTCTGCTGGGGAGAGGGGGAAGGATGCTCCATGCTCTGCAAGCAAAGTCTGGGAGAAGTTTCCAGCCAGGAGGGGTACTTGTGGCCCCTGAAAAGGTGTAGTTGTGGCCCCTACAAAGGTGTCAGCTTTGTTGGTGTGAGTTTGAATCGTGTGTCCTAGTTAGCTGATGCCTGAGTTCAGTGGGAAGCAGCACAGGTGACAGTTAAGAGAAGTTGAGTGCCACCAATGCAGGAGCATTTGTAGCAGGCAAATGTAGCTGTGCTGGTAGATGTTTTATGTTGGTAGATGTTTTATCTGTTTCCTCTTAAATGTTGCAACATTTCTGTCATTTTCACTTGTGGGTTTCCTTTTTAGATTCCTTTTGCTTGACTTGAATGCATCAGGAGGTGGAGATGGCAGCCCAGTGAAAGCAGTGTTTGTTCAACCAGGGAGCTGTGCTCAAATAACAAATATTTAACTGGAAAACGTTTTGTCATGGCTACAGAGAGGCTGAAAGGAGTTGTGTGCTCTTGTCAGAGGCAGCATCCCATTTGCTGCCAGGCTGTTGGAGTGCTGCCCTGCTCCTGGAGGTGAGCAATGCACTGCAAGATGCATTGTCTCCCTCCCACCCAGCCAGGCTCTTTATACATCACTGAACCTCTTGTTTAACGTTTACAGAGCTCAGTAAAGATGGGAAGTGTGCCACAGGCTGGATCTCTTCTGGGACAAAGTGGCACCTGCATGGCTCCTGCCCCTTGCAGTGCTCTGGGGCAGTGCAGCCCTGAGGGCTGGATGCAGGCACAGCAGCAATGCTGTTCCAGGAGCAGGGGAGCTGCACCTCTGGCAGCTCACACTGTGCTGGGGCTGCTGGGGAGCAGAGAGGGATGGGGAGGCAGGGCTTGTGCTGCTTCCAGAGCATCACCCTGCTCACAGCACTGTAAATTTAGCTCCTTTAAGCCTGATCTCCTGGGGCTGAGATTTAAGTGTTTGAACTTTAGTTGAAAGGACTATATTGATTAGGCTTTGATTTAGTCTTCCCTTGCTGGAAAGCTACTGAGTAATGACTTGTGCCTGCCCTTTCCCCCTCTATTCATTGAATGGAGCCTCCTCTCCTTCCACTTCTCTTCCTCAGCACCATTTCACTTAGAAGTCTGGAGAGCTGTGAGGAGAAATAAAAGCAGGAGCAGTTGCCACACTGTGAACATAATTGATTCAATAAGAAACATTTCTCAATTCCCCAGGCAAGCCTCTGAGCCTTCACTTCAAGTCAATTAGAGCTTCCTTCTGTAAACAGTGGCATGTCCCACTTAGGCTGAGACACTCAGGTGCTCAGCTTAGTGCCTTCTGCCAGCAAAAGGCATGCAAGATGAAGTGCTTTCCACAGGTAGAAGAGAGCTTGTCCTTTATGCTTTATAGAGAGGTGGAAAGAAGCTCTTGACCTGTTGGTTAACTTGTCTTTTGCTCCCTCCTCTCACTGAGGAACGTTCTCCCTTTCTCCTGGCAAGAAGAGGAGCAGGCTGGGCTGAGCCTGAGCCCCACACAGCTCACAGCTGAGCCCCAGGCTTGCTGCAGTCCTCCAGATCTGGCCAGAGCTTAGAGCCAGGGCTGGCAAACACTCCCATTCCAGGGCACAGACTCCAAAGGGTGGCAGAGGGAGGGATGCTGTGGATTTCCTTGTCTGCACTGGGGTTTGCCTGTCACCAAGCAGGGAGCTGCTTCTCTCTCCCTTTGTACTGGACCCTGAACTTCATTCCCAGTGGTGAAGCCTCTTGGCCCTGAGGTGGGAAGAGCCTTGGCTGTGGATAGGGAGCCTGCTGGCTCAGACACTGTGCCTGCAGAGCTGGGGCTGGGGGTGAGCACTGAGAGCTCCTCAAGTGCATCCCCAGAGGAGCAGAACTGCTGGATACAGCCTGTGCTTTGCTGTAACTAATAGCTCCTTGCTTGGTCCTTCCTTCCCAGATCAGCCCTGGAGAAGCAATACTCACCCTCGTGCTCCTCTGATGGCATTCTTGAGTTCATTTCAGTTTGGGTATAGAACTAGTTGTGTGAGTCTTTGTCCTCTGCAGGGTTCCCTGTGCCACAGCAGCCTTGTGTCTCCTGGGGAGAACTCCTCTGGCTTAGTGTGGCACTGGGAAATACCTTTCTAATGAATGCAGTCATTACGTTGGGGGTAAAATAGGCATTTATTTGTGCTTCTTTCCCCCCCCCCCAGGGTATTATAATAATGGGAAAACTTCTCCAGGAGCTTTCATGCAGGGTGAGGATGCTCTTGGGCAGCAGCTGGAAGTGCAACATCTGTCTGCAGGTAAGCAAACCCTGCTCAGAGCTTGTGCTCCCTGAGGCTTGTGGTGCTCCTGGGAATTCCACAAAGAAGCAAGGTTTTTGTCCATGATAAATGGACATGCATGTGCTGAGGAGTTTTCAAGGGAAAAGAATGAGCAGTTGCAGTTTTAGACTTACTCAAAAGTAGCATCTTGAAGGGGGATGTGTGGGGCAAGAGTTGGGCAGCTCTTAAATGAGCTTCAGCACAGGAGCAAGTGGCTATTGATTGCTCCTAAGGAACATTCTAACAGCTCTTTGCTCTGCTTTTCCAGGAGACAATGAATTGGGTAGAGTTTCCTTGGAAGCACACACCTTTCTTGCCTCTGGAATCCCATGGCCCTTGCCAGCTGAGGCCATTTTCTGGAGGAAAGAGCATTCCATGTGTGCAGCTGGAAGAGAAGGCCACAGCTCTCCTCTGAAAGATGAAGGAATTGTGCTGCTTACAGGAACATGAAAACCATGGAGTTTGTGCCTTCCCTGGGGAGCTGGAGCACATCCCCTGGGCCACAGCATCCTGCTGGGAGGCAGAGGAAGCTCAGCTGAGCAGGGTTTGCTGCTCCTGCTCCTTTAGCTCAGCTCTGGCTGCTCTGCTGCAGAGACCTGCTGCTCACAGCCCTGGCAGCAGGAGCATTTCCAGTGCCTCAGTGCACCTTTGGGCATGCAAAGGGAATAATTCCCAGAGGATTTCTCTCCTATTGCTTCTGAGTAGAAGAAACCTGGAGGGGAATTGCCAAGTACTAGTGAAGCTCCCACCAAGAGCATCTCCTGCTTCCTTCCTCCCTGCTCTGGACAATTCTATTTCAAGCTTCAATTCAGACTCAGCTAAGGCCAAAGTGCCTTTGGTGCCTGTACAAACAGCCCCAGGAAAGGCACTGTTTGTTGTGGGAGGAGGTTGGAGCCAGTGATTTGCTTGGCCTAAGCAAAAGGATCAGCTTTGCCTTTGGCAGGGTGCCTGCAGTGGGATGCAGGAGTGGTCCTGGGGCTGTGGCTCTGCTGCTTGCCATGCTGCATGTCTCAGCTCTGCTGCTGTGAAGCTGAAAGAGCTCAGCACCAAGCACCCAGCCTGGCACCACCTGCCAGCTCTGCAGCTGCATGGCTCTGGGCTTCCCTGGGGGGGGGAAGGCCTTGTCCCTGGGAAAGCATCCCATCTTGGACAGAAAGCTTCCCTTCATCTTCCTTGGGAGCTGATTGCTTGTGCACTTGGGCTCTGAAGGCTGAGCAGTAAATATTTATGAAGTGTAATGGCCAAGACTAAATACATTCATTAGTCTATTTATTCTCATTGAGTGGCTGCTTTCTGTGCCTGAGGAAAGTGTCACATTAGCTCTGTTGGAGCTGCTGCCTGCAGTTGTAGGACTAGCATCTTTATTCCCCCATCACTCTGGGCTTTGGGCTTGGGGCTGGAGGCACTGCTCCATCCCCAAAGCAGAAGTGTCTGGGCCTCTGCCCTCCCCAGCCCTGATGCTGACAGCTGTGAGCAGACAAATTCATTGCACTGATGGTGGTTTAGCAGAGCTCTCACCCCACCCCTCAGACCTCTCTGTCCCCAGCTCCCAGGGCTGCCTCTGCTGGGCTCTGTTTAGTTCTTGCTCTGTGGCTTCTGTCTCATGTTTGTCTCTCTAATGGGGAAGCAGCAAGATTTAGAGCACTTATCTGCTTTAATATTAATCAGTTGCCTTATTTGAAGTGATAAGGGGGCCCTGGGGAGAGCTGCATCCCCCCCCACTGCATCCCCCCCCACTGCATCCCCCCCCACTGCATCCCCAGCTCCCTTTGGAGCTGGAAGCTGCTGGCCCTGGGGACAGGAGCCTGGGGTGAAAGTCACAGCCTCATCCACAGGGATATTTGTCCCTGGGCATCCCCAGGGCACAGAGGTGGAGACTGGAAGGTGCTGAGTACCTGCTGCACGGTGTTCTCCTTCTGGAAACCCAGCAAGTCCCACTCTATTCTCCAAGGAAGCACAGGATAGCCATGAGTGGTCCCTTTCAGAGAGCAAAGGGCTGCATTTGCTGCCAGGGAGGGCTGGTGCTGCTGGGAGTGCTGCTTGGGAAGCAGATGCTTGAGAGCAAGCAATCAGTAAGGTTGGACAAGACCTCTAAGGTCATCAAGTCCAACAACTGGCCCAACAGCATGGTCACTCAGCCGTGTCACCAAGTGCCACATGCACATGTTGTCTGAAGCTCTCCAGGGCTGGGGACAGCCTGAGCCAGGAGGGAGGTGATGTGTGCCTGCAGTGTCTCTGAGCAGAGACCTTCCCTGATTTCTCTGCACAATTCCTGCTTGCCTGTTTCTCACTTGCCTTTGCTTCCATCCCCACTTGCTGTCAGCAGCAGCAAGCCTGCAGCCTGCATCCCTTTGGCAGCCCAGGTCCTCTGCAGAGATGCAGAGCTCTGTGTGCTTTCCCCATGGATTCCCCATGGGAAGACCTGGCAGCCCACCTGCTCTGCCTGGGGTGATTGCTCCTCGTGCCCAGCCCTGAGTTATGTGCTGAGGGGAAAGACAAGGCTGTGTTTGCTCACAGTGCTTTATCTTTTGACAGAGTGCATCCAACAAAGTTGCTAATGGAAAAGCTTTTAACCTCCTGAGGCTGAGGTGATCCCTGCCCCTTGGGGCCAGCGAGTGGCACGTGGAGCTGAGCAGGGACATGAGCCCTGCTGCTGCCTTCCAGCCCTCCCTCAGCAAACTGGGGGAGGCCAGGGACAGCCCAAGGTGACTGGCACAGCAGCAGGGAGAAGCTGTCTGCTTCAGGAGTGAGAGAGAAGAGAAAGGACAAATCCCTTCCTTTGGAGCCAGGGATGCTCCCCCTGCCTGCCCCAGTGGGATGCAGGGACTGAGGCCATGCAGCTCCTGGCCCCTCAGCACCAAACCAGCAGCTCAGGAGACAGCAGTGGAGCAGGAGAAGCACCTCTGGAGCCATCCTGCTGTTAGAGTTGTGCAGGGGAGCAGCCCTGGCTGTGCTGGAGCTGAGCCCTGTGCTGCCCATCAGCCCTCCCTGAGCTCAGCATCCCACACCTGCATCCTTCTTCTGCCTCTTGCCTCTGAACAAGCTGAGCTCCCCAGTGCAAACGATGCCAATCTGCAGCTCCTCTTGCATGTCTTCCTGTGCTTCCCTCTGCAGGGATGGAGCAGAGGGGGGGATGCTGGGAAATCAGATCCAATGATGGTGCAAAGCATGAGATGACTGGGTTGTAGTGTGACATAGCCTGGCAGAACCAGGGCTTTGGACAACATGTTCCTTTGAAGAGCTGAACACACTCTGCTTGCTTTGGGTCTCTAGGGAAGGCTGGCTGTTTTCCTCTGGGCTCCCTGTGCTATCCATAGGGATGGTGGTGCCCTGGGTGTGCTGGAGCATCCCTTGTGGGGATGTGGCATGAAGCTCTTTCAGGGTTAAAAGCACTCTGTTCTAGTCTGTATTCCTCTCTGCCAGGCAATCAGCTCCCTGCTACCTTTGTCTATCACAGCAGGGGTAAAAATAGCATTTATGGGGCCATGGAGAGGCAGTTTTATCTCCTGACCAGATGCTAACTCTCCTTTTCTTGCTGCTTGCCAACAGAGAAGGGATTTTTGGTCAGGCCTTGGTGTGCAGCCCTGGCCCAGCCTCAGGCATCCCAAGCCCCAGTGACACAGGTGAGGTGCTGCTGGGGAAGCTTCTCAGCAGCATCTCTGCTGCAGCCTTAGGTGAGCAGAGGCTCAGACAAGCTGGGGGTGAGGGGAAGCTTACAATTGCTCAGGTTTCACCCCAAAAATGGCATGCTTCCAGAACTCTGCTTCCTGCCAGCAGGGTAGCTGTGCCCCAGCTTTGCAGCCCTGGGTGACACAAGCAAATGGCTTTGCTGAGCCAGCTGCTAGTTTCTCTGGGCCAGGTGAAGCTGTGAGCTGGGTCTCACCCAGAAGGTTCCCTTCCCAGCTCTGCTGCTGCCCCACATCTCTCCTCTCCTTGCCACACTCTGCTGCTTGCCATTTATCTAAGCCCACAGCATCTTCCTGGTGGCTGATAGGAGGAAAAGCTGTCTGAGTGCTTGGGGAGAGAGACACAGCTCTGACAGAGAAGATAAAGAGCTTCTGCAAATATTTGTGCACAGGAAATCGATCAAAAGACAAGGAATCTCATTTACAAAGGAATGAGGTGGAGCTGTGTGGTTGGAGCTGCTGGGGCAGGGGCTAGCCACAGACACACCTGGCCAGAGGCTGAGGGCACAGCCCTGGGGAGCTCCTGGGGGATGATGTCTCAGAGAGGCACCTGGAGCATCCTCCTGCCCCCTCCCTCCCACTCTATTTAATCCTCTCCCCGGAGGCAGCAGGTGCTCTGTGCCCTTCTCTGGAGCCTGGTCCTGCCCTAGCAGGAGGATGCTGGGGGCTTGGGTTCTGCTGGATCATCCTCATCATCCTCCTCCTCCTCCTCCCCATGTGCTCCTGGCTGTTGCTGCCCCCCCAGGTAGGATCTCTGCTTCTGGGTGTTTCACAGAGCACAGGGTGAGTGAAGCCTTGACTGAGGCATGGAGCACTTGGGAGTGACCTTCAGCAAAGCCATGCCATGCAGGGAATTGCCTCAGGGGCTGGAGAGCTTGGGTGAGCTGGTGAAGGGACAAGGGACAAGGGATGGAAGGGCCAAGCAGACTCAGAGCTCTGGCCCTGGAACAAGCAGGCTGCTGTAATCCAGGTGAGCTTCCAGCAGCCTGTGAGGATCTCTGCCAGCTCCGCACCCTGGCAGGGAGTGCAGCTTAGAGCCCTTCCATGAGGGGAACAATCCATGGCTCTTAGCAATCAATCCATGACTCCAGCAACACTCCATGCATGTGCTCACTAACTGGAAGGGAAGGGAGAGAAAGCCTGGAGAGCATCATCCTCTGGAAAGCTGACTTAAACCAACTGTGTCTGTGAGGGGTTTGTAAGCAAACTTTACTCTCCTGCCCCCTCTGTAGCTCCTGCTACCTAAACACTTGTGAAGAGAGCTCTTCAATATTTAAAGCTGCTCAGATAAAAGCTGTTGCATAAAGGGCTGCCAGGGCTCTGAGTCAGGGCACTATAAATACAGCAGGAGAAACCTGGTTAGCAAGTACACACAACAGCTCTGAGCCCACCTCAGCTCCCCTCTCTGGGTGCAGCTGCTTGCAGGGGATGCTGAGCCCCAGGAGAGGAGGTGCAGGGCAGGGATGGACACTACCAAAAACCCAGCAGAGCCAGCAGGCAGAGAAGAGGTTAAATGTGGGCAGCAGCTGGGCTGGAGCCTCCAGGAGAGAGCAACCCCAGCCCAGCAGCAAACTGCTAACCTTGAGCTGCTTAACCAAATAGCATGGGTTTAGTTTAGTTCTGTAGCCAGGCTTTGACTCTCTGGGGTGGTTTTGTCTTTGTTGTGTTACAAACCTCCTGCCAGCCTTTTCCCCTGGCTTGTAAAGGTTTGTGAAGCAGGGCCAGAGACCCAAGGAGGTTTGGTGGCAGATTATTTGGGGTTAGAACCACCAAGTGCCACAGGGCATCAGGTCCCTGAGAGCAGAAGCCAAGGCTGCAGCCCCAGCCAAGGATCTTCTGCTCCTGTGTCCCTGCCTGGGCTGCTCAGGGCCAGGGCTGATGGCACCAGTGTGTGGCTGCTCCTTAAGGAGCAAGGCTGGGGAAGCCTCCCAAGGATGTGCAGTGTCTATTGGGATGCTCCAAGGCTGGGAAGGGCTCCCTGAGCACACCAGCACCCAGATTTCATGTTTCATGAGGACTCTGAGCCCATTTCTCACCCCCAGTGTAAGTTCATCCCTTCCAGGGTCTGGCTTCCTACTAGGAGGTGCAAGTCTCTGGGAAATTCCATGCTGTACAGTGACCTACTTTGCAGCACTTCTCAAAACACTGGGAAAAGAGCCAGAAAGTGAAGTCTTCATTTTTTTTTCCTGTGGCTGGACCATTAGCTTCTCTCTGTCCTTACAAGCAGGGAAAGCAGTGGTGAGTTGGCAGCTGAGGCTTTGGCTTGCCCAGGGGAGCTGAGCCCTGTGCTGGCTGAGCACAGCATGATGCTGCAGAGATGCTGGGCACATGCTTGGCCCAGGGAGCTGCAGTGCCAGCACTGATCTCTCCTTCCTGACCTGCCCCAGCCTGCCAGCTGCAGGGCAGGATGCTTGCTCCATTCTGAGCACTGGGAGCTGGACAGGAGATTTCCTGAGAGGAGGTGATTTACAGGGATGTATTTTTATAGCTATAAAGGATCCTGGGGTTCAATTTCCCTAGTAAATAGGCAGGAGTGTGGAAGGGATGCTGTCCTTGCCCTCTGCAGCATCACTGCTCTGTGCCTGGCAGAGAGCTCTCAGGAGGCAGCAGAGGTTCTCTCTCTGCCTCCTCTCAGGAAAACCCTTGGAGCAAAAGCCCCAGCCTGTTTTCCCCTGGAGGAGCTTGGCTCTGGTGGCTGTGAGACTGAACTGGGATGGACTTTGTGGTGATCTCATATGGTGACTCTTGGAGGATGAGAATCCCCTCAGTGAGGATGAGGTGAACTTTATGTACATTATTAAATCTATCTATCTCTTCCCCTGTCCCTGCTCAGCTGCCACTACAAGCTCCTGACATGTGTCCCTGGTGGCACTTGTCTGCTGGGAAGGGTTCAGTTAGATGAAGTCCCTGCTTTCTGGCTGAATGTCAGCACTTGTGGTGCAAGTGATGCTCTTTGGAGACATTTCAGCTGGCAGTAGAAATGATGATTTATTTCTTCCTGGTTCACACACAGATTAGAGGCAAATTGAGTACAAAATCTGGTGTGATCTCCTTCAGCATCCCCAGGGAGGCAGGAGCCCAGCCCATGGCACTGCTTGCTTTGACCTTAGCTCAGCAGATGGCTGGGAAGGGAAGATTTGGTGCCTTTTCACTGTCACCTTTCTTCTGCTGTGGAAAACCATCTTCCAGGTGCTGCTGGAGGAGCTGGGATGTCTCCATCCCTCTGGGTGGGAAGGGCCAGCAGAGATGCTGCAGTGTTTCACAACATGGAAGTGCTGATGTGCTCATCTTTTCTTTTCTTTCCCAATCTCCAGCCCTGCTGGAGCCCTCCAGAGCACAGCAGCCTTGCCTCTGGAGCTTCCCCGTTTAAAGCCAACTTGTGGTGAGCAACCTCAGAGCTTTCCACTGCTGCTGAGCTAAAGGGCACAGAGCCTGGGGTGGGTGCTGGTCCCTGCCTGTCCCCCCCAGGCTCGGCTGAAGCCTCTCTGCCCATTTGCAAGTGGAAAGGAGCTGGGCTCATCACTCACACTAATTTCTCCTAGGTGAGCTTCCTTGTTTGGCTTTAAAGGGAAGGCAAAGAATGAGCCTGAGCAGTGCAATTAATCTGAGTTGTTTTCTGTAGCCATCTCTGCATCCTGCTGGAAGCACAAAGAGCAGGAGCTGCAGTTCCAATTAGAGAGCCTTCTGTTCAGGTTCAGGGGCTGCAGGTAATTTATCCCAAGTGCTGGCAGTGCTCTGGATGCTTTAGCCTGATGGGGAGGAAAAGGAGGTCAGGCTGCACCTGAAATATGCCTGTTATTAGCTGCACCTCTCCCTGCTCCTGCAAGGCATCGTTTAAAAACAATTCTTTCCGAATTGCACCATCTGGAGGAAGGAAAAACAATCAAGAGTGTGTTTCCAGGAGGTCTGGTTGCTCTCTCACCTTGTCCAGGGCTGCAGCTTGCAGTGCTGTGCCCCTGCCAGCTCATGGATGCAGGTGACTCTGGCCCAGCTCAGGAGGAGGTGATGCTTTGGGGTGCATGAGGGGTGCTCAGCCCTGCTGCAGCTCCCAGAGCCCTCAGGCTCTGCCTGGGCCAGCAGGAAGGGCTCTCAGCCAGGGAAGGGATGACCTGGGGCTGGATGTGGCCCCAAAACTCTCCTGCCTGTGGGGGAAATGCTGCTTGTGAGCACAGCTCCTGCCTGCTCCAGCCTCAGAGCTGGAGTGGGAGCCAGGCTCGGAGCCATTCCTCATGGAGAGATTACAGCTGGATGGTGGATGCTGCTGGATGCCTCGAGCCTGCAAACTTCACCTGAAGCCTTCGAGAGAAAAGCATTGGATTTCTGCTTTTGGGTATGAATCCACCCTTGTTTGCCAGAGTGAGTGCCCTGATGCCCTCCACCAGGTTGTCCTAGCAATAAATCCATGGGCATGGGTCACCCCTGAGCTGGAACAAGCACCTGATCCATGTGGCTGCTGCTTGCAGGGCATCCCTGCTGCCAGGACACCCCTCTGGGGACACAACATTGCTGCTGCTGCCCACGCTGGCTCCTGGCACCTGTTCTGCTAGTGCCTCTCCAGGAATCAAGGCTCTTGCCTCCTGCAATTGCTCTTCCTTCCCTTCTGGAGGTTGTGGGTAAGTCTGAGCCTGTGCTGGCTCTGTGCTTTGGTGCTGAGCGAGTCCCTGAGCATCAGCATCTCTGTTTCTTCCAGGTGTACAACAGATCATGATTTACTCCCAGCTCAGCTTGCAGTCAGGAGGAATTGCTTAACCCCCTGGCAGTGCTCTGAAGGCAGCACTTGCTGTTTAGTGGGTTTTTTCCCCCCCCAGACAGCTGAGGCTGGAGAAGAGCCTCTGCCCATCAGGCTGAGGGGAGGCAGGAGCCCTGGAGCCCAGTGCCACTTGGTGCTCAGAGGCAGGGCTCAGGCTTGATGGGATGCTGGTGGAGAGCTCTCCTGCAGGATTCCTCTCCCTTGAGCCATCAGGAGCAGGAGGTGCTGTGAGGCAAGCTCTGCTGGACTCTGTTTCACCCACTATAGGTGCATGCTGCTGCTCAGAGCATCCCCAGCATGTCCTTTGGGCTTGGGCAGCTGCAGGCTGTTCTTTGCCTTGTGTGGCTTTGTCTGGCTTGGAGAGTGTCTGGGCATTTCCTGAGCCACTTTGGCAGATCAGGGCACCTCTCTGCCTTCAGACACAGAGGCTGGAGGAAGCAAGGAGCAATCTTTCAGCATAAGCTTTTCTCTGGCAAGGTGATGGCAGGTGCAGAATGCAAAGAGCAGCAGGGAGAAGCAGCTGGGACAGTGTGCATCAGGCGTAGGAGCTGGTGGGTGCTTTGTCCTCAGAGCTGGAGGAGATGATGCTGGAGTCATGGCTGGATGGGGACAGCAGGAGCTGAAGCCTTTGCTGCATCCTCTGCTCCTGGGGGTGGTTAGCATCCTCTGGCTGCTGAATATGCCAGGCATGTGTTGGGGAGTGGATTATCAGGCTCTGCATGGACCATCTGGAAGGTTCCTTCCCTTGGACACCTGTGGTGCTCTAAACTGGAAGCTGCTGAAGACTAAGATGTTCTTGAAGGGACTAAAACCTTTGTGCTCAGGAGACTGAAAGCTCCTAAATCCACTAATGAATAGTGCCAGAGACCCCAAAGAAGACTCATGGAAGTGAGGAGAGTCAGGCCTAGGGTGCCACAGCTCCTTACAGCAGGATGCTTTGGAAGGACTCTAGGAAGAAGCTCCATGTGAAGCCAGCAGCCCTGAGCAGCCAGGGATGTGCTCAGCCCAGCATGGCAGTGATGGCATCAGCTTGTCCAACAACACCCACCCCGAGCCCAGACTCCTGCCCCTGCCCTGCCCTGCTCTGGTGTGTGTCCATGAGGGATGGAAAGAGCTGCATGTGCTGCCAGGACTCTGCAGTGCCTTCTGCACCTCTGCCTGCATGGCAGCAAGCAGCAGAGAGTGGCTCTGGCCTGGCTGCTGCCCTGGCCCAGGCTGTCTGTTCAGATCCAGCCCTCTGCAAGAGCTAAGGTTTGCTGTAGCTGTGAGAGTGCAAGTCCTTCCTCAGCACCAGCCCTGAGTCCACAGATGGGTGCACAGAGGTGGAAAACACACGAGTGTGATGAATACATCTCTCCTCTGGATGGAAAGGAGAAGAGGCAGCCCTGCCTGGCTGTGTGGCCACTGCTCTAATGGCTGGGAGAGCATCCCTAGGGCCCAGCTCTTCTTTCTGCTGCAATTAGTTCCTTATCTCTGGCTCTTCACTGCCTGGCTCCACGGCAAGGTCTGAAATGGAGAGTTAACCAAGTTAAACAAGAACCTCAGTGCACTTTGTCATCTCTAATCACATTTTGGAGACCTAGCCAAAGCTCTCTGAGTATCAGATGTTGGTTATTAGAGGGAAGGAAGAGCCCAGGCAAATGGGAGCCCTTGTAACAGAGACTCCAGCTGCCTGGCTGTGGTGCTCAGCTTCTGGCACCTTGCTGCTGAGGGAGCTAAGCACCTGTGTGCTTCTCTGCTCCTCTGGCTGTTTGCAGCTGTCACTTCAGGAGAGATACAAGCTTAGAAAAGAGCAATTACTGCTTCAAGATGGTGTGAGTCTCTCACTCACACAGCTGCAGCTCCTCAGGTGATGCTAGCTCAGGGCTGGAGGGGAGGACTGCTGTGGGAAGCTTTTCTCCATCCCCAGGCTCCTGGGAGACCCTTGGCCTGGGGAGGTGGCACTGATGCTGGAGCTGTGTTGGTGTGAGGGCTGCCCTGAGGTCTCTGCTCCCTCTTGGATGGACTGTGCCTGCTTGTGGTCTTGATTTCAGCCCTTGGAATGCTTCTTGCCTGGAAACAGGGAGCTGGTGACTCTGCAGTTAGCCTGGGAGTGCTTGGTCAGGAGAAGAGCCCCAGGGTGGGAAGTGATGCTCAGTGCCCCATGGGGAGGGGAGCACCCATCCCACCAGGCTGTGCCAGGCTCCTGGATCCAAGCTGGGCTCAATACAGACTGCAGATTGTGTGCATCTGCCCCTAAGAGCAATCAATCAGTGCAAATGGTGCCTGTCAATCGAGCTGTAGCAGAACTGTGACTCTCCTAGTGCCCTGCCCCAGAAGCATCTCATCTTGGTGAGAGCATGAGGAGCCCAGGTCCTGCAGCACAGCCAGGGATGGCTCAGCCCCTGGGGAAGCAGAGGCATGCACATTAGGCATGCTGGCAGTGGGCATGTACCAGGAGGAGTGAGTTCTCCCATCTGACAACACCACTTTGCTTTTCCAGCTGCATGGCTGCTTGGGCAGCTCACTGGAGCCTGGTTGAGTGCCTGGCTGCAGGCAGGACAGCAAGGAGTCTGCTTCCCACCTGTCAGCCCTCCAGGAGCACTCAGAGAGATGGAACTGGACTGATTTCCAACAGGGAAGTCTTGATTTGTCTGTGAGGAGCTTGCAAAGCAGCTTCCCTGCCCCAGTGAGCTCCCTGTTTCAGAGCTGCTCTCTGCCTCAGGAGCAGCTGGGCCCAGGAATAGCTCCATGTGAGAGCCTCCATCAGCTATCCATGCTCACATCCACCTGAGGAGAGCAAATACCACATGTCTTAAGTCTAGCTGAACTTCACATAGGCTGGAAACATGGCACAATCTATTGCTGTCAGCTCTCCTTCCTGCCACAGGATTCTGTGCTCTTCTGGCTGACTGGAGAGCTGGGAAGAGTTCCTACAGCATTGTCCCTGCAGGCTCAGCTCCATCTTAGGGATGGAAAACTGAGCCATGGAGAGGCAAAGAGACTTGCACAGGCTTAGGAAGGGCTGTGGGACAGAGAAAGCTTGAGCACAGCTTTCCCAGAGCCTAGGCTGATGCCTTAACATGGTGCAGTTAATTGTGGAGAAACCCAAGCCCAATGTCCTCTGGACAGGATGGAGAGGGAGTGGCTTTGCTGATCTTAGGAGCTGTACTTGGTGATGCCATTGCCTTGCTGCATTTTGGACCATGAACTGAGCTACATCACAGACAGCACAGCTAAACCAGTTTGTGTCCTTGACCCGCTGTGTAACCTCCACTCTTCCCTCTCTGTATCCTGAGTGTCCTAGGTGGTCAGGCTGGCAGCATCCCTTAGTGTCCATAGCTGGCACCAAGCTCTGTGTCTGCTGTTCCCAGAGCTGGCACTCTCTGCCTCCATCCCCTCCCCTTCTGGGTGCATCTGGCTTTTATCCTGGTGTGTGGCACAGCTGCTCAGCTGGATGTGTACAGCTCAGGGGAGGAATCCCTGCCTGTGCCAGCCACACACAAGAGCTCCTGCTCCTCCTGAGGGCTCTGGGCTCTCTGATAAATCACTGCTCCATATTCCCCCTCAACCCTTCCTCTTGTGCTGCTTCCTTACCTGCAATTGTTCCTTTGCTTGTGGTGTCACTTTGCTTTCCAGTCACTAACTAGGGAGACTCTCACTTCTCCACACAGACAATTTCATCCTCTTCTGGTCTGGAATAGTATGAATAATTTCCCAGCAAAGAAAGCTGAAAGCTCCCTTCACCTCTCCTGTAACAACCTTCCCTTTAGATCTAAACCATGCCTGATTTCTGTGTCCTTACTCAATGCCTTTTGCCTTCCCTTGCCTCTCAGAGGCACTCAGATGTGTTAACTAACACCCAGCACACCTCTTCCCTGCTGCTGGATCCCAGGGCTCAGCTCTGCCCTCTCTTCTCAGTCAAAATAACCATTACCATGAAAATCAATGCAAACTAGATAAAAATGATGTATGCTAGAGGCTGTTTTCTAAACAAACTGGGGTTTGATGTTTTCCTGAGTCACCTTGCAGATCCCTGGAAGGATGTCCTCATTTCCCATTGCAGCTGGGGATGTGTGGAGCCTTCAGACCTCATCCCTGCCTCCTGTCTTCTTCATTGGTGTGGAAGAGGAGAGCTGGAAAGAGAATGGATGGGAAACTTGCTACCAAACAGCTGTCACCTAATGGTGCAAACCCAGCCAGAGTGCACAGAAATAGCAATTGGTGTTTCTAGTGCTCAGTATGCACCTGGGAGCCCTTGGTCAGGGTTAAGGCTCAGCTCACTAAAACATTTTCCAAGCCTGTGTTTGTAAGGCAAAGGAAGGTTTGTGAGTAATAGACTCCTCGAGCTCCTCTTAGCCCTGAGCCTTAGGGCAAACCCATCAGCTGCTGATACCAGGCTGGCTCTCCCCTGGCATAGGGAAGGACTGCAGAGCTCCCCAGGGAGGTGTTGCACTGATCAGAAGGTTAACTGTGCACACAGACCTGTCACTCAAGTGCTCAGCAGCATGCTGAATCCTCCCAGAGACGAGAACAAACCAAACCCAGCAGGAGCATGCAGCTTCCTGCAGCCAGAGAGCACAGCTCCTTCCCTCACTGGATGCTTCTGGTTCCTCTCAAGTGTTCCATAGCCTTAACTCTTCCTGCAGCCAGAGAGCACAGCTCCTTCCCTCACTGGATGCTTCTGGTTCCTCTCAAGGGTTCCATAGCCTTAACTCTTCCTGCAGCCTGCTCTCCTCTCTGTTATCTGTGTGGAGCAGTAATGCTGAGTTTCATCCAAGCATGTTCTGTATTAAGCAGGATGAGAAGGTGCTGCCAGGCAGCTCCTCACTGGCTCTGCTGCTGAGCATCTCTAGAGGCATTGCATGGCTTTTCTCACCCAAAGAGGCTGCATCCATGGAGAGCCCCTGGGAACATCTCTGGAGAGCCCTGGGATCATCTCTGGAGAGCCCTGGGAACATCTCTGGAGAGCCCTGGGAACATCTCTGGAGGACTCCTGGGATCATCTCTGGAGAGCCCCTGGGAACATCTCTGGAGGACTCCAGCATCATCTCTCAAGGACTCCCAGGTTCATCCCTCAAGGACTCCTGGGATCATCTCTGGAGGCCTGCAGCATGCAGAAGTCAAGTCCTTGGTGCTGAGCTTTGGCAGAAGTCTCTTGCCCTTGGCACATAGCAAGGCTTGAAAGCAGTGCCAGTGAGGCTGGGGAGAGCTCACACTTCTTTAACCACAAAGACTGACAAGTGGCTTCCCAAAGGGAAGTTAACTCTATTCCTTTCCTCTGCAGGCACGTTTGATCAGCCAGCCGCTCCAGAGGAGAACAGAGAGGCACAATCTGCTTGTCCATGTGCTTGTCCAGTTTGGGATGCAGGAGTCAGGCTGGAGGAAGGAAAGCCTCAGGCAGCAGATGTTTTGGAAGTGGTCTGAGGGCCTTACAGGTTCAGGAGCCACCACAGGAGTGGGAATGATGTCCCCTGAGGGGCTGAGCTGCAGGGGAGCACAGGTTGTCTCTTTTCTGTCTGGGTGCTGAGCACTGCTGCCTTGGGCAGTGGGAATGGGAATGATGCTGAGCACTGCAGGAGGCAGCCAGCAGGAGAGTGACTTTCCTGGGGGAGTGGAAAGCTCCAGAAGCTCAGTGGCCTGCAGACAAGCTGTCCACATGACCAAGGAAAGCAAATTGCCTCTTTGCAGGGGGATATGTTTTAATCTGAGCTTTTTGGCCCCCAAAGAGGCAGCAGTAATGGTCTGTCCAAACAACATATGGTGCTGCTGCACAGAGATGCATGAGCTCATGCAAGGCTGAGGAGCTGATAGCTTCATCAGCTGCTCAGACACCTCTGAGGGCACAGGGCTGGAGGATGCCCAAGCTCTCCTGCTTCTCAGGGGCCTGTTTGCTGCCTGCCAAGATCCCTGCTAGGCACTTTGGTGCCTGGCCATGCTGGAGCTGGCTCCGAGCAGCAGAGCACCTGTTGATAGGCAAAGCAGAGCTCCTGGGAAGATTTCTCTAGAGAGAAACTTGTAGGGAGCTCTCTACCTTCAGCATGCATGGAGTGTGATTCACAGAGCAATGGCCAGGGGAGCTCAGCTCCTTCTCACCTGCAGGCCCCACGAGGAGAAGTTGCTGAGACATCACTGGTGTGCTCCAACAGCAGGGAGAAGGAATCTGCTCCACACAGGTTTGGATTCCTCCTTCTGTCTGCTGGCAGCAGGCTGAGCAGCATCCTTTGATCTTGCTTGATGGCTTATCAGGGTTTGCCATCACAATATTGCTGTGCCCTTGAGCTCCAGAGAGCCTGAGTGCTTCCTTGCAGCCTTCCAGTGGCTCCCTGCCTCTGGATGCCCTTCTGCTTGCTCCCTGTGCTGGGAGATGCTGCAGGGACACTCAAGCACCTCAGCTCCACTCAGGTGGAGTGGCCCAGGGGGATGCTCAGGCATCTTGTGAATGGCATCTGAGGTTGTGTGAGTGCTCCTGAACCATCTCCAGCAAGGAATGACCTGGCTGAGGTGTTTCTTTATCAAGAGCATCCAAGAAGCTTTGGAGCTGAGGTTGCAGGTCAGATCTTCAGATTTATTATTCAGAGAGGTTAAAAAATAGATGAATGGTAATGTTCTTTCTTCTCAGGCTGTTGTGCAGTGCTTGGGGAGGGGAGAGATGCTGCTTTACCTTCTCTGAGGTGAAAGACAAAGGCTGTTTGTTGTGCTAGAGGAAGAGAAGCCTACAGAAATGTGTTTACTAAAGGTAACTCTACTCTAGCTGCTCCATCTATCACAGCTTCTGCTAGCTGCTCTCCTTACAAACGGGCAGAGATGTGCAAGGGTTAATCCATCAGGTAGGTTAAAGCATGGCCAGAAGCAGCATGAGAGCAAGGGAAAGGCTTTTTGGGGTTGGTTTGTTTCTGCAGCTCTAGTTGGTGGTGGAAAAATGTTTGTGTGTGAAAACTTTCAAGGTGAGAATTCCAATTTCACAGCTCACTTGTAGGTGGGAAGAGTCAAGCTGGGCTCTGAGCATCCTGCTCTGGGTAGCTGGGGCACAGCTCTTGCAGCCTGGCTGCAGCCTGGGCTCCCTGCAGCAGCTGTGGGCTGGCCCTGGCCTGCTGCATGGCCTGCAGCAGCTCAACTGCAGCACTTCCCTTTCCCCTGAGCTCTTGCATGGAGCAGTGGAGGTACAAGAGGCAGGGACAGCCTGGAAATCAGCTGGATTGGCCTGCAAAGGACATCAGCAACCCTTTTTCTTGCTGTCTATCCAACATGCCAAGGGCAGCAGCTGTGGGGGTGGCTGGCAGCAGGCAAGGTCAGTGCTGGGAAGCTAGCTGAGCTCCAGTGCCTCTGAGGGGAGAGGATGTCTGTCCAAACTGCACCAGCCCTGAGCCCTTCAGCCAGCCTTCCCCCAGCTCTTCCTTGTGAGGAGAAGGGGCCAGCCCCGTGCCTGTGGATGGCTTGTGGAGCAGGGAGCTCACAGCAGCACTGCACTCACCCTCAGCTTCCCTGCACCTCCTCCAAAATGCCTCTTTGCCTTGCTTCCCCAGAGCATTGCCTCAGCACTCCCAAGATGTTATCCAATGTGACTCTTCCTAACCTTGTGGAAATTGCAGCCCTGGAGGATGCATCAGCAATTTTCAGGCTGATTCCTTTTCCAGGGGTGCTGTCAGCTCCCTTAAGTGCATAATGGATGAGAGCACAGGAGCTCTGCTGGCTGTCTGTGGGCTGCAGGCAGGGAGCTGTGTGCTGCTCAGTGCTGCAGAGGCAAGGGGAAGGAAACTTTACCTTCCTTCATGCATCTCTAGCACTTCAAACCATGAAACGTGAAGACTCTGACAGTGAATTCTGCTGTATTTACCAAAAAGAGGTTTTCTGAGGGTGGTTGGTATGGCAACAGGAGCCCTCTGTCCTCCCAGCTGGAGAAGGGAGCTCAAACCCTCTCCATATTCAGCAAGTATGGAAAGGTGAGCTGAGGATGTGCATCTTACCTGCCAGGATCCCAAAGCTCATGGAGCTGAGCAGAAAGGGCAAGGGACACAGCATGGCTTGGGAGTGGGAGAGTGCAGGGACCCAGGAACAGGGGAAAAAGAGGATGTTCCTCAAGGGAAGTGATGCTGCTGGAGAGGACACATCTCCACCTGTAATCCATGGCTGGGAGAGCAGAGCTGCATCCCCAGGACCTGCATGGCTTTTGCTGCTGGAGCTGAGCCTATTCCCAGAGTGCATCCCCAGGGAGCAGCTGCAGGAGAGGGATTTGGGCTGCAGGAGAGCAGCACTGGGGGGGACAAGGTGAGATGCTGTCACCTGCTCAACAATCACATGCACAGGGGAAAAATCCAGAGGGAAAGAGAAGCTCGTGGGCTAAGAACAACCTGACATGCAGGAGAGAGCAGGAAGATTGCTCCCTGAAGGATTTTCACATTGGAAATGAAGCTCCAGCTTCACCCTGTCCTGTTTCTCTCAGAAAGAACAGTTAGGGCTCAGCTGTAGATTGGTGTTTTTTCCTTTTCCCACTGGAAATGAATTATAAATGTGTCTTGAACTGGAATTGTTTAATTGTTTGAGTATTCCAGTGCACACTTCGAGGTGTTTTGTGTTGCTGATGTTTTCCTGATAAGGATTTCTTTCCAGTTGAGTTGTTTTCAGGTAGCAGCCTAGATAGAGCTGGACCTGAGCATGAAAATTGAGGCATAAACCTTGATTTTGCTTTTATTTTGGGAGGAATCCCTACTAATGAAGTGCACTGAGGGCTTTGGTGGGGATGTGGGCAGCAGGAGGAGGCAGTGAAGGAGCAGAGCCCTTCCTGTGATGTCCTCTGCGCTGCTGCTGGACAGGCAAGGTGGAAACCAGGGAATTCCAGAGGCATGGAGCTGCCTTGTCTCAGGAGGCAGCTGGTGAAATGCAGAGCATCATCTCTCGCATGGGCTCTGTTGGTGATGACTTGTCCACACTGCTGGGGAAGCTCTGATGGACAGGTGGCTTGACACAGTTGTGATCAAGGTAGCATCTCCTCTCTCCATGGACTCCTCCCCCATCCTGGAAGGAGATGCCAGCTCCAGCATTTTCCTCTGCAAGCATTTTGATGATGATGAGGACAGACACTGCTTGCAAACTCACATCTGAGTGTACCTCACCAGATCTCACTGTGTGCCAGAAGTGCTTTATTAAGCTTTCAGATCCAACAGGAGCCAGCACAGGGAAGGGAAAGTCAATGCTGCCTTAATGAATCTTCTGCTTTTGAGGAGGGGAGGAGAGGAATGACACTTCCAAGGGGAAAAGTGAAAGGAACTCTCTTCCAAACTCCATGAATCAGAGAAAGTGAGTGCTAGAGGTTGGGAGAGGGACATCTGGAGATCATTTAGTCCAACCCCAGAGCTAGAGCAGCTTGCCCAGGAGGAGAGGGTTCAGGTGGGTTTGGAATATCTCCAGAGGTGGAAGGAGGAGGGAACTGCTACAAAAGCACAGCTTTGGGTACAAGGCCAAATGCTGCAGATGCAGTGGAGGAGGAAAGGACCATGGCACAATGATCTCCATGTCCTCAGCATCTCTGCAGTGACCACCAGCAGCTGTGGGCTGCAGATAAGCCCATGGAGCCCCAGCCTGGGGCTGCTTGGCAGCACTGCTCCAGGCCACTTCTCCTCTCTTCTGCAGTGTGCATGTCACCTTGTGTGGCTGAGCTGCCTGGGGAAGGAGCTGGATTCCAGCTCCAGCAGTTCTGCTCCTCAGTAGCTTCAGCAATGCAGTTTGCCCCATGGCCAGGGCTGAGGCTCTCTGGATGGCTGCAGGAGGAGGTGAGCTCCTCTGGGGTGGAGGAGGAGCTCATTGCCTCCCCGGGGGTGGCTGAGCTGCCCCATCCTCCCCAGAGCTGTTTGTTCCCTTGCTGTGTGAGCAGCAGGCTTCCCATGCCATCCATCCCTGGAGAGTGCTCCTGTTCCTACTCCTCCATACCATATGTTGTGGGTGGATCTGGACCTTCAGCTGAAAGCCATCACTGTTATTCTGCTTGTCACACTTCCAGCAGTCTCTCTGTTCCCCTTGGCCATGGTGTGCCTCTCCTCAGCTCATCAAGAGGAGAGGCAAACTCCTGTGTCCTTGCTGCTCCTGGCCAGTGGCTGCAGGTGACTGAGCTCTGACTCCAGCTCTGTGCTCTCCAGGCTTTTTTGGAAGGAGATCTGAAGGGAAGTGCTGCCTTGCAAGTGATGTTGGATCTTTTGGGTCAGGCCAAGGAGCTCTGGAATGAACTACAAAAGGGAATGTGTTGCCCAGACCTTAGTGGCTGTTTTGTCCTCTGCTGTGCTCTGGTGACAAATGGCTTGCTCTGCAAACAAAGCTAGCAGCTGGGGCTGCAGCTCACAGGTAGCCAGTGCTGAGCAGCCAGGCCCTGGCTGCAGATGCTGCCTCTGCCCACCCTGGCAGCTTTCACAGCCCATTTGCTCCAGGCCATGGCAGCAACTCAGCAGCAAAGCCTTTTGGCTTCTCTGTGCTCTCATGGATTTCCAGGGCAGTGAAAACAAAGTAAAACTGTGATCTGCAAAAGATGCTTGGAGAGAAGTTATTTTAATCAAGAGGAAAAAAAATAACCTGAACATAGAAGATATTTTTTGTGCTCCTCTCTCTGTTGTGCTCGGGGGATTGCAGAGTAAATGAAGCTCCTCCAGAGCAGCAAGACTAAAGGTTTAATTGCTGCTCTCTGCATCCTTTTCTAGACTCTTTCATGTTAAATGTCTAGGTGTCTGAGGTCACTGTCGGTGAGAGTGAGCAAAATCATTCCATGCCATATATTTCCAGAACAATTTTGACTCTTTTTTTTCCTCAGTCTGCCTAGCTAGAGGTCATCCCAGCCTGCTTGTTTTTATGTATATTTAAATAGGAGATGAATTCATCATGAAATAGTTCAGCACTCCTAATTAATTCTAATGAGATCCTAGTTTGAACCTCCCTGGATCAGAGCCTGGGAAGCAGCTGAGCTCTTTGATAAAGCTTCCCAGCTCCTGTGCTCCATCAGGCAGGGGTGAGGAGGAGCTGGTGCCATCCACTCCCTGACAGCCTCTGTCTCTGAGGCTTCATTGCATTAATAAGGCAACACTTGCAGGGAGCTCTCAGGACAGCCTGGGGCTGGAAGCTAATCATCTTGAAAGAAAGGATTGCTGGAGGGCAGCAGGAGGCTGCTGGAGAGCCCAAAGCCTTCACCTGAGGGACTCTTGCTGTGCTACGTGTGGAGCTGGAGCTGTGCTGCAAGCAAGGGGCAGGATGCTGGGGATACCTCTGAGGGCACCAAAGGGCAAGCTCTGCACATGAGAAGCTGGCCATGAGCAAACAGTGTTAGACTTCAGAAGGAGAAAGCATCTTGGGACAGGAGGGGAGGGAGGGTGACACCAGCAAGGAATTGGAATGTTGGTGAAGAGCAAAAGTAAGGATCCTGATGGAAAAACCAATGAGGAAACCCCAGGAGCCTGACTGTGGGGTCTGTGAGGGAAGGAGTAGGCAGCACCAAAGCTGAGGCTTAGCTGATGCTCTGCCCACTTGGAAGGAAGAATTGCAGCCCAGTCCTTCATTTGAGCACCAAGGTGTGTCCTAAGGAGCCTTTTCATCCAAGCATCTGCTAGGAGAGCTGACAGACAGCCTGCACAAGCCCTGATGGCTTCAGGCAGCTGAGTAGTGTGTAATTAGTGAAGATGTTTATGGTGCAAATGGATGGAGATGGAAGCGTCACTTGTGCCCCTGGGATGGAAGTGTTTGTGTGGGTATCTGTGCAATGAATTCCAGGATGATCCCTGCCTGTCCTGCAGTGCCAGGGGTATCCTTCCACCCTGGAGTGCTGGCATGGCAGGAGGATTGCCAGCATCTGCTTTCTGGGAATGTTGTTGGTATGATTTCAGTCCTGCTCTGTTTCCCATCTCCCACTGCTCCTCACAGCATCTCCTCTAACCTGCTTCCCATGGGATGGGCACAGCAAACCCTGCTGCCATGGAGCAGTGAGCTCCTCTGGCCTTTGGGAGAGCTACAGAATGGGGAAGGGTGGAAGAGACCTCTGAGATCATCAAGTCCAAGCATCTCCATGCCACCAGAGCAGGTCCCTAAGTGCCACAGCTACAACTGAGGGGAGAGCAGCTCTCCTCAGCTCTTCCCCTGCTACAGCAAACTTGCAGGCATGCTCCAGGCTATTTCTGCATCCTCCAGCTCTGTGTCACAAAGTGGGTGGGCTGAGGGAAGGCAACTGATGCAGGATGTGTATTTATAACCCACCCAGGGCTGACCCTGCTCACCCTCCACGCTGTGCCTGGCAGAGTCCTGAACGTTTCCTTAGCTCCTAATGTTTTATCCACTCCCAGATAAAGTCCCTGCATTGGGAAGCTGCTATCCTACCACCCTGCTTGGGTCAGCATTGCTCCAGGAAAGGAACCTGCTGGAGAAATGGCATTCAGGATGAAAGAGAAGAGAAACAGCAACAAACTCTCTGAGCAGGACAGAAGTCATTTATCTCCATCATCCCCTGCTGATCAAGTTATCCCTGGATTAGAACTTCAGCTGAAGGCTGGGAAAGCAGCCAGGCTGGCTCTGCCATCCTCCAGCAGTGTTCAGAAGGGACAGCAAGGCTTCTAGCTCCATGGCACATCTCCTCTTGCCCTTGCTGCTCCCTGTGTCCCTGCCTCAGAGGGACAGTCCCAGCTGAGGTTTGGCTCCAGAGGCAGAGCTTCAGCTGGTGCACAGAGATGGAAGGTGATTAGGTGTTTCCTAAGTAAGTGTTCTCACCAGGCTTCATCAATGGCTTGGGCAGTGGACAATCAGCACTCTTCTCCTTCATGCTTGTCACAGGAATGCTTGTTAATAGCTTCTCAGCTTTTCTTCTCTGCTTTGGTTTGGTTTTGCTCACTTCTCTCTCTTTTTTGGCTAATCTACCTTGAAATGTGGCAGGAGGCAGCTCTGGGCTGAGAGCACAGAGAGGTCTCCAGTTGCAGACTTCAAACAGACTCTGCCACGAGTCAATCCATATCAAATTCACATGAAATTGGGCTGGCTAGCTTGCTTTTGATGTTCCTCAATTCCTGCAAGGAAAAAACACTCCGAGAGATGAGTTATGAAGATCTCCAGCTCAGCCAGGCACTGCTTCCAGCTCCAGTGAGCTCTGGCTGATCACTGTTATCCCGGGATCAGCAGTGCCTTCCCTGCTGGCAGCAGCCAGATGCCCCTCAGCTTGCTGCTGGAGCAGCTATCCTCTGCTGTTCCCAAGGAGGAGAAGGTGCCTTGGCCTGGACCAGGTTCTGCACCTCTCATGGAGCCAAGGACATGGGAGAGCCACTGAATCCATGTGTGGAGGTGATGCTGCAGAGGGTGGGATGAAGGCACTGCTCCTGCTGTTCTTGCTGCTGGTAACAGTGGGGAAGAGCCAGGGGAAGGCACAGCTGGGCCTGGATATCCCTTGATTTGGTGAGCCTTTCTGCCCTTACTGAATGTCTATCATGCAGCACTGCATCCCTGCCCCTCTGCTGAGCCCTGGCTGTCTCCCTGACCATTGAGGAGCTTCAACCCTGTCTCCACAGCTCTGGCAGCTGCACGTGCAGAGAGGAGACACTCCATGGCTCCAGGCACAGGTGAGGCTGGCAGCAATTTAGGCTCCCAGCTCCTCATTCCCATCAGCCAGCCCTCTGGCTTGTCCCCACAGGGAGACACGAGCTGTGTGTCACCATGCTGGGGACCTCTGCAGCTGCAGGGCCAGGCTGGCAAACCCCAGCTGGCTCTGCAGGTGTCCCTGGGGAGCTGGTGCTGGTCCCCACCAGCATCCTCCAGCTGCTGGGGCTTTGCAGTGCTTTGTTGTGCTCTCTATTGCATGGTTCCTTGCCTCTGAGCTTGAGTTATTGCCTACATGCATGGGTAGAGCCTGGGGAGGAAAAGCAAGGATGTAATTAAGAGAGTCAGTGTGTCTTACAGAGACAGGGAAGGAAACAGCCCCTCACTGTAGGGATTGTGAGGCCTGTCAGGAGAGATTTGTGGCTGAGGGAGGTCAGTTGGGAAGAGAGCTGCTGCTGGAGGAAGGGCTGCTGTCCTCCTGCACTGGACATCCCTGTGCTCATCACTTCCAGCTGCCATGCACTGCCCCCTGAGACCCAGACCCCCCCAAAACAACCCCCCAGAGCCCTCTGAGGAGAGGCAGAGCCTTGATCCCAGCTCTCAGGCTGGCTGTGAGCAGAGATGCCCATGGCTGGGAAGGCTGTGGGTGCAGGAAATTCCTCCCAGCTATCCAAGCACTGGAGAAAGGAGCCAGGGGGAAACCAAAGAGCTCTCAGCTGACTTCCAGCTACATTCTCCAGTGCTTTATAGCCATGAAGCTCTTGCATTGCTCTTTAAACAAGCAAAGTCATTAGCTGATTTAGCAAGGTAAGGAGTGAAGCTACTTCTGGGCCTTGTGAGAGCCAAGCCTGAGCAGGAGCTGTTGTTAGTTTAGACCCAAACCTTTGTTTCTGGGCTGATGTCTGACATCTGTGTGCACCTGGCTAGATGCAGAGGCTCAAGGAAGGCTTTGACTGGAATGCTTGGCTTGTTTTCCTCTGCAAGAAGTGTATCTCCCTTGTTTTCCAGTAAGTCATTAGTCCCTTAAGTGGAGTTGCTGATGCCAGTTTTCCCTTTCATTAAATATTCATCTTTACTAATGGAAATTGTCTTGACAAATTGGTCAAAGTGAGCAACTTAGGAATTGATGCCCCAGACTAAAAGAAGAGGAGTTGTTGTGGAAGTGCCAGGGAGCTGGAGCAATGCTTAGAATCATTAACACTTCATTGATTGGCTAATTAAAAAAGCCCTAGCATAAACAGAGCATCCTTGAAATGGAGCAGAGCTCTTTATCCCTATCCTTTAGGATTAATATGCAGGTTTTGTTCCCCCTCCCAAAATACCCAGGAGCTCCTACAGATGCTTTTTATTGCCAAGCCTCCCCAGCAGCTTTAGCTGCTGACAGTTCCACTCATTATCTTCCAGGGACACTGAATTGCTGTTGTGTCCCCGACCCAAGCAGCAGGGAAGTGACATTGATGCTGGTGACACGGTGCTGAGAGGTCAGGATGGGACCTGGTGAGCCCAAGCCTGTGTGGAAGAGGATGTGACTGGCACAGAGCCCACCTGGGATGGGCAAATGATGGATCTGACCCCCAAAAGTCCATTAATGACTATTGGGTGGCAGCAGAAAACCTGCCTGGGGACTCCGGAGCCCCTGGGAGCCTCTGGGTGTGGATGGATATGTTTTCCACACTGGAAAACCAAGTGCCTGAGCTCAGGCAAGATGAAGTCTGCCTGAGGCAACAATAACAAGTCCTAATTAATAGATGTCTATCTCCTCTAAGCGTGCTTCTGTGGCCAAAGGCTGATGATAAAGGCAAATGGGGGTGATCCTTCATGGAGACTAATTCAGCCCATTAACCCACAGCTAATAGCTCATAACTGCTTCCATGGAGACTGATCTTCCTCTCTCTGCCCCAAAGCATGGCTGATCATGGCCAAAGCAAAGAGAGGATCTTGTTAACACAGCTTCCAGGGGTGCTTTGTTGGTTTTTTTTCCAGCCTAAACTCATTTGGATGATCACCAGCCTGCTGCTGAACACCAAGCAAATCCAAGCTTTCAAGGCAAGCTCTGTGATGTGCTGGGGCAGGCAGGCAGCTGGACACAGCTGGACACAGCTGGGCCCCACACACCTCTCCTGGCACCAGGGGAAGAGGTTCTGCTCCTCTGGAGCTCCTCTGGCAGCATGGGGACAAGAGGGATGCAAAGGGTTCATCCAGGGGCTGAGGAATGGGATGCAGGGGTTTATCCAGGGACTGAGGAGTGGGATGCAGGGGTTTATCCAGGGCCTGAGGAATGGGATGCAGGGGTTTATCCAGGGGCTGAGGAATGGGATGCAGGGGTTTATCCAGGGACTGAGGAATGGGATGCAGGGGTTTATCCAGGGGCTGAGGAGGGGAACAGGAGCTGTCAGCTCAGCTTTGGCAGCAGCAGCTGCTGGTGCCCTGCTTGTCTCAAGGCCTGGATGACACATTGTCTGTTTTCCAGGCCCTGGAGCACAGACAGTGCCCTTGTTAGCCCTGCTCAGTGTCCCTTCCCCAGGAGCATGCTGAAGCTAGATGGTGAGGCACAAGCAGTGGGAGGACAGAAGGGCTTTAACTCACCAGCTCTGTGTTTCTTGTGATAATGAGAGCCTTCTGTTGCCTTAATACCTATTTTCTCTTCTAATTAGCTCCCATCCACCTATAAAATGCTGTGTGATGAGCTCCTGGAGCAGCAGTGAAGCAGCAGAAGGTAGAACAAAGCCTGGCAGAAGGGTTTGGACACAGGACCTGTTGGCCACTGTTGCCCCTGGGAAGCTGGTGCTGGGCTGGGAGGATGTGTGGCTGCAGCCTGGCTGCTGCAACAGTGCTGGGGGTAGCATCCTCACCTAGTATTGCTGTCATGAGCTGGCACAGCTGGGTAAGGGCTGCACTCCATGCTGGACTCTGGAAGGAAGAGCTCTTTAGTTCCATCTCCAGCCAAGCCAAGCAGACCCTGGGCAGCTGGTGAGTTCCAGGTGTGCTCCAGCAGCCTGGAGCCTGCCTGTCGCTGCAGAATGAGCTCCTTGAGCCAGGGACAGACAAGGAGGAGATCCCCAAGGATGCTTGGGAGTCTGCTGTGGATGATCTACAACCTGCACACGGCAGGGCAAGAGTTTCAGGCATCAGGAGAGATGACCAGTGCCACCTCCACGTGCCACCACTGCCCAGAAGGCCACCAGATTCCTGCTCCACATGGGCAGGGAAATGTGCTAGGAAGCCCTTGCTTTGAGTCTCTGGAACATCTGATTGTGCCAGGTATGTCCCAATTCATAAAGGACACCCCTGTGCTGCATGTGACAGCATCTATGTGACCTGACAGAGCCCTCGAGGAGCTGCAGGAGCATTGCTCACACCAAGCAGCACACACACACTTCTCTCAGTGGCATCTGACCTTTCCTGGGGGTTTGTTTGTTCTCCATGGCACGGATGCTCCCCCCTGGCAGTTGTGCAGCCAGCTGTCACTCTGCTGTCACCCTCTGCAGTGGCCACGTGCCATGGGCAATGTGCAGCTGGCTGGGAGCAGCTCACCTGCCATGGCATCTCACCCAGCAAGGGCAATTAGAAAGGGAAAGGGCTTACAAGGCCTGGGATAAAGGATAAAGGCTTGGCTGAGGCCTTGGCATGAGAGCTGATTGCCTCAGTGATCTCTTGCAGGATAGCTGGGCAAAATCCACAAGGTAATATGGAAGGATGGCTGGATAGTGATTAAAACATCTCTCTGGCTGCTGCACTCCTGGCTGGGGAGGAGGAGGAGGTAGAGATGGAGATGGAGCTGGAGATGGAGCTGGGGCTGGAGATGGAGCTGAGGCTGTGGTTGGAGCTGGGGCTGTGGTTGGAGCTGGGGCTGTAGATGGAGCTGGAGCCTCAGAAGATGAAAGGACAGGGTGGGAGGTAGCCAGCTCTGAGGGCTGCAGGGTCAAGCTCAGGCTCAATCCTGAGTCTGTGCTGGGCCTGGAGCTGGTGGGAAGCTGTGGGAGAGGTTTTTGTGGTGCCAAGTGCCTGTGGAAGCTGAGGAGGTGGCAGAGAGCAGTGCTTTGGGCTCTAAGCTCCTTCACATAGCCAGCAGCTAACTCCTGGAGGCCATAAGGGAGGTTAACTTGCTAGCCTAGGCTATAGAATGGCATGGATATCTTTAGTGGATGGATTTGGTGTGATAGGCCAGGATAATCAGCCTGGCTGGAAAGGAGCAGAGCTCCCTTGGACTAGACTAACAGTGCTTTGATTTGGCAATGTTGTGCCTGGGATGGAGTTGGATCTCCATGCTCTCTCTCCCCTGCAGGAGGCTCTGGCTTTGCAGATGTGGCCAAGGCTGACTGTACATTAATATTTAATTAATTTAGTGGTTTTTTACCTGCTACAAATGAGCTTGGCAAGGGCTGCAGTGACTTGTCCCCTAAGCCCCTCTGGGCTGGGCTCAGGCTGTGGGGCAGCAGTGGGGATTCCAGGGATGCTGCTCTGGGATTTGTGGGCTTGCACACACCAGTAGGAGTGAGCAGTGTCCCAGGAAGCATCTCTGGTATTGCTTCACCCTGAGCCTGAGCTCTGTACAAGAGAATTGGAGTGAAAGGAGCTGCTTTGCTCTCACCTGGGGCTAGAGCAAGCCCAGAGCTGCTGCTGGGCTCTGCAGCATCCTTGCTCTCTCTGCCTGTCCAGACCCAGCCTTCCCTTCTGTGGCTGGCTGGGGAAGGCCCTGGAGCAAGGGCTAGGTTGATGAGAGGCCAGAGTGAGCCAGCAGTGCCCAGGCAGGGTCAGGGCAGTGAGTGCAGGTGCCAGCTCTCCCAGGAGAGCTCCAGTGCCTCAGAGATGCCTACGGACTCTCTTCCTGTTACTTAGCTGAGCTCACTCCCTGCCAGTGCCCAGCTGCTCCAGCCTCATCCCTGGCTCTGGGATGGCAAGCAGAGGAGCTGTGCTGCCCCAGGGCTGGCCTGCAGGTGCTTCTCAGACAGCTCAGCCCAGGCTCTGTGCCTTGCTTCTCCCTGAGGACTGCAAGAGTTCATCCAGCTCAGCAGGGAGATGAGCAACGTTGACCTTAACAATCCTAAAAACCAGGGAGAATGTGCAGGATTAGGGATGGGAAATTCCTCCCTGGATGAAGCCATTAAATGTCAGAGTTATGCAAGAGGTTATCTGGAGTAAATCAAGATGAAACTGATAGGAAAGCTCTGAAATGCCAAGTGCTTGGCATTCAGTCAGTGAATCCTCCAGAGCTCCTCAGCCTGGGCAGCCCAGGCACTCCAAATAGAGCATCACACAACCAGCTGGGCTGGGAAAGACCTTTAAGGTCCTCAAGTGCAACCTTTAATCAGCACTGCCAGGTCCCCACTAAGCCATCCATGTCCCCACTAAGCCATCCATGTCCCCACTAAGCCATCCATGTCCCTCAGCACACCAGGGGCAGGCAGGAGAGTGGCAGCTCTTCCAGTGCCTGCAGTCCTAGCTCTGGCTTCCCTGGCCTTGAAGGTCATTAGGCTCCTTCCTCCAGCCTAACTGTGATGCCCAGCAGATGCAATTCCAGGGCACACTAATTCCCTGTGAATGCTGCTGGGCTGTTATTCCCCAGGGGCCAATTTCCTAGCCATTTGTTGCTGTTGGAAATGTCCAATTTATTGCCCTCTAACATATGCAACACACAGCTCAGCCCCAGAAGATGAAAGGCTCCTGTGGAGTCTGCAGATGTGGATTTCAGAGCTAGTTGGACATCAGAGAGGAAAAATAAATTACCTAAGTGAAGACAAATGAGGCCTTGATTTCAGAAGTCCTCTGTGCCCTGCAGACATCACTGGGATGCTGCTGCAGCCGCAGGCTCTCCTGCTGGAAGCTGTCTGTGCCTCCAGGGAAGCAGGTCTGGAGTTCCATCAGCTGCAGGATAGGCTGATGTCCTGCTGCTATGCCACTGGCTTGGGATGGGATGGGGCTGCCTTTGGCTGCTGGGGAGGCATCTCCCCAGCCTTCCAGCCCCAGGACGATGGCAGTGGCTGGAGCACAGGGAAGGTGTCCAGTGCTGCACACCAAACACCTCTCCTGATGCTGGTCCTTGTTGCCACAGACCCCCAGGTGCTCCTGCTTCCTCTCCTGATGCTCCTGGATCAAAGCAAGCCCTCGGAAGCCCTGTTGTCTCCTGGTGGGCCAGATGACTAATGAGCTGGAATTGCTTCCCAAGCCTGCAGGAGGGAGGCTTCCTGAGGAGTTAAGGATTAGCTGGCTGTGTGTCCCTGGGAGGTGATTGTTCTGGCAAATTAATTTCATTAGCTGAGACCCATTAGGAGTAGAGAGGCAGAGCTGGAGCTTGTCAGGGCAGAGGCAGAGCAAGATGCTTTAGAATATCTATGTATCGACAGTAAAAAGCAATTGGGTCATTCTGTGATAACCAAACTGCTGCTTTCTCCCTTGGGCTTTGGTTGTCCTGCAAAGGAAACTCTGTGCTGAAGGCAAACAGCTTCCTCCTCCTCTCCTGCTGAGCCAGGGGTGAGTACCTGCAGGAGCAGCTGATCCTGCTGGGATGCTCTCCTGCTTTGTCCTTGCTGTGCCATGAGGATAAAGCCAGCTGTGCTTCTGGATGGCTCTGCTGGACTGCAGCAGTGTGTTGTGCTGCTAGTAAAATGAGCTCAGTGCCTAATGAGCATGCTTTCTCATCCAGGCAGGAGCAGTGTTCCTCAGGGTGTGCTTAGCTCCCAAGGCTTGTTGGGAATAAAGAGAGTTTACCAGGATTTGTTCCTCTGAGATGCTGGTGACAGGGGCTGGAGGGAGGATGCTCTCCCTGTCTGCTGCTGCCAGGGAGCACAACCTGCCTGGAATAGCCCCAGCAAGCTCTGGACAAGCAGAGCCCTTCCCCAAGGCAGATGTCCCCTTGTTTCTCCAGCTGAACAGAATGTGTTTTCTGCTCTCAGATGGAAAATTGAGCAATTAAGTGTAAATAAATGCTGACCCTGAAGTGCTTTGCTGACCAGAGCTGTGTCAATCATCTCCAAACTCATCTGCAAGCAGATGTGTTGGTGCTTTGCTGAGTTGAGGCCACAGGCATGGCATCAGGGAATTGTTTTGCTTGGAAGAGATGTTTTCTCATCCCACTTTCCTTCTGAGCTCCTGGGAGCTGTCTGCTGGGGATAGAGAGGATATCTCCTGTTTGATCAGGGTGAGAGGAGCAGAGTTTGCTGTGGAGCATCCCCTAAGAGAGCTTGCTGAGCCTTTGTTGGTGTCAATCCCAGCACAGGGATGTCTGTTAGAAACAAACCTGGTGCTGTGTGGAGCTGGAGAGGGAGATACCCAACAGCAAGGCCCAGGAGCAAACCCCTCACCTTGGGCCTGGTCACTGCTGCTGATGCTCAGGGCTTTGGTGCCTCCACCCCAGACAGGGATGGCTGAAGAGTGTCAGTCCCCAGGGGCCATGGGGGGTGACATCTGGAGTCCCTGCAGAGTGTTCTGCCTCCCTAAAGAAGGAGTGTGGTGCTTCTGCTCAGCCACGACGAGTGCTGAGGGAAAGAGTGGGGAATGGGATCCATCATTCTTTTGGAAGCATGTGTATCTGTGCCATAGCTTGTGTTCCCAGGGCAAGAGGAGAACAAAATAGCTTTAAAATGCTGCTGCTGGGCAATTTCCCATCAAGATCCATCAGGGGAAGCCCTGCTCTGTGCTGGAGGTGCTCTCAGCATCCATGGGGAGCTCCCCTGCCTGAGCTCTCTCATGTTTCTGCCTGTGACACAGCATTGCTCCTTTGGGCTGGAATTCATCCTGGTGCCATGTGCCTGGGCTGAGGGATAAGCTGGGATCTCCTTCCTGCCCTGCAGCTGAGCAGAGGGGGAAGGGGCTGGGCCCTACCCAGCTCCCATGGGATCCTCAGCCCAAAGATGGAGATGATTTACCTTCCCAGGGGTCAAAGGGAAGGATGGAAGCAGGATCCCTTGCTGGCATCCCACTGGGAAAGGCTGGTGGATGGAAGCAGCTTGGTTTATTCTCTCATGGAAGGCAAGAGCCATTGCCTCTCCTGAGGAGGAGAACTCCTGCCAGTGCCAAGTGTGGCTGAGCAGGGAGCTCAGGTCCTCTGCTCCCAGTGCTGATTGTGCCAAGAAAATAACAAGTTTTGGGCTTGTTTGTGTCTCCAGCAGGAGATTTGTGCTCAGGAGGGGCTTATCTGACCCAGGGGGGAGATGGGCCCTGAAATGGATTTTCATGCTCAGAGCTCCCAAACACGAGTCCTCTGCAGCTCTCTGTTTGTTTTGCAAATCCTTATCACCCCTCAGCTTGTGCTTGTCAAGTGGAGCAAGAAATGAAGCCTCTGAGGGGGGGGAAAGCTGAGCTGAGCTGAGCTGCTCTAGGGGCACAGGCAGCAGAGCCCCAGGCATGTCCCTGCAGGCAGGGAGGAGCTGGCAAGTTCACCTCCCAGGAGCCAAGGAGACTGCATTTCTGCTCCTGGTGCTCCCTGGGGAGGTCCTGCTGCTGGCTGCAAGCTCCTGGCCTGGCTCTGCAGGGTCCTCTGGCATAGCTTGGTCTCCCCTCTGCTCTGGGGCAGCTGGATAAGAGAGGTAAGAGCTGCTTGCCATGCCAGGAGAGCCCAGGGAAGAGCATTGGCAGAGCCTGGCAAGGAAGGCCAGGGATGCCCTGCAAGCTCAGCCTTGCAGCTAGCTGCAGTGCTTTGCTTTGGGCCAAAGGTGATGCACCAAGGCTTTCTGCACAGCTGTGTGCTCAAAGCTTCTGAAGGAGGGGCTCTGGTTTCTCCTGGGGGGTCAGCACTGCTCTGTCAGTGTTATTTACATCTGTCAGTGTTATATTTACATCTGTCAGTGTTATATTTACATCCCTCAGTGTTATTTACATCCCTCAGTGTTATTTACATCTGTCAGTGTTATTTACATGCCTCTGTGCTGTGACATGGCTTGGGCTCCAGCATGGCTCCTTTCCTTGAGCCAGAGCACCTTCTCTTTCCCCCAGCGTGTGGCTTGTGAGCTGATGAGCTCCAAGCTCTACTAGGCTTTGTAGGGAGCAGCTTTCTGTGCCTGTGTCTAGTGATGGCATCCTGTTAGCATTCCCTCAGCCAGGCCCTGGGTTGCAGCTGGATAGTGAAGGGAATGTCCTGCAGGGACACTGCCAACCTCTCAGGCAGCTCCTAGGCTCCAAGAGCTTCCCTGCAGGAATGCTGCTCTGCAATGCTTGTCTGGGTTGGAGAGGAGGTGCCAGCAGGATGCTGGGGTCTGGGCTTGCTCACAGCATCCCAGCTTCTCCAGACCTATCCCCTTCTCCTGCCTGGCTGTGTCCCCATCCCTCCCTCAGTGCCTCTTTGTCCAGCACAGAACACATGTTCCTTGCACCTGAGAAGCCATCTCCATCCAGTAGATCTCAACATCCTCCTCCTCAGCCCACTGCCAGCCCCAGGAAGCACTGGAATCCTACTTCTTGGCAAATGATCCCGGATCTCCTAGCCAGAAGCACACAGGTGAGGGTGTGAGGGATGGGAGGGAGCTGCCAGTGTCCATCCATGGCAGTGACACTGCTTGTGTGTGTGACAGATCCAACACACTTCTCCTGGGGAATAACAGCTGGGCATGAAATGCTTGAGGAAGTATGGAAATGTCTGGGAAAGGGCTGGGAATGCTCTGAAGGCAGGCAAGGAGCCTGTGTGCTCTCCCTCACACACACAAACCTCCTCCTCAGCTCTGCTGGAGCTGCTGAGACAAATCTCTCCTGCTTGCCTTTTCAGCTCTAAACCAAGCAGCTCCCCACCTGCATAATTCACATCCTGTGCCTTGCTGAGGAGCTGCCACATCACATCATGCCTCTGTTTTGTTGTGCTAATGAATAAATTCCAGAGCAGGCTCTTGCTAATTAAGCTGCAATATGGCACAGTTGGCTGGCAGAGAGGAGATGCTAACTGGATCTGAAGGACCCATCTGGAGAACTTTCTCTGTCAGAAGCCCAGCCCAGGCACCAGCATGCACTGAGCAGCATTCCAGCCCATTGCTGTGCCACAGAGGTGCCTCTGGAGACAGCAAGCCATGGGCATTCGTTGGGATGTGCCTGTGTGGGCACAAGAGGCAGCTCAGTGCAGCAGAGCCTTGGGATTGAAGAGAGGAGAATGTTCCCAGGCATATGCTAAACCATTCTCCACATGAATAACAGTTCTCATTTGCTCAACATGTCCCTAATCATCCTGGCAGCTTCTTCCTTCATCATTAACATCTTCATTTTGCTGCTTTCTAAAGGTGGTGTGTGTATTCCAGCTCGGAGCAATGGAGCCTCTCAGCTTCAGCCCTGGGAGCAGGAGAGCATCCTGCCAGGCAGGGGAGCTGAGCTCAGCATCCCTCAGCTGCTGCTGGGGTGGCTGAGAAGAAACAGGATAAGAAGAAACAGCCTCAGGTTGCACCAGGAGAGGTTTAGCTTGGACATGAGGAACAATTCCTTCCCCTAAAGAGTTGTCCAGGCAGTGGTGGGGTCCCTATCCCTGGAGGGGCTGGAGAGCCCTGGAGATGTGATGCTGAGGGAGAAGGTTCAGTGGGGACCTGGCAGTGCTGGTAAACTAACCGTTGGGCTTGATCTCCAAGGGCTCTTCCAAGGCAAACAATTCCATGCTGCTTTAGAGCCTCTCTGCCCACTGCTCCTCCCCATCACCAGCTGTGGGAAGCCTGGCACATCCCATGGCAGCTCAAGTGGCTGGGGATGCTCTGGTTGGAGCAAGGCTGGCAGTGATCAGATCCAGTGTCACAGACTGTCACCTCCAAGGGCCCCAGCAGAGAGGAGATGTGTGGAGCACAGGAGATGTTCCTGGCTGGGAGCTGCTCCTCGGATAGCTCTGGCTTGAGGGGGGGGGTCAGCCCCAGGCAGTGCCTGCTGCAGCATCTCCTGCTGAGGGAGGAAGCTTGATGCACAGGAGCTGGCTGCATGGTTTAGCCCCAGAACACACAAGTTCTTTTCCTCCCATGGCTTCTCCTGTCTCTGTGACCTAGTTTCTGCCTCAGAGTGCGTGCAAGAAGCCACAGGAGTGAAAAGCAGAGAGCTCTTGGAATAAGAGAAGTTGATGAGCATCTTGAGCTCCTTCTGCTGGAGCATCCCAAGCCCCAGGTCACCTCCAGCAGGGAGGGAAGTGCAGAGGCTTCTCCAGCCCCCTGCTGATGCTGTGGGAGAGCCAGGCCATTCAAATCCCTCTAGGGCAGCTCCTGAAACTGCCAATTGCCTTGTGAGGAGGAGGTTTGGTAGCTCTAGCTGAGTGGTGCAAGGGGAGCATTTCAGAAGGGTTAGCTGAATTCATTGGCACCTGAGTTGCTGGGTTGCTTTGGGACAGAGGCAAGGCAGAGTCCCTGTGCCCCTGACTAATGCAGACAACATGATGCTTGCTCTCTGTCCTGCCCCTCAGAAGAAAGCTGCAGCCCTGGAGCAGATGGAGAAGATGTTGATGTGACACTGGGAGATGCCAACCCTCAGCCTCAGAGGCCTGGCCCTGCAGCAACTGTGTGGAATGGGAGCAAAGCTTCAATCCCTGCCTGAAGGGAGATGGATGTAAGTGCTTCCAGACAGCAGAGCCTTCACTGAGCTTCACAGCTGCTCAGCTTGCAGGAAAAGCTGAGAGGCAGCAGCCTGGTGCTCTCCTGTGCAGTGCAGACCAATGCAGCTCCAGCTGCCTCACCTCTGCTGTGGGCTGCGAGTGGCACAGCAGCCCTGCAAGGGAGGAGAGCACTCTTGGGCTTAGGTTTTGGTGTGCTCTGTGTGTTTTGGTGCTGTGTGGGGATTTATTTATCCCTTGGGCAGTGGCTGCACTGCCATGGGATGAACCCAGTGTGTGGTCACTGTTGGTCTCTTCCAAAAGGCAGGCAGGAAAGTGCATGGCTATCAGGAATCCGTCAGCTCAGGAGCTGCCAGAGCCCCAGCAGCATCAGCCCTGGCTGAGTGATGATCCTGAGCAGGAGGAGGATGGGCCTGGCAGCAGCCAGGTGAGCTGAGGATGCTGTGTCACACTGCATCCTGGCTCATGACAGGAACCCCAGTGACAGGCACAATGCCTTTTGCAGAAGAACTTGTGTCAACAAAACAGAGAGGGAAAAGCTCCTGAGTCCCCAGCCCTGTTCCTGCCCTCTGCTAGGGAAGGGAAGGGAAGGGATGCTCAGCTGTTGTTGCTCTCCCCACGGTGCTGCTGGGGCTGTTTCTGAGGGAATAAGCATTCCCCCTCTGCCTGTGCTGCTCTGCCCAGCTGTTCCTGGAGTGTGAAGCAGAGAGCAGCAGTGACTGCACCAGGAGCAGCTGGAGCCAGAGCTGGGAACAGGAGGTATGTTGGCATGCAGCTGCAGTACAAGCTAGAGAAGATGCTGAGGTGTGGGATGGCTGTGTGCACTGTGCTCCCATCTGGGAGATGATGGAGGGGAGAGCAGCCTAGGCCCCAGCAGCACTGCCCTCAGAGGGCTCTCCTTTGGGAGCAGGACACCCCAGGAATTCCTGTGGCATAGCTGGCCTTAAAGCCTCCTGGGGCAGCTCATCCTATGTGCAGAGCCTGTCAGACCCAGCACCTGGCACACCAACACCATGCCATGGGCAAGGGAAAGGGGATGCCACTGCTCCTGAAAGCCTCTCGAGTGGGGAAAGCATCTCCTCTCCAGGGATTTACATCTCTCTCCTGGCTGGTGTGTGTCTGACCCAAAGAGCAGACTGCAGCTGTTGGGTGATGGCTCTGGAGGATCCTCTGGGCTGGCTTTCCTGACACCAAGGCTTAGGAGCTCCTGGGGCTGCTTGTCCTTCCTCCTCTGCCCAGCAGCAGCATCCCTGCAGCTGGTGATGCTTGACACCTTCAGCAGGGAAGTTTGGCAGGTCCTTGGCATTTCTTTAGCTGGCTTTGAATGCTGTGGAGCTTCAGGAGAGGGAGAGCAGGAGGCTCAGCTGCACCAGGCTGATCCTGTGCTGCAATTTCATTGAGATAAATTACTCCCGTGAGCTCCTAATCAAAACAGATGTTGACTTGTGTCAGAATTAGTGAACAATGCTGCTAACAGGAGCTGCTATTTTTAGTTCCCTGTTGAGGCAGCTCAGCCTTCCATCAGCTTCTATTAAACCTTGAAGATACACATAGGATCCATGCTGCTTGTTCCTTGGCTTGCAGAGATGCCCAGGCCTCTTGTGCTTGGCAGAGCAGGTGGGATGAAGGAGCAGCTGGAAGGCAAGGTGTTTGTCACTGTGGCATCTGATGGACTCCTGGCTGGAGGGGAATAGCTCTGGAATGGTTCTTGCTTTGCTGACTTTGCCCCCAGTTTCAGATTTATCAGCTAATGGTTTCTCTGACACTGTGCCCTGCTGCAAACCATTAGCAGGCACAATTAGCTCTCTCCTCAGGCCAATTTCTCTCTTCGTGGGCAGAAGTTTGAGCTCAGCTCCTCGTCACTTTAAAAGCAGTTTGCAGAGGGATAAAACAAGTCCTGTTAGGAGAATGCTTCTGCTGGCATTGGGGTGAGCAGAGCAGGAATGAGTGGAGATTCCTTTCCTGGGGTGAGCAGAGCAGGAATGAGTGGAGATTCCTTTCCTGGGGTGAGCAGAGCAGGAATGAGTGGAGATTCCTTTCCTGGAGTGAGCAGAGCAGGAATGAGTGGAGATTCCTTTCCTGGGGTGAGCAGAGCAGGAATGAGTGGAGATTCCTTTCCTGGGGTGAGCAGAGCAGGAGGGAGTGGAGATTCCTTTCCTTTGGCTGCTTGTTGAGTTCTTTAGTGGAGCCTTTAGGGCTTCAGATGCTGCTGGGACAGGAGTTGCTCCTGTGAGGGCTGGCAGGACTCCCTCCCTCCTCTTACAGATGCCCTGTTTGAGGTTTGTGGCTCTAGGTAAAACCACTCTGGCAAAGAGAAGATCAGAAGCAAAGCATCCTGCTGAATGTGACTAGCCTGGAGCTGGTGACAGTGAGTCACAGCTTGGTGACCATGAGTCACTGCCAGGTTGAACACAGGCACACAGCTTGATGTGCAGCAGTAGCAAAGCTGGCTCTGCATCCCTGTGCTCCAGCAGGCAAGCTCTCCACACTCTTCTGGCTCTCCAGAGCAGCTCCTGGGCTGCTTTGCTTTGCAGGTGTGACCACCCCAGCCCCAGCTCAGCTCAGCAGCTTGCTGCCAGCATTGCTAGTGCTGCATGGGTGGTTCTGCAGTGAAACCAGCAGTAGCTGCTGCTGCTAGAGTCAGCTGAGTGCAAAGCTGAGGGGCATTGGTCCTAGCCTACCCCTGCCTCTGGATCTTCAAGGCCTAGCCTGAGGATCTGAGCTGCACTGCACCCCTGAGAGCACAGCTGCTGAGGAATAACCCATCCCTTGGGCTGGTGGGAATGGGTAGTCTGGGTCCTGTCTGTCATTTCACTCAGATCTGCCTTTGCTCTTCCAAAAGGGCAGAAGAGATTGAAGAGCTCAGGAGGGTCACCTTGCATCATTAAACATGCTGATGGCTGTTTCCATCCCTCTGCCTGCTGCTGGGCTGGGTAAGAAGAAGCAGGATAAGAAGAGACAGCCTCAGGATGCACCAGGAGAGCTTTAGCTTGGACATTAGGAACGATTTCTTCCCCTAAAGAGTTGTGCAGGGAACCCTGCAGCCTCTGCCTCCTCGAGAGCAGCAGGAGCCCTGCCAGCCCTGGGATGCTCCCTTGCCACCCTGGTTGGGTGCAGAGCTGCTCCCCTGGCTTGGCTCTCAAAGAGCTGGACAAGAGGAGGCTTGCCAGCCCACTGCTGGGGACAATAAGCTGAAGAGATGGACTACAAGTGGATTCAAGCTCCTCATCTTCCCTTGCCTCTTGCAGGGAAGTGCTGGGCAGCCCTGCAGACAGAGGGGAGAGGAATGCCACTGCTGTGCCAGAGCTGCAGCAGGCAGCACACAGCCCAGAGCCATGGCCTGCAGGAGCAGCACATGGGCAGCAGGCTTCAGAGACATTCATGGTGAGGAAAGTCTAGCTCTGGACTGATGGCTCAGTGCTTGCCCTGTAATTATGGATTACTGGTGTGAAGCTGCACTTGTCTCTCTGTGTGTCCATCTCCTGCCAGCCTCTCCTGGGGGCTCTGGGGAGCTGGGCATCACTCAGGGAGCAGCCAGAAGGATCCAAGCTGGGGTAGGATTTATGAGGAAAGATTAAGGAATTAAATATGTATAGCCTGGCTAAACGATGTCTTAAGGGGAGGGATAACTCCTGGGGAGCATTTCAAGGTGAGAGATGACATGTTAAAGGCCTGCAAGAACCATTCAGCATGTCCAGGCAGAGCTGCAAGGAGCAAGGAGATGGTGATGGTCAGAGAAAGTGAATCTTCACGAGCTGGTGACAGCATGGAGAGCTTGAGGACAAGGCTAAGGTGTCTCACTGAGACAACACCAGCTCCTGGGGTTCTGTCCTCGTTGGTCCTGAGACTCCTTTGGTCCTCCTCTCTCTTCCACCCCCAGAGGAGCCCAGCTGCAGCTTCCCCATGGACCCTTCTGCCCTCTCAGGGTGCAGAGGTCACCCTGGGCTGCTCTTGTCCCTCCAGAGGTGTCCTGGAGGATGTGGGGCAGGGGCTGAGCATCCCTCCTCAGTGTCCTGGCTGCCTGCCCACAGCAATAACAGCAGGATGCACTTGGAAAGGGAGCTGGGGAGGGCAGAGAGAGATTTCTGCTGGAAATGGAGCTTTTCATCCTCTGCACAGCCAAGGTTTGATGTATTTCTGTTGTCTCCAGACCAATGAAGCCGTGGTTAGCAATCCTGCATCCTCCCAGCACTGTCAGCAAATGCCTTGTGTTCCAGGGCTCTGCTGCCATGTGTCCTGAGCTGCCTTTCCCAGGAAAGGTGAGTCTGTCCCTGCCCTGTGCAGGCTGCTGGGACCCAAATCTGTGCTGGCAATGCTCTGCTTGGCAGCAGAGCTATGGAGAGGAGGAAGCTGAGCAGGAGATGGAGGAGCCTGGGGTGGCAAAGGGAAGCTGCTGGCTGCAGGCCACAGGTGAGCTCCCTGTCAGATGTTCAGTTGGAGTGACAGGGTCCCCAGCTCCCACAGATCTCTTGGAAGATTAAAGGGTGGCAACTGTTTTCAATCTGATTACCATCATTATCTCTGGGAGATGTTAGCCCTCAGAAGGCAAAGCCAGGAGAGCCTAGCTCCCTGCAATTACCTGCAAATTGTCTTAATGGATTCCCAGCAGCTCTTCTCCCCCTTTTTCATTTGTTTATTTGCAGAGCCCCTGGCACAGGGAAAGGATGCAATGGCTCTGCAGGCAGGCTGCTGGCAGCTGGCCTGGGCAGCATCCCCTCTAGGCACCACTAACCTCAGCCTTGCTTTGGCTGCAGCATCACCTGTCTGTGTCCTTTTGGGTACCTGCAAGGAGCAATTCTCTGTGCTGATGGAAACACTTAAACCAAGAGAAGGAAATCATCAGAGAGATGCCAAAAAGCTCCACTTCTCAAAAAGTAACATTTTTATCCTGGAGGCAAGCATCTCGAGAGGGAGTCCTGACCCAGGGAGGGGTGGCTAAGGATCTAACAAGGTCTATTTATTCTCTCTAGTGCAGAAGCCAAGCAGCCCAGGCTGGGCTGAGTGCAGCTCTTGGCATCCTGGCCACATCTGTTCCTCTTCTTCACAGTGAGTAGAGAGCAAAGAGAGACAATATGCTCTGTGTGTGAAATGCAAACCAACCCAAACAGCTCCTAAAACACCTCAGCTAATTGTCCAAGAGTCATTTGCAGACCAAGAGCTACACTGCAATAATTGTGAGGAATGAGCAAACCACAGAGAGAGAGAGAAAAAAAAAGCACCCTACCCTGGTGAGTGGCTTGCAGACATTGTGAGCAGAAAATGAGGCTGAATTCATTGAATTAATTAATTGCTATGGATTATTCTCTCAGCTTTAATCTGCTGGAAGAGAGCTGTGCAGATGGAAGAGCTGCTCTGCAGCCTTCACTTGGAGATGTGGCTGGAGAGAGGAGAAAACAGACCTGAAAAGGTTTGTATTGCTCTTCTACTCACGTATCATGCTCCTAACAGAGTTTTCAGCTCCAGGTTTTAGCTGTCCTCTGGGATGGGGCAGTTTGGGCAGCATCCCATTGCCCTGGCAGGCAGCAGATGGAGAGGCTGCAGGGAGCAGAGCTGATCCAAGGCCACAGGTTGCAAGCTGGAGCTTGGGATTTCAGTCCCTGCCTGATGCTGAGGACACAAAGAGTTCTCCTGTGTGCTGGGAGCTGAGCAAAACAACCTCCAGCAGAGCTGAGGCTGCTCCAGGGAAGAAGGGATGAGAAGGCATGTCCCCCTTGGATCAGCTCTGGTAAAGAGGGTTTATATCTTCAGGAGCAGGCAGATTGCCTCAGATTTACTGTCTTAGAGGAGAGCAGGGAAGGCAAAGCATTTTCCTGCAGGGATTATGATTACCTGACAGATGTGGGAGCCCAGAATCCTCCCAAGCCCTGGCAGAAGCTGTCTGTCCTCCCTCAGCTCCTGGCTGGAGCTGGAGGTGTCTGAGCAGAGAGAGAGAGAGCATCCTGCAGCTGGAGGTGTCTGAGCAGAGAGAGAGAGAGCATCCTGCAGCTGGAGGTGTCTGAGCAGAGAGAGAGAGAGCATCCTGCAGCTGGAGGTGGCTGCTGCCAGCCTGGGACCAGCTCTCTCTCTGCTGCCAGCCTGGGACCAGCTCTCTGCTCCTGGTGAGGCCATTCTCCTGCCACAAAACTGACTGGGACCAACACTTAGGCTTCCTCCTGGAGCACAGGAAGGGAGGTAAAGGGTTAAGTGCAGGTTTGGCTGCTGCTCTACTTCTCACATCACAAGAACTGATGAAGCATTTCATGTGAGAGAAGAGGAATACCCAGCAAGTGAGGGAGAGTTCCCCCAGGCTGAGGAGCCCCTGTGGAGTGACAGAGCACTGCTGTCAGTCTCAGCAGGGGATGGAGGATGCCACTGGAGTGGGGAAGGGAGAATTAAAGGCTTCATGCAAACAAACCCCAATCACTTGGAGAAATGCCTGGGAGAGAAGAGCCCAAAGCTGCTGCTCCATTGGTGTCTGCTGGCCCCAAACTCTGCCAAGCCCTGGGCAAAGCTTTGGCTGCAGTGGCTTCTCTCTCTTAATGGTAAGCAGAGGGAAGCATCCCAGGGATGGAGCTCCCAGCCTTTAACAAGCTGCTCCTTCCCACCTCTGTCCTGAGGGTTGCCTGGGCTCCTGGCTGCAGGAGGATGTCCAGGAGAGCTGCTGCAGGAGCTCAGCATGGATAATGACCCTAACCTGAAATCAATTTACTAGATCAATAATGAAGCACCTCTTAATGGACTTTGGACTGGTCAGGTGTCAAGGCAGATGGGAGAGAAAGGAGAGGAAGCACTTCCCTGCTTGCAGAGCATGAATTAATCATTCCCTCTCTTGTTTCCTGCTGCTCCAGGACTGCTTCTTGGTTTACTATGTGCCTGCTCTTTACCAGCAGCATCCCCCTCCCAGGAGACAGAAGCACAGAGGTGGCTGTGGATGCAGGAGCACAGAGCTGGCTGTGGATGCAGGAGCACAGAGGTAGCTGTGGATGCAGGAGCACAGAGGTAGCTGTGGATGCAGGAGCACAGAGGTAGCTGTGGATGCAGGAGCACAGAGGTAGCTGTGGATGCAGGAGCACAGAGGTGGCTGTGGATGCAGGAGCACAGAGCTGGCTGTGGATGCAGCTCTTCTCTTTTGGATTGTGGTGTGCTCCTCTTGCTTGGACAGAAAGTGATGGTGACTGAAAGCTCTTGTGGCTCCTACACATGACAGTTTGGGACATGAGTTTGGAGTGTTTCCCCCCAGCTTGTTGCTTGGCTCCCACTTCAACCTGATCCTGGTTCCCTGCCTGAGGATGCTGCAGGCCAGTGGCACTGCCACTGCCTGTCTGTGGCATCCCCTGCATGCATGGGGCTGCAGCCATGGTGTTCTCCTCACCTGCAGGGTGGCTGCAGCAGCAAGTCATCCATCCCTCCATCCATCCCTCCCTCCATCCCTCCCTCCATCCATCCATCTGCTCAGGCAGGAGAGTTTATCTCCAGAGGTCTCTGAGGTGCTTTGGAGACCTGCAATCACTTCAACTCTTTATCCTCTCAAAGCTGACATGAAATCCATGGCAATAAATCACTGCAGAAAGGCAGATGAGTGCCTCCTGGCAGGGGAAGGCAGTGGCCAGCTGCACAGAGCCCTGCTGCCTGCCCAGAGCCAGCCCCACTCCAAGGCATGGAGAGTCTGGGATACAGGAGGATCAGGGATGAGCCCAGGGGCAATGCAGAGGGGAAGAGCTGTGCTGGCTGAGGAAAGTTGGGAGTTCTGAGGGAAAGGCTCTTCCCTCCCTCAGGAGAGGCAAAGGTAGGGAGCAGTGGGTGGGGAGTGTTTGGGATGAGTTTCCATCCAGCCCAGCTTCTCCTGCATCACCACAGCCTGGCATTCCAGCTCTGCTTTTACAGCTGGAACTGCTGCTGGGGAGGAGGAGGAGGATGGGGAGGAGGAGGATGACTCTCCTGCACCCAGAGCAGAGCTGGGATCCAACGGCACAGGATCGAGCTGCTGGGATCCAGCGGCACGGGATCGAGCTGCTGGGATCCAGCGGCACGGGATCGAGCTGCTGGGATCCAGCGGCACGGGATCGAGCTGCTGGGATCCAGCGGCACGGGATCGAGCTGCTGGGATCCAACGGCACGGGATCAAGGTGCTGGGATCCAACAGCATGGGATCGAGCTGCTGGGATCCAACAGCACAGGAATAAGCTGCTCTGCAGAACCCAGAGGAGCAAAGACAGAAGATGTAGGGAAGGGAAAAAAACCCCAAGACCTTTCCATTTTTCCTTGCAGGAGTCAGCTAAGGATGGGGATGCTTCCCAGGAGAAGTGGGGCTGGTGTCAGTGTGGAACTGCAGAGGGCTGGGCTTGGCAGGAGCATGGCAGGGCACCAGGCTCCTGTGCCCCAGGTTGGCTCAGGATTTAACCTTTTTTCTGGTGTTTTATGGTCAAGAAAAATGAAAGCAGGGAGCAAGGAGTTGTGAGCTGCTGGAGGATGCTTTGGGCTGGTGTTGGGACTCCTTCCTCATCCTCACTGCATGTGCAAGGCACAGAATGACCCCAGGAGCTGCTGAGGGAAGCTTTGTGCTGTGAAGAGATGTCAATCCACTGTCACATTTGCAGTGTTTTCTGTTTGTTTCCCTCAGACAGATGTTTTCATTTCCAAAAGCTAAAGGCTTGCATTTTCCCAGCATTATTAAATGTGTCTGGGCCTGAATGGCAAGGGAGTGCTCTGACAGGGCTGTGGATTCAGGAAGCAAGGCTCCAGCACTGCTGGAAAGCAGAGGCATGGAAGACACCCTAAGGTAGGTGGTAAAGAACTAACCATGCTCAGGAAGGCAGCTCCTGGTGTGTTGGCAGCAGAGCATCCCNCAAGGTGCTGGGATCCAGTGGCACGGGATCGAGCTGCTGGGATCCAGCGGCACGGGATCGAGCTGCTGGGATCCAGCGGCA